>BPLQ01011990.1:0-56719 GCA_021605075.1 Caerostris darwini
TACACAAAAGAATTTGTTAACATGCTTACACAAAAGACTTGTTATCATACATACACAGAAACTTGTTAACATACTTACAAAAAATTTGCTAAGTAACTTGTTAACATACTTACATAAAAAAAAAATAGTGTCTACGGAAAAAAAAGAAACGTCAGATCAAATTTTAATATTTTTTTGCTGAATTACTCTGGATTTTTTATTTTATTATCCATAAAATACTGAGTGTTGTTTTGGGAGAGAAGTTTTTCGTTTCCTTGATCCTTTTTTGGGTATCCAGTTTCCTTTTCCTTGACCATTTTCAACGTTTTTTTGTAGGTTAATTAATTGTTTTTAAATTTCTTTAATATTTTATCTATTGAATGGTTTTTACAATAATAGTAAAGTTTCCAAAAGCCTATTTTTAGCATAGAATCCAGTAGAAACTTATTTTTTAACAATACATTTTTAGTGTTAGAATTAAATTGAAGTTAAAAAAGTATATTTCTTTTTAATTACATTAAGAATTATGACATTTCTGCATATGAACAAATATGTTCCCATCTGAAAAGTACTTGCGTTTCCAAAGTTTATAAAAGAATTGTTTTCTTTGTCTTCCTGCGGCCAGGTGGCCAAGCGGCTAATGACCATAGTCAAGCCTTTGATACCACATGCTTTTCAGGTTCGAATTCTGGCCGTGGCATGGATGTTTGCGAGTGGTTCGGAATCCACTTTAAATTGTAGGTCCCGGTCTGTTTAGCCCTTGTCTGCACAAGATGACCGTATAGCAACAAACCAAATCTTCTTCATTGGAGCAACAGCCCCATGGTGGGCCAAGACCGTCTGCCTGATTTCAAGACAGGATATTTCTTTTTACGCAGTAGGGTTGTGAGCCGTATGTCCAACGCTCTACAATCCTATTAGTCCGGACCCTACGGTTTAAATTGGATTCCGAACCACTGTAAGCATCTATGGCACTCCGGGAAATCTGTGTCACTGAGTGCCAGAAATAATTTTCTTTAGAACCAAAAAATATAATTTATGGGGTTCAATTTCAATAATAAAAAAAAAGGTTTATTCAACAAATAATCAAACATTTAATTTGTTGAAAACAACGGATCAGTATTTCAAAGCAACAACAAAAATTCGAAGAAGGAAAATTAAAACTTTGTCAAAATGAGAAAAGTGATGAGCCCTTATCAACCTTTTTTTTCATCATCGCAAAAAAAAAAAAAAAATATTTAAAACAATCATTTAATATTTCCATTTAAATTTAAATTGTAAGCCAAGATATAAAAAACTTTAATGTCTTTTGTTTTAAAAACTTTTGGGTCAAGTACATACCATATTTTCATTTAAAGGAAATTTGTTTTCACTTATAGAACAACAAATACAAAAAAATACCGTCTAAAAATACCGAAAAAATACAAACAAAGGGATATATTCCTTATTATTACTTATTATGTTTCATTAATACTTCAAACGCAATAAGATTAAACGAGACCGTAATCAATATAATAGCAGACAGATTGTAACGGGCAGTAAAAAGGATTACAATTGACAGAATCCTTTGACGAAGCGATCCCTGAAAATTATAGAGGATGGTAAAAAGACTCGCATGTATAGATTCTGCCAATATAACATTATAATGTGGTGTTAAAAACACGTACCTTGACATCTGAATATTGTCAGATAATTCATTCACCACTCATTTCTATCGATGGAAGAAGATTTTGATGCGTTATACAACTCAATAGACAGGTAGAAATATTTCTGTATCGTGCACACGCAAATTTGAAATGGTGTTTATTAAATGTACGACCAACTATATTCTACTTAAATATCTTCACACCAAGAGCATATACTACTGTGTCCAAAAAGTAAAACCAATTTTCAATTTAAAATTCCCGGGACTTATGGAATTTCCATTTTTTTTGTTTCTTTTTTAGGTTGCTGGCAATGTCCTTGACATCTGTGTGAAATTTGACGGCAAAATATTCATTAGTGTTTGAGTTGCGCTTGGCTTTGTGAGACGCTAAAATTGATTCCGGCAATTTTTGAAATGTTTGAATGAATTGAGCAAAGAACTTGCATGACATTTTGTTTGGGAAACGTATAGAATGCTGCAGAAGGCATTCGGTGAGCAAACTATATCGGAAATAAATGTTCAGAAGTGGTATAAACAGTTCAAAGAAGGCAGAGAACGCGTTGAAGAAGAAGAGCCCTCTGGTCGACAATTCACCTGGTCGACCAGAGGGCTCACGTCCAAAAAATTAAAGATTTGATGCTTGCAAACCGTCGATTTACAATTAGAGACCTTGCTGATGTGGATGGAATATCAAAACTCCATTTTAAAAGATGTTTCGGGCCTCAAACGCGTCAAATCTCGATTGGTATCAAAAACACTGAATGCGTTAGCTCACACTGCATTGATTCTTTGCCAAAAATGAAACCCGTATCGTTCCACAGTCACCGTATTCACACCGTGCGATTTCTGGCTATTTCCTGAATTCATAAGCCCACTCCGAGGACACCGTTTTGAGTCGATTGAAGAGACTCAACGTGAATCGCCGCACCCTTTGAAGACCATGCCTGCCGATGACTTTTTATAATGCATTGATAATTGGAAAAAAAGTTGGCATAAGTGCAATGTGTCCGAAGCTCTTTTTCTATACCAGTGGACAAAGTTTGATGCCCTACGGAAAAGTTATTCTTCTGACATATACTTTACAACATTTTGCATCTATTGAGTTCTCCTCACTCTTAAATGATCTCCTAACTATTGTAGAACCTCTGCCTAAATGCAAACAATTTAATATCTGAGTAAAAAGAGACTAAAATATAGATATGCTATGTTTCTAATATGAGGACTGGTGCATGTCTTACGTTTTCAAATATTTCCTGAATAAATTTTATTTCATATGAATCGATATTCATACATAAAAGTGGCATTGAAAAGAATACAGACATTGGCAAACTTGGCTTAGTTGAAGATTCAAATCTTGAATAAACATTTTAATGTGCTTTTTCAAAAGAATTTGAATAAATGTCTACAGTTTGGATTAACTTTATTTTATTTTACTAATTTCAAAAGTTTGAAAGCAAAAACAATAAAAGTTATATTAGCCATCGCACTAATAAAAAAAAGAATTTTTTCCTCAACATTTTGATGAAATAATATTTTCTCTCATTTCAAATTCCTGCAACTCATAAAAAGAGTTTTGTTGTAGCAATTAGGAGCTGAGATTTAGATTTCTTTTTTCTGTTACAAGAAACGATGAAAGTTTTTAGAAGAGTCTGAAACCATTCAAGCATTTTTTTTATTCCTTTAAGGAAAAATAAAAAGTTTTCGTTCAATTTAGTTTACCATGGGCAGGATTAATCATTGTTGGTTTTATAATTTCGAAAATAGTTTTGTTTCACAAAACATACTTACGCGATACAGGGTTTTATTCTGCAAAATGCTTTTTAAACTTCTGCAAATGCTTTAGAAACTAATGCTTTCCTTCTGAGGTATTGAATGATACTAAATTTCACTTTTATTTATTTCTATAATTTAAGTAAATTTTTTTCCACATATTTTTATGAAATTTTAAAAGCAAAATAGTTGAGACACTGTAAAATGTCAAAAGATTAAAAATTTAATTTACTTTATGAAATTATTTCCTCCATCACAAAAGATTTGGAAATGTTAAAAAATGTTTATATCTGGTGCTAGTAAATTGTATGGAAAATCATTTCAGTATAGAAACCTATCAAAATTATTGATAGTGGAAACTAAACCAAACATTAAATAAAATTTTAAAAGAAATATAGAGTATTTTATAGTTATTCACATAAAACTTATTATAAATTTCAGTTATTTCTTATTTATAATTTTAATGTATTGCTCATTATATGAAAAATAGATATATATGAAATAATTTCAATCTTTGCAAGTTTAAAACTTTTATTTAACACATATTAGGGTCTCATAAATAATTAAACTTTTATTTAATGGTGCTAAATTTAGATTTAAACTTTAAAAATATTATTAATCTGTTGAAAATATACAGTTAGAAGACACATAAGGATATAAAGGCTATCGAAATAGTTGAGACACCGTAAAATAAGAAAGATTAAGCTTTTATTAGGTAAAAAATTTAATTTACTTCATGAAATTATTTTATGCAACACAAAAGATTCGGAATTTTATAAAAATATTTCGTTCTTACACACAATAATTTGATTTGTGTCTGATGCTAGCATATAATGCGGGAATTATTTCTGTACAGAAACTTATCAAAATCATTGATATTGGAAAACAAACATTGTATTGGATAAAATTTAAAAAGATAAAATAATATAATGTTTTTTTAATTATTCATATAAAGTTTATTATAAATTGCAGTTATTTTTCAATTCCTTCTATTAGCTCAAGCTATATACACTGAAGTGACAAAACTCATGGGATAGCAATATGCAAATTTTCAGATGGCAGTAGCATCGCGTAGAACAGGTGTAAATGGGCAGTGCTTTCGCAGAGCTTTCATTTCTGTTCAAGTTATTCATGTGAAGAGGTTTTGACGTGATGATGACCGCACGACGGGAATTAACAGACTTTGAACGCGGAATATTAGTTGGAGCTAGACGCATGGGTCATGCCATTTCGGAAATCGTTAGGGAATTCAACATTCCCAGATCCACTGTGTCAAGAGTGTGCCGAGAGTATGAAATTTCAGGCATAACATCCCACCATGGACAGCGCAGTGGTCGACCGCCTGCACTTAACGACCGAGACCGGCGACGTCTGCAAAGAGTCGTAAATTCTAACAGACAAGCAACACTGCGTCAAATAACCGCAGAAATCAATGTGGGACGTACAAGGGACTTGTCTGTTAGAACTGTGCGGAGAAATTTGGCTTTCTTGGGCTATTCCAGCAGAAGACCGACTCGAGTGCCTTTACTGACAGAACGACATCGCTTGCAGCGACTCTCGTGGGCACATGAGCATATCGGTTGGTCCCTAGATGAATGGAAAACCGTGGCCTGGTTCGATGAGTCACGATTTCTGTTGGTAAGAGCTGATGGTAGGGTTCGAGTGTGGCGCAGACCCCCCGAAGCCATGGACCCAAACGGTCAGCAAGGCACTGTTCAAGCTGGTGGTGGCTTCGTAATGGTGTGGGCTGTTTTTCATGGCATGGACTTGGTCCTCTGGTGCGACTGGACCGAACATTGACTGGAAATGCTTATGTTCAGCTACTTGGAGATCACTTGCAGCCATTCATGGACTTCATGTACCCAAACAACGATGGGATTTTTATGGATGACAATGCGCCATGTCACCGGGCCACAACTGTTCGCGATTGGTTTGAAGAACCTTCTGGACAATTCCAACGAATGATCTGGCCACCTAGATCGCCCGACATGAATCCCATCGATCATTTATGGGACATCATCGAGAGGTCTGTTCGTGCCCAAAATCCTGCAAAATCAACGCTTTCGCAATTATGGACGTCTATCGTGACAGCATGGCTCAATATTTCTGCAGAAGACTTCCACCGACTTGTTGAGTCCTTGCCACGTCGAGTTGCTGCACTTCGCCGGGCGAAAGGAGAGCCGACACGATATTAAGAGGTATCCCATGACTTTTGTCACTTCAGTGTATATATATATATCTTGTTCAAATTTTCAATCGTTCATAAAATACTTTTTATTCATCCACTCAAGTTCAAATACATTTTTTTTTAATTTGTAGGGGATGACACTTGATGATAATACGGTGTTCTCAAATATTAATTCAGTAATTAAATTTAATTAATTAATTTTAGTATTTTTAGATTTAAGTTGCATATATCTACCAATAGATGGCGCCAGATAAACTTAAAAAAATGGATGAAAATTATTTATAAAGGACTTTTTGCAATATAGTGAAAAAAAAATAGAAATTGACTTTAATTTTTTTTTTTTTTTTTTTTTTATTACTTCTTTATTTTGAATGATAATGTATTGCTCATTGTACGAAAAAAAAAAAAAAAATTGAAATAATTGCAAGTTTTGTAATTTTCAAATAATTATTTAACACAAATTAGGGTTATATAAATAATCAGTTTAAATTTGAACATATATTTAATCGTGTGAAACTGAGATTTAAAAATAAAAATATTAGCAATGTGCTGGAAATATAAATATGAAGAATTACGAGCCATTGTTTACTTTTATTTATTATTGCTAGATGTTATATAATAAAACTATCGAATCTTATAGCTTAAGTTTAGATTTTTGCATTTTTTTTTTTTTTTCGAAACAATAAATATTTCCTTACTGTATGTTTCTCAAAGATTACATAAATTATAAATCAACATTCTAAGACATTCATTAATGTGTTCAAACAATTGTAAAAGTGAAACAAAATAAAATGAAGTAAAAAAATAATATTAAAACAAAAATAATGCAAGCATAACAAAAACTTCAATGACATAAGAATCACATGCATATTCCTTGTAGATGTTATAGAAATAAAAAATATGAGATTTTATAAGACTTCAAACAGGTTTTCTGTCTAAGTGTATAGGAAATAAATATTTTTAAAAGGTTCCACATCTTCTGAAATTTAAAAATTCAGTGTCTGATACTTTCAACAAAATTCTTATATATAATATCTTCAGATTCTTCTTCTTTCATTGACGCAACAGCCCCAAGGCTGTCTGCCTACTACCAGGTTTCGAGACAGGATATGTTTATCTTTTTACTTGATAGGGTAGTTAGCATACGCCATACAAATATATTAGACCCGGACCTACGGTTTAAAGAGGATTCTGGACTACTACAAGCATCCATCACATCGCTGGGACTCGAACACAAAACCTGTGGCACCGAGTGAAAGTCACTCTGCCTTCAGGCCCATCTTTATATTCACCGATCCTTATAAAGACATTTGTATTTTTTAATTAAATTATTCTAACTGAATCTGTAGAAATTTTTTAAAGTACTTAATCAATAAACAAATATTTCGTTTATATACTGGTATTTTTATTCTGCATAGTAATATTTTTTGTACATATTCTAATGCTATATTATACAAGGATATATTATACTCGTATGATGGATATTAATATTTCTCAAACACGTTATAATGAAAATCATGTAAGAAAATTCGATATATTCGCTAAAAAATACCCATAGCCGTCATACATTGAATTCTTGAAGTCTTTTCATATAGAACTGACCGTTCAACGACAGCTTATTCTTTTGTGCACTTATCGGTTTTCTATATTTTTTTCTAGCTGGCTGGATATGGATGGAATAGAAAAGAATAAGAAATATAATTGCTTTTTTTCTTGAGCTTAATAAATTCTTTTCTGAAAAGGTTAAAAAAGGAAATCATTCACAGAAATTCATGATAGAAACGGTATAAAGAATAAACGATAGTTTATTTATTTATTATTTTTTTTGAGGATTAATTTTGTTGTTTTTTTCAGATTCCCATTGATAAAATGTTGTTTATTTTAAATAATTACTCTTATCATGTTCCAGTATCAATTTTTTTTCCTCTCAACCTATCATCACCAATATCTTTGTGGAAAAATATCTTATTTGACAAAAACTGCAGTTAACAACTTTCAGCATTTTAAATCTAGTGATATTCATATTTTAAGCTGAAGTTGTAGAATATATTCTTCAATAACAAACAAATTAAAAATAAAATTAATTTTAATAATTTTTTAAGTTAAATTTGATTAGGTATGTTTGAAAACAATTTTAAAACATTTTAAGTTTTAGTTAAAACTATAATTATAATGTATTTAATTTAAACTTAAAATCAATAACCACTTTTAAATATAGGAATTCTTTGAAAATAAGTCGAAACGAAAAATTCATATTGTATTTTAAAACTGTTTTAGTTATAAAATAAAGGGATGCTTTAATTTCTAATAAATAAATTACTCTTCTAAGTAATTTATGTTGTTACTTGTAATGACTTCTAGTTACTCTTCTAAGTAAAATTTTAAGTTTTTCTTATATAGAACTAATTATAATATATCTTAAATTTATATTATTCAACCTTCTTCAGGGAAAACACTTGCCTAAATAATATATATTGTTACTTCTAATTACTTCTAGTTACTGTTCTAAAAACATTTAAGTAAAATTCTAAGTAACACTTATATTAATAGTACTATTACAATAATAAATTTACTGAATTTTATTTCCCGTATTTCAGGGAAAGCACTTTTCTGCATTATTTCTGATTTCATTCTCAATTTATTATTCTGCTTTATAACAAAAAATTACATTTTCCTTAAGAAATTTCTTACAACCATTGTTTTTTTTAAATTTATGATTCGAAACTAATTTTTATTCAAAATGAACTTTCCAAAATAACAAACGCTCATTCTTAAACATATAAATGAGAATGAATGACTTATACTAAGAAAAAATCTTATTTTTGAGACTTTTAAATATTTCATTAAATGCAAATATTTACTCATACTGTCCTTATACCAGTAAAAAATAAATTTATCTAATCTTCAAAAGACTTTAAAGATGATTTTCCTTTCTTTTAAAATAGTATCTTTAGTAGCCACGGAATATTTAATTACATCAATCGATAAGACGTCAAAATGCTCTTCGCCAGGAGTTTCAGATATGTTTATCCTGAGGAGTTTTCTTTCAGTTAACTGTGGTGAAAAAAGAGAACTGGAAAAAAAAAGGTTCATTATACCTCCCAAGGAAAGATAAGGAAAGATCTCCCTTTCAGGAAGCGCAACAATAAGATAAGTTCATTAGGAAGCTTTGTGTTCCGCATTATCTTCATCCCGTGAAGCGTTTTATCAACAGAGATTGTAATTATCCCGAGAGGATAGATATAAAAGGAAAGAGCTCTTTTGAGTGGAAAAAGAGGCCGTAAAGATTTTTGACAGCTTCATGCAGTAATACACGTTCTCTCAGTCATTATTAATAGCTTAGTCCCAACAGTGCAAAGGAAAGCTTGTGTTTTTAAATTGAGAACCATTAAACCACCGGTGTGTTAAAACTTAAGCAACGACTTTTCTTGTCGTATTTCCGAAAGAAATCACCAGCAGATATACAATTCAGAATACGCATACATTATTTTGTACTTATGAAAACAACATTTTAGTTCATAAATAAACAGAGAGCTCGCGGTGTGGTATTATACAAGAAAAAGTTTTTAATCGAAATAATAGTGTTTGTAAAAATGCCTTTTTGGCAAAGAAAGAGTAAAACAAACCGATATCTCATAGTAAGTGTTATAACTTCTTTTAACTGCAACTGTTGCTTGGCGTCTTCTTTCTTTACTCAACACTAAATTTTCACATAGTTGGTCAGGGAGGTGTGCCCATTTCTCAATAAGCATCTGTTTCAGTTGTATTGTGTTGGGTGGGGTTACAAGGCTGAACACTCATCAGCCTTTCTTACAATTGACATTGTTGTACACTGCCCAGTTCCTTCTTATAATATTTTCATTTTCTAGAGGCTGTTCAACAATAGGAATTTGATGTAGCAATCATTATCATCCCGAGAAACGAAGTCTGTCCCTATAGCACTTCATAACAGATACACAAGGGATGATCTCTTGCTCATAATAGCGTTCCTTGCTACCAGTTCCCACTCCACCAATTGATTTTAATGACTCATAGTGCAGTTGTAATATACGCAACTACAGTACAGAATGTTTTAGGATAGAATCCACTGACGGTGTACGTTGTACTCTATATTTTCAGAAACGAGATGATTCGATAACGATTGCGTCTTGCATATATAGTTAAGCTGCTTAGTGGGAGTTTCTCTGCTTTTCCCCCATATTAACTGTATATGAGGGATAGTTACTCCTATAAGTCAATCCGAAAGTTAGCGGCCTGATGGCCAATTAACTAGAGCTCTAGCCTTTGTTACCACAACCTGACGATAGCATGGCTGTTTGTTCATGGTTCGGAATTCACGTTGAACTGTAGGTTCTGATCTAATTAACCTTAAGTGTGCAAAAAATTATTCTAGGTAGATAAACCAAACTTACAGTTGCGCCTGTGGTTTGTAATTTTTTCCAAACTCATTAAGGAACGTTTTTGTCCATCAATTACGTTTATCACATTATACATTCATGCTATCAATATACGTCCATGGCACGTATGTGTAAGTTGCACGAAGAGTTGTTGGTTGCAAAGGAGTTGGAGTTGCAAGTTCAGGGGTCACGTTACCTGTGACGTCTTGTTCTTGTTAATTGCCTGCAAATTATCTCGCTATTGAATTTGGTATTCATTGTTACTGATCGCAAAAATAAAAAATAAAACTTTTCTGGAATTCCTGCTACAATCCAATGATTAAACATTACATAGTTACTTAGGTTTTGCATGTCAGTGTTGTTAAGTGCAGAAATTGCTTAATAGTATGATTCAATTTTTTAAACATATAAGGGTTTAAAAACTTTACCCACCCTCCAAAACCTTTTTGGCATGTAATAAATTGTTTATTCGGATAATTTGGTGCTAAATGATCCCTTCCTAATATTTCTCCCAGGTGATATCTTGCGGAGCTCTTAAAAAAAATTGTAGCTTAAGTTTTCCGCACAGTGCGTTTATTCAGTGTAGTTAATCTCTATCAGAATTACTTGGAAAGGCTTATTGTTGACCTGCACACATTTTGTCTGCTCCTCCAACGAAACTCATGGATGGAGAGCATGTATCTGCACATCTGAACATTCTCAGTCTCCTTGCTCGGCCAAAAGAGGTTAAAAGTTTTTAATTAATTTTCTATAAAGAGGCTTGTGATACGGAATGATTCAGCTCAATTCCTTCAGAAAAAAAAAAAAAACGTTTATTTATTAGTATATGCAAGCCTATCTAGAAATATAATGTATCTTCGAGCAGATATATTTTATACAAGAATTTAATAATTAAAATAAATACATCAGTTGATAAGATATATAAAACAAATCTGCCACAGGCTATGGTAGGGTAGGTTAGGCTGTAGTGGAAAGTCATTGAATTATTTTTAAACACTCCAATAAATAATACCTTTTATTGGAGAAAAATATATTTTCTGTATTAAAATAAATGCGAAAATATTTTTAAAACGATTTTCGTGTGGATTTTCAGCAAATAAATGACCTTTCGATTTTTCTTATATTTCGCATTAAAAATATTTATATTAAATCTAAAAGAACATGGTTAATATATTGTAAAGGCTCGTGCCCACTGAGGCGAGAAGATGCAAGCGAAAAAATGTGACCAATCACTAGCCTCACCGCGTTCGCCTGAAAGTGGTTTGAAATGCACCGCTCCGAGTTGACCAGCTTTCAACTCGAAGCGGAACTCAACGAAGGCGTAATGCTATTTCTGACATTTCGCTGTGAAGGGGTCGAAAAAATGTTGTCGCTTGCCTCTTGAACGTTCACGTCTCTCGCCTCGGTGGGAACGAGCCTTAAGTAATTTTGAGCCAATGAATATCATACATTAAATGAAAAATAACAATATTCCCAAAAATTCAAATGTTCAACTTATAAAAAACACCTTCCTAAGACAAAAATAAATTGCTATGCAAAATAATAAAACAGTATGCTCTTTTAAGGAATGTTACATTTATTTCGTTTTTTGGAACTCAAAAAAATACTTTTTTTATATCATCTCTCACATTTTATTAATACAGAAGCAATTGCACTTTTTTTATTTATGTAAGAGAATTTCTTACAGAGTTTTCTTATTAAGTTACTATTTAAATGTAATGATGCTATCGAAATAATCGTTTTTAGACACATGTTACATATATAAGAGCATTTAAAAGTATAATGAACAACTCAATTCAGTTTTAGAATACTTTTTTATTCACAGAATTAGAATGCTGCTATACAATCGCATTCCATTTTAGATTCAATTTTGCTGAGTCAATCTTATTATCCATTCATATATCCGTGGAAAATTGAAATTGCTTTCGAGTAGCACGCTGATCCTCATAATAACAGCTCTATGGGAAATGGATCGTTATCCTGAATCTGCTATTTTCGCATGCATTTATTCATCACACATCTGCTTTGTATCTGGCAGATAACAAGTATCCGTATCATTTGTAGGGACTTAGGTTGAATGGGAAATTTTCACTTTGTGTTAACATTCTAATACAGATTTTTATTTCATGAATTGAATATTTTGTTTCCATTACTTAAAAAAAATACTTGTGCAAAATTCAATTGGACGATTTTGAATGAACAAAGTGGTTGAATGTATAAATTCAATCAAAACGGGAGTATCTTTTTAAGAAAAATATAATAATACTGGTTTATTATCTAATAAAGTTTAAAATTAAATTGTATATATAATACGTAAAGCCTTTATAAAATCTCACAAGCTATTTTACGTTTTAAACTTTTATCAACTACTAAATACAAACTATCAGTATAATACAATAATGGTTAAAGTTGAATTTAAAATTATTTAAATTAGAAGTAATTTTTTTAAGCTGTAAGAAAACTTCTGCTATTATTGACACTTATACAAATTTAAGTGCAACACATTTATGTATGTAAAGTATATAAAAATTGTATAATATAAGGTAAAGCGTAATAAAATTCAAATGAAGGATCCAAAAGAACAGGTTTTACAAATTGAAATTGAAATAGAATTAATAAAATAACAGATGAATGCGAAGGAAGGTTTACAGAGAAAAAAAATTGAAAGAAACTAAAATATCAAACAGTTGAATGAAAAATATACATTTATTCTGTGAGTATGTTTTACTTAAGTCCCTGGCACTACAGTCCATGTTGGACCATGGCCGTCCGCGTGTAGGCAGATTCCGAAATAGGAGATGTTTCTTTCTTTTTACTGCTGTTGTTTTTTTGTTGTTTCTTATCCCACTTGGCTGGCCAAGCCCATGAGCCCATACGTACTCATGATTGAAGGGGAAGGAAGCAGCTTCTGTTGTGATGGAGCACCCGTAGGTAGAAGTCTGACTTTGGCTCCGTGACGCTCTTACAGTCATAAGAGACCGGGACCTACGGCTTAAAGTGGATTCCGAACCACTACAAACTTCCATGGCACCGCCGGCACTCGAACCCGAAACACCTGTGGCACCGAGCGCTAGACACTCGGCCATTCAGGCCCCAAATTTGCCAACGGCACGCAGTGTTCCCAGGTGGTCACCCACCCAAGTACAGACCGCGCCCAATGATGCTTGACTTCGGTGATCTAACGAGAACCGGTATATTCAGCATGGTACGGCCGTTGGCGCTCTTTTTACTGTGCAGGATTGTAAGTCTTACAGGCAACGTTCTACACTCATATTAGACATGGTATTACGGTTCAAAGTGGATTTCGAACCACTACCGCCGGGAACCCGATACCTCTGGTACCAGGACGATAGCCACTTGGCCATCAGGCCTCCCATGAATAGTTTTAGAGCATATTAAAAAGAAATTTGCCATATTTTGGTCTTCAATACGACGCATCTAAAGGGCAATGGCACTTTGTTGTTAAGTTCAACTTCGCATGAGGTGGCTTAATCACAACAAATATTGTCTCTTATATATTATATCATACTAAATGATATTTGCTTGTTTGTATTGAGTTCAGTAAATCGTACAATATTCACTTGAGAACGTCAACAATTTGATTTCGTTAATGAGACCTATGCCTAAATGCAAACAAATTAATATCTGAGTAAAAATATAGATTCGATATTTCTAATTTACGGCCTGGCGCATGTCTTACGTTTTAAAACATTTCATGATTAAGTTTTTTTTTCACCTGAATCGATATTTAAAGATAAAAGTAACATTGTAAAGAAAACAGACACTGACAAGCTTGACCTAATTGAGGATTCAAATCTTGAGTAAACTTTTTAATGAGCTTTTCCAAAAGAATTTGGATAAATGTCTATAGTTTTGATGAACCGGATTTTGTTTTATAATTGCAAAAGTACGAAAACAAAAACAATAAAAATTATATTACCATCACCCAAAAAGAAAGAACTTTTTACCACCATTTGGATGAAATATGTTTTCTCGCATTTCAAATTCTTCCAACCCAGAAAAAGAGTTTGTTGTAGCAATTAGGAGTTCAGATTTAGATTTCTTTTTTTTTTCTATAACAAGAAAAGATGAAAGTTTTTAGAAGCGTCTGAAACCAGTCAAACTTTTTTATTTCCTTGAAGTTTTCATTCACTTTAGTTTCCTGAAAGGGTTTACGAAAGGATTAATCATTGTTGGTTTTATAATTTCAAAAATAGTTTTATGTCAAGAGACATATTAAATGATACATGGTTTTCATTCTGCAAAATGTTATTTTCTTTTAACTTTAAAGCGAACTATTGCTTTCTTTTTAAGATATTAAATGATACCAAATTTCCTTTTTATTTATTTAAAAAATTTAAGTAATTTTTTTCAGACATTTTTATAAAATTGTAACAACAAACTATTTGAGACACAATAAACTAAGAAAGGTTAAGCTTTTATAAGGTAAAATATTTAATTTGCTTTCTAAAACGAAATTAAATTAAATTAAAACAGAAACTGAATTAAACTTATTAAAAAAACTAAATTAAATTTAATTAAATTTAATTAATTTTATTAATTTTATTTAATTTAATTCAGTTTCTTTCCTGCACACAAGAATTGGATTTGTGTCTGATGGTAGTATATTGTGTCTGATGGTAGTATATTGTATGGGGAATTCTTTCGGTAACGAAATCTATCAAAATCATTGATATTGGAAAACACACATGGTAGTAAATAAAATTTTGAAAGGAAAAAGAAAACATAGATGCTTTTATAATTATTCATATAAAACTTAACATAAATTGCAGTTATTTTTTAATTTAGAATTCTAATGTATTGCTCAATATAACGAAAAATAGAATAATTTCTATATTTTTAAGTTTGAAATTTTTTAACACATATTAGGATCGTATAAATAATCAATTTAAATTTGAACATTTATTTGACCGTTTTAAATGAGATTTAAATTTTATAACGTATTATCGATGTATTGAAATATACAGTTACGAGGCTCAGAGGAGTATTTGTAAGCAATAGAACACTTTTCATTTATTATTGTTAGATATTCTTTATACAATAAAGTAATCAAATCTCATAGCTTATAATAAGTTTAGATTTTGCAATTTTTTTTCCCAAACAATAAATATTTCCTTACAGCATATTTTCCTAAGATTAAATAAATTGTAAATCCACATTCTATGGCATGCAATAGTTTGTTCAAACAACTTTAAAAGTGAAACAAAAATAAAGCAAAGTAAAATTAATATTATTAAAACAAAAATTAAAAAAATTAAACAGGTATTATTAAAACAAAACGAAATAAAATAAAACAAATATAAAATAAAGTTAAATATATATTATTAAAACAAAAATTTATTTCAAAATTCAATGACATAAAAATCATATGGATAGGGAGATGTTACTAAAATAAAAATATTGAGACTTAGAATAGGCTTTCTGTCTAAATAATACGGGAAATAAATATTTCTATAAGGTTCCATATCTTCTTATGGAGTTTAAAAATTCAATGTCTGATAATTTCAGCAAAATTCTTACATATAATATCTTTAATCTATTCTTCTTCTTCTTTGGCTCAGCAGCCCCATGGTGGGCCAAGGCCGTCTGCCTACTGGCAGATTTCGAGACAGGAGAAGTTTTTCTTTTTACCGGATAGGGTTGTCAGCCATAAGCTTTACAATCACATTACACCTGGACCTACTTTTTAAAGTGAATTCTGAACCACTATAGACATCGTTGGCATCTCTGGTACTCGATCACGAAACCTGTGGCACCGAGCGCCAGTCACTTTGCGCATCTTTAGATCATACACATAGTCGTCATACGCATCTTTAGATCATACACATAGTCGTCATACGCATCTTTAGATCATACACATAGTCGTCATACGCATCTTTAGATCTACCGATGCTTTTAATTGCATTTCTATTTTTTAAATAAAACTACTCTAACTGAATCTGTAGAGATATTTCAAATTACTTTATCAATGCATAAAATTATTTTATGACATATCAGTATTGATATTTTTACTCTACATAATATTTTTGTACATATTCAAGACATACAATGTTATTAATACGTACAATGTTATTACATAACTAACATATACAAGTGATTATTCTTACATAATTTATATCAACAATGCTGCAACATGTTATGACGAATATTGTGTAAGAAAACTCGTTATATTCGCTAAAATATGGCCATAATCGTCATACTCTGAATTCTTCAAGTCTTTTCATATAGAACTCACCAGTGACATATAACGATAGCTTATTCTTTTGTGTACTTATCTGTTTTCTGTATATGTTTTTCTAGCTGGCTAGATATGGATGGAATAAAACAGAATAGAAAATATAATTTTTTTTCAGCTTAATAAATTCTTTTCTGAAGAGATTGAAAAAGGAAATCATTCACGGAAATTCATGGAGAAATGCTATAAAGAATATACGAAGAATGGCATATAAGAATAAACGATAGTTTTTTTGTATTTTTTGAAGGTCAATGTTGTTATTTTTTTCAGATTCTTTTAACTAAACTGTTATTTATTTTAAACAATTTCTTTTATCATGTTCCAGTATCAATTTGTTTTTCAACCTATCATCATTTATACCCTTGTGAAAAATTCAATAAATTTAAATAATAAATTAAATTTCAATTATCTACTTTCAGCAGGACAAACCTAGTGATATAAATATTTTAAGCAGAGGTTGCAGAAAATATTCTTCAAAAATACAAAAATTCAAAATAAAATAATTTTAATAATTTCTTTTAGTTAAATTTACTTAGGTGTGTTTAAAAACAAGGCATAAAACATTTTTAATTTTGTTTAAAACTATAATTAAAATGCCTTTATTTTAAAAAAGTCATTAACTACTTTTAAGTTTAGGAATTCTTTAAAAATAAGTCGGAACGAAAAAATAAAGGGTTGGATTTAATTTCTAATAAATAAGTTATACTTTTAAGTAATTGATGTTGTTATTTGTAATTACTACTAGTTAGTCTTCTAAGTAAAATTCAAAGTTACTCTTATATAGAACTAATTAGAATATATTTTTATTTTATTTTATTGCACCTTCTTCAGGGAAAACACTTTTCTACATTATTTTGGATTTTATTCTCAGTTTATTCTTCCTCTTCATAAAAAGAAACTATTTTCATGTAGAAGTTTATTACAGCCATTGTCTTTTTAATTTATGATTCAAACTAATTTTCATTCAAAAGTAGCTTTCCAAAATAATAAAAGATCATTCTTAAACATAAAAATGAGAATGAATGACTTATACTAAAAGAAATCTTCCTTTTTGAGATGTTCCAATATATTTCTTTAAATGCAGATATTTACTCATACTATCTTAATACCAGTAAAAAATAAATTTATCTAATCTTCAAAAGACTTTAAAAATGTATTTCCTTTTTTTTAAAGAGTATCTTTAGCTGCCACGGAATATTTAATTACATCAATCGATAAGACGTCAAAATGCTCGTCACCAGGAGTTTTAGATATGTTTGTCTTGAGGAGTTTTGTTTAAGTTAACTATTAAGTAAAAAGAGCACAGAAAAAAAAAAGGTTCATCATACATCTCAAGGAAAGATAAGCTTCACCGAGATATTCCAACAAAAAAAAGAAGCTATCTCCCCTCTCAGGAAGCGCCACAATAAGATAACGTCATTAGGAAGCTTTGTGTTCCGCATTATCTTCATCCCGTGAAGCGTTTTATCAACAGAGATTGTAATCATTCCGAGAGGAAGATAGAAAAGTAAAGAGCTCTTTGAGTGGAAAAAGATGCCGTAAAGAATTTTGACAGCGTGATGCAGAATTATAAGATCTCTCTGTCATTATAAATACCTTAGTCCCAACAATAAAAAGGAAAGCTTGTATTCTTAAATCGAAAACCATTAAAACGCTGGTGTGCAAAACTTAAGCAACGATTTTTTAACCATATTTTGGAAAGAAATCATCTGGAGATATAAAATTCAGAATACAGAGACATTAAAATGTACTTATAAAAACAGCACATCAATGCGTAGACAAATAGAGTGCTTACGGTATGAAATTATACAAAAAATATTATTAAAAATGCTTATCTGGCCAAGAAGGAGAAGAACAAACAAATGTCTAATATTAAGAGATAAGAATTACTTTAACTGCGACTGTTGGTTGGTACCTTCTCTCTTTTTTTATGGGTCGGCACATTTTCCCATAGTTTCTTAGGGAACTGTGCCCATTTCTCAATGAGCACATGTTGTTGTTCGTTGGGTGAGGTTATAAATCTGACCATTATCAGTATTTCTTCCAGTTTAGCAACGGTCTGATGGCCAGCGCTCTGGCATTTAGCACCACACTCTTCAGGTTCCAAATCTGAAGTGGTATGGATGTTTGTTCGTGGTTCATAATCAAAGTTAAATTGTAGGTTCTGGTCTAATTAGCCAAAAATTACTAAAATAAAAGCGTGCAATAAAAAAGATTGTAGAGCAACAAATCAAATTTATAGTTGTGTTCGGGGTTTGAAATTCTTTTAGAGCGCTTGATAATCCATCAATTATGTGTATCACATTACACGACCCCTAACTAAGCATGTGACGTGTTGTTTCTGATATATGCCTACAAATCCTCCCACTATTGAATTTTGTGTTCATTGCACTGATAGCAAAAACAAAAAAAACTTTTTCGACAAGTCCGACTATTATCCAATGCTTTAACATTGCATCGTTACTTAGGTTTTGAACGTTAGTGCATTTACCCTCCTTTTTTTGTAAATTGCAATTTTCCTCATATAACTCAGTGTTGTGATTTTATATTAAAATGAAACAAAATGTTGTATCTAAATATAGTGCTTAAAAGCAAAAAAGAACAAATATTAAAGCAAATGGCGCACATAACTTAACGAATGTCTCTGAAAAAATTCTAAAATCTTGCATTCCTTTTTAATTTAGCAGTTTGACAATAAAAAAGAAAGTACATGAAAAAATAGAGTGCTTTTATTTCAGAATCATCATAACATTAATTCGAAAAACGCAAGTCAGACGTAATGATTTTCCGGAAACATTTCTCTCCCATTGATGTATCGGCCTACCTCTGTTTCGGCCCCAAAAGAACACGAAGAATTTTCATCACCTGTTTCACCGAATGAAAAGCACTTCATCTTGAGGAGGGGGGGGTTGCTTTCTGGGCAGCTGTTTTTTAAGCGAAATTGCTTCGAGGATTTCGTTCGAATTTCTTCTGCACCCCATTTTCTGATGATTCGATTTCTGCTTTGTTGTAAAGCAAGAAAGACATTTCTCACGGATAGGGTACCACTTACTTTTGTTGTCATGATTATAGTTTTAAGAAAATAAAATGCAAACTTTATAAATTGGTGTGGTTAAAGCAGTTTAATTTTCCTTAAGTTAGTGATAAAGAATTATTTTACTAAAATAATATTTGTCCAAAGTGGTTCATAATTCTTTAATTTTAAAGATAATTAAAAACAAGAGCACAAAAAATATTAAATTAGTTAAAATATTTCTTTAAATGAAAATATGTACTCATACTACCTTTACACAAGTAAAAAAAAAATTATCTAATCTTCAAAAGACTTTAAAGATGTTTTTCCTTCTTTTTAAAATAGTATCTTTAGAAGCCACTCAATATTTAATTATATCAAGCGATAAGACGTCAAAAGGCTCTTCATCAGGAGTTTCAGATATATTTATCTTGACGAGTTTTCTTTAAGTTGACTATTAAGAAAAAGAGCACAGGAAAAAAAAAGGTTCATTACATCTCTCAAGGAAAGATAAGCTTCACCGAGATATTCTAATAGAAAAAAAAGAAGAGTCTCCCCTTTCAGGAAGCGCAACAATAAAATAACTTCATTAGGAAGCTTTGTGTTTCGCATTATCTTCATCCCGCGAAGCGTTTTATCAACAGAGATTGTAATTATCTCGAGAGGACAGATATAAAAGGAAATGGCTATTTGAGCGGAAAAAGATGCTGTAAAATTTTTTGACAGCGCGATGCAGTATTATAAGATCTCTCAGTCATTATAAATAGCTTAGTCCCAACACCGCAAAGGAAAGTTTGTATTCTTTAATCGAGAACCCTTAAAAAATCTGGTGTGCAAAACATAAGCAACGACTTTTTTTTACCGTATTTCAGAAAGAATTCACCTGGAGATAGGAAATTCAGTGTACAGAGACATTATTTTGTACTTATGAAAACAACAAATTAACGCATAAATAAACAGAGTACTGCTCACAGTATGGAATTAAACAAAAAAAAAGTTTTCATTGAAAGACTTTACCAGACGAGCATTTTCACTAACACTATGTTAGTGAAAATGCTCGTCTGGTAAAGACGGAGAACAGCAAACAATGATCCTATAGTAAGATGTATGACTTCCTTTAACTGCAACTATTGCTAGGCACCTTCGCTCGTTACTCAGCATCAGATTTTCTTGTAGTTGTTGAGGTAAGTGTGCCCATTTCTCTATGAGCCTCTGTTTCAGTTGTGCTGTATTAAATGGGGTTATAACGCTCACTATTAGCATTTCTTACAGTTTTACAGCAGCCTGTCGGCCAAGTGGTAGCATTCTGGCCTTTGACAAATTAATATACCATAAGAAACGTTGAAAATATTCAAGGAAACTGGCCAAGGATACAAAAAATATAATTTAGAAAACGGAAAACTCCACTGCCAAAACAATACCCATAATTATATGGGTATTGTTTAGGCAGTGGAGTATAATAAACAAAAATAGCAATTCAGCAAAACATATTAAAAATGGATCTGAAGTTCATTTCTTTTCCGTTAACAGTTTTTTTTTTTTTTATATGAGTATATTAATAAGACACGTGTGGTTAAAAATCATTTAGAGTGTTTTTTTTTCAGTTTTTTTTTTTTTAAATTAAGGTCATTTATTTTAGTTATTATTTGATAGTAGAATATTTATTATTATTAATTTCATTTCTTGGGCCTAATAGTTTGATTTCTAACGAATAATTAATTTCAAAAAATACTTTTTTAAATCTGTTTTTAACAGGAAATTAGAGGATTCTAATATTTTTCAAAATATCCTAGTCAATACTATTAAAGAATCTCAACGTGCTTTGATTCATTTTATAAGGTCGAATATCCGCCAGAACTATTCCTCCTCTCGTTCTGTTTCGAGGAAGAGGAATGGATGGAAGTAGAAACAAAAAGTTATTCGGAAAAAGATCGAGTCTACTACTTTATCCTCCGCCCACGCTAAAAAGTTTCAGACAACTACAGTTTAAATGAAAAAATGATGCCACATTGAATCCAATTTCATTGGTTGCTTTAAAATTTAAAAAAAAAAGGATAGCAATATTTATATATTTATGATTGAGCGACATTTTTCAATTCTTCAACTTGCATGGAAACTTTATGCAGTTCGAAGATGAAATTCAGAGAGGAACAGAACGGTTGTTTACTTTGAAGACGCTTGAAGATTGCAATGCGGGTCGTAAAATGCCATAAATATGTATTGAAAAGATTGTTTCATGCGTGATTGTTTGAAAATATATTATATACCTTTTCTTGATTCTATACCTTTATCTTGAAAGTTTTCTTTCTAGAAACCAGTCACTTAAAACAGATTTCATCAAGTAAAAAAAAAATGTTTCATAAAACGGAAATGCTATTCGAAGTAAATGGCCATCAATATAAAAAAGTAGTAGTTGACGATACACATAAACATACATAAACACTAATTCGCATACGTATATCGAAACACGATTAAACCCAGAAATGCATACACGCTTATAAATGCGTATACAGACGTAAGTAAGTAAGTATGCAATTGTAGTTGAGCATGCATGTATATTTAAGTATACAACTTGAACCACACAACATCACTACTCATAGAGAAATACATATTTAGACATACATATGCACAAACATCCTTATAAACATACGTCTGAATACTTATATATAAGTATAAACTATAAATAAATCTTAATTTTGCGAAGGTCGAATTTGATTTGCAAAAGTTTAAATTTTTTTGTAAAAATTTGAATTTGGTTTCGAAAAAGATTGAATTTGATTTGCAAAAGGTTTAATTTCATTTGCGAAAAGTTAATATGACATATGAAACCTGTATGTAAATTTTCTCAAGTCTTGTAGAAAACTATTTATGGGAAAGAATTTTTAATTCCAGTTTTGTTATCTGAAAGTAGAATAAGATATTTTAAATTTCGTTTTTTAATTCGTTCATTGTCCCATCCAAAACGAACAACTTTAAGAAAAGGTAACACGAACTGATCAGGATCTTTTAAATGAAATCTACATCGAGTCTATACGGCTTGGTAAAATTTTTCAAATAATTATTCTCCTACAGGCTTTTAACATAACTCCTTCAGGTTTGGAAGGTTTTCCTAACTTTTTTCATCGAATCTAAATCAATGTTGGAGGCCTACATGTTTATAAAATTATTTTGATATCAATATTATCAATCATGTTTTTTTCATATATTTTTATTATTTTTCTCTGTAATAAAAAAGAAATCTGAAATATGCTTTTTTATGGAATGTCACTTTTATTTTGTTTATATAAGCCACAAAATTACATTTTTATAAAACCTCTCACGTTATACTAATACAGAAATAATTATATTTTTATTTATGTAAGGTAATTTCTTATTGCATTTCCTTATTAAGTTACTATTTAAATGCAATGATACTATCGAAATAAACGTTTTTATATACATATTACATTTATAAGAAAATTCAATTCTATTTTGGAATACATTTTATTCACAGAATTAGAATAGTTCTATACAATCGCATTCCATTTTAGATTCAATTTTCCTGAGTCAATCTTATTATCTATTCACATATCCGTGGAAAATTGAAATTGCTTTCAAGTAACACGCTGATCCTCATAATAACAGTTCTATGGAAAATGGATCGTTATTCTGAATCTACTGTTTTCGCATGCATCTATTCATCGCACATCTGCTTCGTACCTCACAGATAGCAAGTATCCGTATCAGTTGTAGGGACTTATGTTGAATGGGAAATTTTTCCTTTAAGTTAGCTTTCAAATAAGGATTTTTTTCATAAATCGAATATGTCACTATTATTTAAAAAAAAATACTTTTTCAAAAAGAAATTGAATCATTTTGACTAAACAAAGTGGTTAAATATATAAATTCAATCTAAAGGTGAGAATCTTTTTAAGAAAATCCTTATAATGTTGGGTGTTTTATCTAATATAAGTTTAAAATTAAATTTTAGTTATAATAAGTAAATCCAACATACAATCTCACGAGTTATTTTACATTCTATAGTTTTGTAAGCTGTAAAATGTAAAATAGCAGTTTAAAATAGTAACGTTTACAGTTTGATATAAAAATATTTAATTAGAATGAATGCTTTGTAAAGCTGTAAAAAAATTCTACTATCATTTACAGAGATACATATTAAATTACAACACATTTATATTAAAAACTTTTATACATAGCTAATAAATTTCAAATGAAGGAGTAGAAAAGGATAAGTTTTACAAATGGAAATTGAAATAAGATTAATAAAGTAATCCAAGATAGGTTTACATGGGAAAACAATTTAAAAGAAACTGAATGACTAGAATATTTGAATACAAAATATATAATTGTTCCGTGAGTATGTTTAAAGCATAATAAAATAAAAAATTTCATATTTTGACCTATGAATGCGACGCATCTAAGGGGAATTCGCACTAAACTCTTAAGTTTAACTGCGCATGTGGTAGATTCTTTATCTTCTTTCTTAATATTTCTGCGTTTTAAAACCATTCATGAATAAGTTTATTTCATCTGAAATCGATATTTAAATATAAAAGTTGCATTGTAAAGAACGGAAATTTTGGCAAGCTTAACTTAATTGAGGATTCAAATATTGAGAAAACCTTTTAATAAACTTTTTCAAAATAATTTGGATAAATGTCTGCAGTTTTTGTTAACTGGATTTTATTTTACTAATCTCAAAAGTATGAAAACAAAAACGATAAAAATAATATTACCATCGTACTAAAAAAGAAATAACTTTTTTCAGAGCCTTTTGAGGAATAATTTTTTCTACCATTTCAAATTCCTCAACTCAGAAAAAGTGTTTGTTGTAGCAATTAGGAGTCCAGATTTAAATTTCTTTTCCTATTACAAGAAAAGATGAAAGTTTTTAGAAGAGTCTGAAATCATTCAATATTTCATTATTTCCTTTGAAGAAAAATAATCCAAGTTTTCACTCACTTAAGTTTTTTGAAAGGGAACACCATGTAAGTATTAATCATTGTTGGTTTTATAATTACGAAAATATTTTTATTTCACAAAACACACGTAAGTGATACATGGTTTTCATTCAGCAAAATGTTGGTTTCTTTTTAAGTTTAAAACGAATTATTGCTTTTTTTCTAAAATGTTGAATGATACTAAATTTCATTTTCATTTATTTCAATAATTTAAGAAAATATTTTTTTAGACATTTTTATGAATTTGTAAGAAACAAAATATTTGAGATACAGTGAAATAAGAAAGGTTAATCTTTATGAAACAAAATATTAAATTACTTTATGAAATTAATTCCTACATTACAAAAGATTTTAATTTTTTAAAAATTCGTTCTTATGCACAATTTCATTTGTATGATTTGATTTGATTTTTATGCACAATTCATTTAGTATATTGTATGGAGTATTACTTTGTTACAGAAACCTATCAAAATCATTGATATTGGAAACCAAACATAGTATTAGAAAAATTTTTAGAGGAAAAAAATAGAGAGGTTTTATATTTATTTATATAAACGTATTATAAATTGCGGTTATTTTTTTAATTAAAATTGCAATACATTTTTCATTATACGAAAAATAGAATTATTTCAAATTATTTCAATATTTGTAAGTTTAAATTTTTATTTAACAGATATTATCAACATATAAATAAACAATTTAAATGGGAACATTTATTTAATCATGTTAAATTGACATTTAAACTTAAAAAATATTATTAATGCGTTAAAAAAATAAAGTTACAAGGCTAATATGGAGATTTATAGCTATTGACTGCTTTTCATACATTAGTGCTAGATATTCTTTTCATAATATAACAACCGAATCTCATAACTTAAGTTTAAATTTATATTTTGCAACTTTTATTTTCGAAATTATAAATATTTCCTTACTGCATGTTTTTCAAAGATTAAATAAATTATAAATCAACATTCGACGGTATGCAATAAATTGTTCAAACAATTGTAATTGTGAAACAAAAATAAAATAAAGAAAGACAAATATTATTAAAAAAAATAAAATAAAGTAAAACAAATATCCTTAAAAGAAAGAAAATAAAACAAAAAACATACTTTGAAATTCAATGGAATAAAACTCATGTGTAAATATAGATGCTACTGAAATAAAAAAATATGAGACTATATGAGACTTCAAACAGGATTTCTTACTAAATAATACAAGAAATAAATATTTTTAAAAGGTTCCATATCTTCTTCTGGAGTTTAAAAATTTGATGTTTGATACTTTCAGCAAAATTTTTGCATATATCTTCTTCTTCGGTGGAGCAACAGCTCCATGGTGGGCGAAGGCTGTCTGCTTACTGGCAGATTTTGAGACATCAGACGTTTTTCTTTTTTACGCGCTATGGTTGTCATCTCTAAGCCCAACTCATGTTAGACAATCATATTAGAACAGGACGTAAGGTTTGAATGTGGATTCGATTCTAAAACACTGCAAGCATCCATGGTACCGTCGGCACTCGAATCCGAAACTTGTGTCACCAAGCGCCAGTCACTCGGCCATCGGGCCCCATCTTTAGATTCGCCGATGCTTTTGATTGCTTTTACATTTTTTTTAATTAAATTACTCTGACTGAATATACAAGAATATACTTTATTTGTAGTACTTCTTCAATGAAAAAAAATATTTCTTAACATATCAGTATTGATATTTTTATTCTAAACAATAATATTTCTCTGCACATATTCTAATGCTATACTATGCAATCTAATGCTATACTATGCAATCTAATGCTATACTATGCAAATGATTATCCTTACAGAATGGATATCAACATTGCTCCAACCGCGTTATGAAGAAATTTATGTAAGAAAACTCGCTGTATTCACTAAAAAATGGCCATAGCCATCATATTTTGTATTCTCGAAGCCTTTTCAAGTAGAACTGACCGTTGACATATAACGATAGCTTATTCTTTTGTGTACTTATCGGTTTTCTATATTTTTTTTCTAGCTGGTTGGATATGAATGAAATAGACGAATAGAATGAATAAAAAATATAATTGGTTTTTTTTCTTTAGATTAATAAATTCTTTTTTGGAGAGGTTGAAAAAGGAAATCATCCATAGAAATTCATGAAAGAAATGGTATAAAGAATAAACGATAGTTATTTTTTTTTAAGGATTAATTTTGGTCTTTTTTTTCAGATTCCCATTGATAAAATGTTCTTTATTTTAAGTAATTTCTCTTATCATGTTTCACTAACAATTTTTTTTCCTCTCAACCTATCATCACCAATATCTTTGTGGAAAAATCACATCTTATTTGGCAGAAACTGCAGTTAACAACTTTCAACAGAGAAAACCTAGTGATATTAATATTTTAAGCTGAAGTTGCAGAATATATTATTCAAAAATGCAAATATTCAAAATAAAACAATTTTAATAATTTTTAAGTTAAAATTGCTTACGTGTGTTTAAAAACAAGGATTAAAACATTTTTAAGCTTTGGTAAAAATTATAATTAAAATGAATTTAATTCAAACTAATAATAAATAATAAATCAATAACTATTTCAAGTTTAAGAATTCTTTGAAAGTAAGTCGGAACAAAAAATTACGCTATTAATAAATAAGCTATAATTAAAATTCTAATAAATAAGCTATACTTCTAAGTAATTTATGTTGTTACTTGTAATTACTTCTAGTTATTCTTCTAAGTAAAATTTTAAGTTGTCTTATATAAAAGAACTAATTATAATATATTTTTACGTTATAATATTGCACCTTATTCAAAGAAAAATTTCCTTCGTAATTTTGCATTTTATTTTCAGTTTATTCTTCTTTATAAAAACAAAAATACATTTTCATTAAGAAATTTCCTACAGCCATTGTCTTTTTAAATTTGTGATTCCAAACTAATTTTCACTAAAATGAACATTCCAAAATAATAAAAGCCCATTCTTAAACATACAAATGAGAATGAGTGATTTAATGCAAAAAAAAAAATGTATTGATTTTTTAGATGTTTAAATATATGCTCATACTAACCTTATACAAGTAACAAAATAAATTTATCTAATCTAAAAAAGACTTTAAAGATGTTTTTATTTTTTTTGTAAGTGGTATCTTTAGCAACCCCGGAATATATAATTATATCAATCGATAAGACTTCAAAATGCTCTTCACCAGGAGTTTTATATATGTTTATCTTGAGGAGATTTCTTTAAGTTAACTATTAAGAAAAAAGAGCAAGGAAAAAAAAGGTTCATTATACCTCTCAAGGAAAGATAATCTTCACTGAGATATTCCAACATAGAAAAAAAAGAAGAGATGTCCCCTTTCAGGGAGCGCAACAATAAGATAACTTCATTAAGAAGCTTTGTGTTCCGCATTATCTTCATCCCGCGAAGCGTTTTATCAACAGAGATTGTAAGTATCCCGAGAGGATAGATATAAAAAGAAAAAGCTCTTTGAGCGGTAAAAGATGCCGTAAAAATATTTGACCGCGTGATGCAGAATTAATAGCTTAGTCCTAACATTGAAAATTAAAATTTTGTATTCTTAAATCGAGAATCATTAAAACTCTGGTATGCAAAACGTGGAAACGACTTTTTTTTACCGTATTTCAGAAAGAATTCACCAGCAGATATGAACTTCAGAATACAGAGATAATATTTTGCACTTATGAAAACAGCATATTTACGCATAAATAAGCAAAGTTACGGTAAGGTATTATAAGGTATATAAGAAAAAAATTTTATTCGAAAGAATAGTGTTAGTAAAAATGCTTATCTGGCAAAGGAAGAACAACAAACAGATATCTCTTAGTAAGAAATATGACTTCCTTTAACTGCAACTATTGTTTGTTACCTTATGTCATTACTTAGCATCAGATTTTCTTGTAGTTGTTGGGGAAAGTGTGCCCATTTCTCAATGAGCCTCTGTTTCAGTTTTCTGTATTGGGTGGGGTTACAACGCTGACCACTAGCAGCATTTCTTACAGTTTAACACCAGCATGTTGGCCAAGTAGTAGCACTCTGGCCCTTGGTACCGCAGGTTTCAGATTCGAATCCTGGTGATGACAAGGATGTTTGCTCGGGGTTAGGAAGCCACTTTAAATTGTAGTACAGGTCTATTTAGGTCAAAGTGGGCAAAAAATGAGCCCAAAACCAACTTACAGTTATGCCCGAAAGGTTTGGAATGCTTTCCGAGATCATGAAGGGACATTTTTGCCCATCAATTATGTTTGTCACATTACTCGCCACCTCACACTATCTGCGACGTTTTTTTCTTGATATTTGCATACAAATGATCTCGCTATTTAATTTGTTGTTCCCTGTATTAGTTTTAAAAAAAAGGTTTTCTGCAATTCTCGCTACTATCCAATGCTTACAAATTGTATCGTTGTTTACGCTTTGTACGTCTGTGTCATTGAGTGCAGCAACTGCTTAATAGTTATTTCTATTTCTTAAAATTATCCAGGGTTAAAACGTTCCATCCTCCAAAATTCTTTTTGCATGAAATAAAGTATATATCATTTAATTTGGTGTTACATTATACCATAGATCGAATCAATCCTGGTTTTTTCATTACATACTGTTAGTACGGAAAGAGAGCTCGATGCAACTCAAAAGTTCGCCTTAGGATTTTATTCCGAAAAGATGGAATAAACTTTCTTTCACTACTGAAAAATCTCAATAATTTTTGAGATTCCTCTTATCCATGTTTTTGTTTGATTTCACAGTATTAAGATAAACAACACACTAGATGCTCCGCATTACGTTCTCACGTTGTATTCTCGCTTATACAAAGCAGAATACTTAGTTCGAGTTCAGCAACAATTCTTCATTCCATAAGCAAGTAACCCAGCAGAGTTGACAAATGAGAGTGTGTTGTTGTCTGTTCCGACAGAGTTTCATATTTTCTCAATAACTTTTTGTGATATGATGAATTGGTGGAACCAGTAAGATATTTGAAATGGACCACTAACGTTTCAATAAACAGTCCAACATCGAACCAAATTTTTAATCACCAGAGCTATGGCAGCCACGAGCTAAGAGTATTCTATTATGTTATCAACATTAACATCCTTCTACAAATTGCTGTTGTAAATGTTTTTAAAAGCGATTTATATTTTATAATATAATGCACTAAAACAATAGAATTTTATACACACAATAAGAATACAAATTTGATTAGTGGGGAAAATATTGAATCCAGACATAATACAATGCATAAAGTAATAAATTTTGTTACTTGTTATTAATAAATGAAAGAGAAATGCAAGTTTACCAAAGGTCAAAATGGTAAAATTATAAAATAAAAATAAAAAAAAAGTTACATAATTTGTTTTATTTTTAAAAAAGATAGACAATAGTTTCAAAACTAAATAGAGAAACAAGATACACCATATGAAATGAATACCATAAGAAACGAAACCATAAAAAAAGAACTGAAAATAGTTAAAGAAAGGGAAACTGACCAAGGACACGAAAAATATAATCATAAAAACGAAAAGCCAGTGTGTGCAAACCAGTACCCGTATGGGTATTTTATGTATAATAAAAAAAAATAGCAATTAAGCATCAAAACGTATTAAAGATAGATCACATTAATTTATTTTACGTTAACAGTATTTCTTAAGTATGTTAACAAGCCATTTCAAGCTAAAAAATCATCAAAAATTGTTAACATATTTTTTTTAAAAATTAAGATAACAGAATAATTATTATTATTTTGAATTTTAAGAGTCTAATACATTTGTAATTTTTTGACATCCAATATTTTTGTTTCAAATGAATAATTTTTTCAAAAACTTTTTTTTAAATCTGTTTTTAACAGGAAATTACAGTATTTTAATTTTTTTCAAAATATCCTAATCAATAACAGCAAAGCTGCTCAACTGTAATTTGATTCAACTTTCTAAGGACTGTACGAATATCTACCGGAAATATTCCACCTCTCGTTCTGTTTCCAGGAAGATGAATGAATGGAAGCAAAAACAAAAAGCTATTCTGAAAAAAGATCAAGTCCACTTTACCCTCCGCCCAAGCTAAAAAGGTTTAAGACAACTACAGTTTAAATGGAAAAATGATGCCACATTGAATCCTATTTCATTGGGTGCTTATCAGATGTTTTCTTTAAATGTTAGCGATATTTCTATATTTATGATTGAGCGTCATTTTTCGATTCTTCAACTTGCATGGAAACTTTATGCATTTCGAAGGAGAAATTCAGAGAGAAGCAAAAGGGTTGTTTACTTCGAAGACGCTCGAAGATTGCGATGCAGGTCGAGAAATGCCATAAATATGTATTGAAAAGATTGTTTCAGGCATCTTTTGATGTGGGAGGAATCTTTTTCGTTAATATTCCTTATGGTTATTTAAAAACAATTTTAAAGTGAGCAGCGCTTCAGAAAATAACAGCTGTTTATTAATTCCCTATTTTTTACTATTAAAAAAGAGCAATAGTTTAATTTACTTTGTTCCCCAAACATCTTATTAAAGGTTGATTTTTATTACTGAAGCGTTGATCATTCTATTTTAATTTGATTCTATATTTTTATCTTGAAAGTTTTACTTCTAGAAATCATTCACCTAAAAACTTTTTCATCAGGTAAAAATAAAGAATTTCTTGTAAAACAAAAAATGCTAATCGAAATTCATAGTCATCAATAAAAAAAAATGTGAATTACTTACGTTCTTTATTTATTGAATTGTCTTGATCTACAGTAAATTTTGCTGATTTAATATTTTTTTATTGCAAATTGTTGTAAAACTATGTAAGAACAATCCTGAATAAGACTATATCTTGAATAACACCTTAAAATTCTTTATAATATAGAATAACCTACTTAAATACATATGTGCATGACTATATATGTCCATACGCATGTATGTACACCCTTGAGCACATATGTTTTTGTATATACCGGTGCATTTTGCATCAATATTTTGTATGTAAATGTAGTGTGGCCTGTATGTGTGTAGTATGCATATATATGCATGACATACGTATTTAAGAGTGTACATATATGTGCATGAATTAGTCACCTCACAAATTTTACTTCCTCGAGCAAAAACATACAAGCATCATGAGGAAAGATATTTTAAAATGATATATTTTAGATCAAGTGGAATTATTTTAGATTTAATTTTTTATTCTGTTTATTGTCCTATCCAAAACCAACAACTTGGAAAAAAAGCTGACTTTTAATTGATCAATATCTTTTTAATGAAGTCTACAGGTGAATATATGGAATGGAAAAGTTTTTGAAATAACTTTCCCCCTTATAGGCTTTTATATAGCTCCTTCATTTCCTACAATTACATTTTTCTGAACTTCTTTAGCGAATCTGAATCAATGTTTGAGACTTACATGTTTATAAAATTGATTACAATTATTATAATTACGATTATTACAATTATAATACAATTATTTCAATTATTACAATTATTATAATTATCAATTATATCCTTTTCATATATTTTTATTATTTTCCTCTGTAACAAAATAAAGAAAGCCGAAATATTCTCTTTGAAAAAGTTACGTTTATTTCATTAGAATACAAAATCTTATATTTTTATATAACCACTCACGTTTTTCTAGTCCAGGAATAATTATACTCCTTCATTTATATAAGGTAATTTCTTGCTGAGTTTTCCTATTATTGTTACTATTTAAATGTAACGATACTAATGAAATAAACTTTTTTTATACACATATTACATTTATAAGAACATTTAGCTATTAATTTCAGCCAACGGCTATACCATGCTGAATATACCGGTTCTCGTTAGATCACCGAAGTCAAGCATCATCGGGCGCGGTCAGTACTTGGGTGGGTGATCACCTGGGAACACCGCGTGCCGTTGGCATTCACAAATTTGGGACCTGAATGGCCGAGTGTCTAGCGCTGTGGCGCTCGGTGCCACAGGTTTCAGGTTCGAATCCCAGCGGTGCCATGGATGTTTGTAGTGGTTCGGAATCCACATTAAGCTGTAGGTCCCGGTCTCCCTATGAGTGTAAGAGCGTCACGGAACCAAAGTCTGACTTCTACTTACAGGTGCTCCATCACAACAGAAGCTGCTTCCTTCCCCTTCAATCATGAGTGCATATGGGCTCGTGGGCTTGGCCAGCTAAGTGGGATAAGAAATAACAGCATCAGCATTATAAAAGAATACAATTCTGTTTCAAAATACTTTTTATTCACAGAATTAGAATGCTTCTATACAATCGCATTCCATTTTAGATTCAATTTTCCCGAGTCCATCTTATTATCTATTCGATATCCGGGGAAAATTGAAATTGCTTTCGAGCCAAAAGCTTGATCCTCATAATAACACTTCAATGGAAAATGGTTCGTTATCCTGAATCTGCTATTTTCATGCATTTATTCATCACACATCTGTAACGCATCTGACGGATACCAAGTATCCATACCATTTGTAGGGGCCTGCGTTGAATGAAATGTCTCTTTGTGTTATCATTCAAAGGAAGGCTTTTTTTCATAAATCGAATATTTTGTTACTATTCAAAATAGAAATACTTGTACAAAAATGAAATTGAATTAATTTGAATCAACAAAGTGGTTGAATGTATAAATTCAACCAAAAATGTGAAAATATTATTAAGAAAAGTATCGTAATACGGATTCTTTTATCTAATTTAGATTTAGAATTGTTGTAGTCATTATAAATAAAGCCTACATAAAATCTCATGAGCTATTTTACATTCTACGGTTTCATAAACTGTAAAATGTAAAACAACAGCATAATATAGTAATATTTATAGTTATTTAAATTGAAATAATGCTTTTATAAAGCTGTGAACATCTCTGCTATTATTGACACGGATATAAATTAAATTATAACACGTTGATATATATAAAGAATTCAAAACTTTTATATATAAGGTAAAACGTAGTAAATGGCAAATGAAGGAATACAAAAGGATGCCAAGTTTTATAAAATAGAAATTGAAATAAAATTAATAAAGTAATCGAAGATAGGTTACGTAGGAAAATTGAAAGAATATCAGAACATTTGAATGCAAAAATTATTTATTCTGTGAGTACGTTTAAATTAACTATGTGTAATTGAGGCGTGATGAGGTGTCCTCGGCGATGCCATGGATGTTTGTAGTGGTTCGGAATCCACTTCAAACCGTAGGTCCTGGATCTAACATGATCATAGAGCTTTGTGGGGTAGTACTCCGCGTCCGTAGTTTATCTTCAAGCTACACGCACCTCCTAAGTAGTGTCAAGTGAATAACGTCGGTGCAGCGCTTGCCTTAAAGGGCATCTAAGACAACTGTCTAAGTGTTTGCCAGCTGCATTAGAAAAAAACTACGTTCAGCTACAGTTCATGTTGACCATGGTCACTGCCTACTGGCAGAATCCGAAACAGGAGATGTTTTACTTTTATGGGGCAGAGTTGTCAGGCCTACCATCTTACAGTCATATTAATACGAGAACCGGTATTTCGAACCCAGGCGGTGCCATGGATGTTTGTAGTGATTCGGGATCCATTTTAAGCCGTAGGTCCTGAGACTGGAGACCCGTAGGGAGCCCAATCAGATTCCTGTGTCACGTTGTCCTAAACTGTAAAGCGGGGCCAACCTCAACTCTACTCTCGTAGTGATGTACTGTGGCGTAGTAGTAGTAGTCATAATAAGTATTAAAATGGACCCTATGGTTTAAAGTGAACCACTGCAAACATCCCTGACGCCGTCGGGACTGGAGCTTGAAACTTGTGGCATAATTGAATACCAGAGTGCTAGTCACCTATCCATCAGATTCCGGTAAATAGATTTCATAAAAAATATATAAAATTAGTTTTCAAAAAGTAAATGTTTTCGTATTTTTTTTCAAATCTTTTGGAATTTTTTTTCTTTTTGTTCATATACCCTTTGAATTATAACCATTAAACCTGCATTTCACACTCATCTTGTCTTCAATACGGCGGTATCCTACGTGTGTAATGCAGTGGAATTTGTCTTGAAGGTCAAATAAACGGAGATGGTAAAATCTTGTGGCAGATGCTAGGAATACCATTCTGCCAAGCAGTAATTAATGTCATGGTCATAGGGGATAAAATGAGAATTTTTCAGACATTGGGCAGATCATGATGATTGCACGATTCAGCAAAGCAGTTAGGAAATTGCAATCATTTCACCAGTAAACGATATGCAGTAATTAGCACTTGTCTAATGTGATTGCTGCTGTTGTAACAACTATTCGGTGGAAAGGAAATTATCCAGTTTAAAGTCAGCTGCCCACCAATCGATTATTTGTGATTGATTATTCTAGACAAATATACGAGACGCAATGCAATTTTGAAAGAGAAAAGTTTAATACTAATTAAGAAATATTTTTCCGTTCTGATTTTTCTTTTGATATGTTATTTAAAATTTTAATTATAAAAATTTATTAATTATCAATTTATTATTAAAAATTTATTTTATTGCAATTAAGATTCTTCTATTACATCGCTGTGTTTGAATCCGTCTGATTTGGCTAATTTTCCACCCGATAGTTGGCCAAACTGCAACAGATGAAAATCAAAACTTGGCGGATGAGATCACTGATGGCAAATAGAAGTTCTTGCATATAGACAATGAATGCCTTGCTCGTTCATATAGACAGTGAATATCTTGTTCGTTCCTTGTTGTTTTTTTTAACTCACTTTGTCGACAACAATATTTAGGCTAAAATCCACGAACCCATTTGTTCTCAAACAATGAAAAACCGCTCCAGGACATGGTTACTTGAAAGACCGCACCTTGGCCAGCAAAACTAGCTCTTCTGTCAAATAATGCAAATCAAGATATGGGCAGGAGTTTATTCTGAGTCATTGAGTTTATTCTTGAGTCAAACTAAATTTCTGACAAAGGGGTAAACCTTTGAGGTCCAACACATGACCTTGGACTTCGAAGATCACACAGCCGTCTGTTCGGATCTACTACCTGTCCCGATTACAGCAGCACCAGGATGGTTACAATCATATATGGGGTTACACTCATACATGGGACCTTTCTCCAAGAAGAGTTGATATCTAATTTACACAACCTAGCTTCTACTTGAAGACATCAAATGGGTTTTTTTGGTTGCAAAGAAAGACATTTCTTGACTCTCGGCACAGTGGTATTGATCGCAGCTAACGAACGGGGCAAACCAGGTTCGATTTCGTTGACGGCGTATGGTGCGGTCATTGCTTTCAGAAACGGAAAAAATTTGAGGTTGATTGTGTTAAGTGTGTGTAAAAGGCCAGTCAGTCTTCTTGGTGGAATATGTTTCGTGCTTTCTTCCAGACAACATGCAAATACAAGTCTGGAATTCTTAGAAAAAATCCCCAAAAAGATGCAAAGTCTTACCCTCATCACCCGTCGGTGGTCTGCTAATGGAATGCGAGGTCTATCGATGTTCAACAAAAACAAAAATAAACACTTGATCTTCATTGGGGCTACAGCCCCCCGGTGGGCCAATGTCATCTGCATACTGGCAGATTCCGTCACATGAAATGTTATCGTTTTACGGAGTATGGTTGTCAGATCTGCGTCCAAAGCTCTACCTGTTTTATTAGACCTGGACCTACGGTTTAAAGTGGATTTCGAACCACTACAAACATCCATTGCACCGTCGGGACTCGAACACCGTTATACCAAGCATCAAAGAGCTAGTTATTCAGCCATCAGGCCACACACACTTAATAAACAAATAATCGTATTAAATGGGTATATAACTCTATAAGATGTGCTTAATTATTATATTTAATAGTTTGTCTTCAATATAATTTTAAATACTCCATCTTGGAATAAGAAAAAAAGGGAATAAATATTAGCATTTAAAAAATAGAGTCATAATTTTAAAAATTAAATAAATAAAATAGCCGAACTTTCATTGTTAACTTCTTTCGTTATATTGGTTTTTTGGCTTCCTCTTACGTACTTTTTCGGTTTTCTCGTTAACAAAAGCATAGAAGAAGTTGGACATCTCAGCAGCGTAGATAGTATAACAACTTTCATTATTCCAATAAGTATAATATGGTAAAAATCATATGGTATTTTTCGTCTCACATAGTCTGTTATTTACAGAACTTTCTTTACGATGCTATGATTTTTGTTGTTGTTGTTGTTGTTGTGGATAACAAGTTGAAGTACGTCCAATAAGATGACTTATGATGGTTGGGGAACAACATGTAGTTTTTATGCAGATAAATCCATGCTCGAGCTGTCCTATTCAGAAAATCATGATCGATGGCGCGCTTGGCTGTCTTTTATCAAACCTGTTATTGCCTAAGAGTCGAATAATCTCGAAAAATTCCAATGATTAATGAACGTCTGCAACTACACATTATTTTTTGCATCTGAATACAATGTTCTAATCGAATGATTTGGATTGATTCGAAGTCAAGCATGCAAAAGAAAAATGGCTGATATGTTAAGAATAATAAATACGAATATATTATATTATTATATATTCGTTTAAGATCCAAACTGAGGGAATTTGGTTCGAAACTTGACAAGTTAAGTCATGTGTCAAAATGGAAGAATTATCGTAACAGCGAAAGTTCTTTTTTGTACTAGAGAAATTAGAAACTTTGGTTTGGTTAGTCGCTCTATAGTCGTTTTGTTCATAGGATGCTAAACAGACCGGGGCCTACAGTTTAAAGTGGATTCCGGACCATTACAAACATTCATTGTATCGCAGAGATTCGAACCCTGGGACACCGAACATCTGAGAGCTATTTAGTCAGCCATCAGGCGGTAAACACTTAATAGATAAATAATTTTGTTGCCATTATGTATATAAAACTCTATAAGATGTGTTTAGTTGTCAAATTTAAAATTGTGCCATGAATTAATTATTTTAAATAACCTATCAGAAAAAAGAATTTTAATGTATATACTTAAATTATTAATAATTAAATATTAGTACTCAAAACAAAGAATTGTGATTTTAAAAGTTAACAAGTAAGTAGTACATATAGTACAAAGTAAGTAGTTGAATATGAAACACATAGGAAAATAATTTTTTATACATTTATTCCCTTGTAAAAATGTATTTTTTTTTCTTTTATCATATAAATATAATAAATAGTCGAACTATCATTGTTTACTTCTTACGATATATTGATTTTTTGGCTTCCTCTTACATCATTTTGTTGCCAAAATCATAGCAGAAACTGATGATTTTAGCAGCGTGGATAGTATAACAACTTTCATTATTCTAATAACTATAATCTGGTAAAAATAATATGGTATTTTTCGTCTCATATAGTCTGTTATTATCAGAACCTTCTTTACGGTGTTGTGATTTTTTTTTGTTGTTGTTATCAATAAGATGAAGTACGTCCAATAAGATGACTTATGATGGATGGGGGACAGCATGTAGTTTTTATGCAGATCAATCCATGCAACTCGATCTGTCCTATTCAGAAAATCATGATCGATGACAGGGCGTTTTGCTGTCCTTTTCGAACCTGTTAGGTGTCTATCCAGAGCACTGCAAATGATTAATAAATCTGTCAGCAGGCTTATTTTTGTCTGTATTAGAGATGAGAATATTTGGATTTTAACCTGTAAAAGAAAAATTGCCATATGTTTTTTGTACTATCCAAAGAAAGTGGGTTACTTGAAAAGAAGACATGTAGTAGTTACCGATCTACGGTCATTTGTGCCCACGATTACAGTTGAACGTCTGTTTAACGTGGATTGTTATAGAAAACTTATTGTGAAGCCTGTGGTTCCCTATATAGCGCTGACTGTGCTATTGTAATAAGATTTAACTTGGAAACCTTTTTTGACATTAAAACAAAGCTTAAAATTTCTGTTAAAAATAGTTTGTATCATATTGAAATAGAAGGAACATCAATACGTTGATTCTGTCAATATATTTAAACCAGTTACAACTATACCAATCTATACTATCTCTATACCAGTCAGATTACATCGTGACCTACGGTTTAATGCAGATTCCGAACCATTACAAACATCGTTTGCATCATTGGGACTCGAACCTTGTGACACCGAGCATCAGAGCACGCGTTACTTGGCCATCAGGCCCCAAACACTTATTAGACAGAAATGTTTGGGGACTTGGTTATATAAAAACTCTATAAAATGTGTTTAATTATCATATTTAAAATTGTGTCTTGAGTATAATTTTAAATAATCCTTCTGGAAAAAAGAAAAAAAAGGATGTTACTGTATATATTTAACTAATTAAATAGTAAAGTATTTAAAATAAGGAATTATGGTTTTAAAATTCTTAAAATTAAATTCGTTAATCAAATGCTAAAAGTTAATAAAATAATTGGTTATATAATAAACATAAAAGAAAATAATTTTATACACATTAATTCCACCTCCCAAAATAAATATCATTTTTTCTTTTATTATATAAGTATAATATCTGAACTTTCATTGTCTACTTCTTTCGCTATATTGTTTTCTTGGTTTCCTCTTACGTAGTTTTTTGGCTTTCTCTTGCATCATTTTATTAACAAAAGCATAGACTGGCCATCTTAGCAGCGTGGATAGGACAACAACATTCATTCTTCCAATAAGTATAATCTGGTAAAACTCATATGGTATTTTTCATCTCATATAGTCTGCTATTATCAGAACCTTCTTTACGGTGTTGAAATTTTTTGTTATTGTTGTTGATAACAAGATGAAGCACGTCCAATAAGATGACTTATGATGGATGGGGGACAGCATGTAGTTTTTGTGCAGATAAATTCATGCAACTCGATCTGTCCTATTCACAAAATCATGATCGATGACAGGGCTTTGCTGTCCTTTTTGGAACCTGTTAGGGCCTTTGAGTCGAATAATCTCAAAAAATTCCATTGCAAATGATTAATGAACGTCTGCAACAACACATTGTTTTTAATCTGAATACAATGTTCTAATAGAATGATTTGGATTGATTCGAAGTCAAACATGCAAAAAGAAAAATGCCTGATATGTTACGATACATTGTGAATAATAAACAAGAGCAAGTGCATTCGAAACTCAGATAAGTTAAATCATGTATCTGTATTAATTTGTCGTTCTATGGTCATTTTATTGCCCACTTTAGGGTATTACCGGAACTTAATGTTTAATGGATTCCGAACGGTAACAAACATCCATTCAGGATTTGGACCATGAAGCCTGTGGAATCAAAGACAAGTTAAGACAATTGAATGGCCATCAGTATGATTGTAAAATGTATTAGAGAAGAGAGTAATAAGATTTTAACTTGGAAAGTCCCTTTTTTTTGTACTAAAGCAATTAGAAAGGAGGTTTATGCATCATCTGTTGGTTTCAGATTGTTACTGTGCCATATTGAAGTGGCTGTTTTTAGAATGTTCCCCTGGATAGCGCTGATTGTGCTGATTGATTTCTGATGCCTGACATTTGAAAACAATGCTTAAATTTCTCATTAATTAAATTCACAAAATAATAGAATACATATACCAGTCAATATATCCATACCAGCTCTATACCAGTCAGATTACATCGTGACCTACGGTTTACCGTGGATTCCGAACCCTACAAACATCGTTTGCATCATTGGGACTCGAACTGGGAAACCGAGCATCAGAGCACGCGTTACTTGGCCATCAGGCCCCAAACACTTATTAGACAGACAATTATGTCAATTGGTGAATATATAACTCTATAAAATGTGTTTAATTATCATATTTAAAATTGTGTCATGAATTAATAATTTTAAATAACCTATCTGCAAAAGAAAAAAGAATTTTGATGTATATATTTAATAATTAATAATTAAATATTAGTATTTAAAAGAATGAATTATGATTTTAAAAATTAAAATTAGATGTTAATTAAATGATAAAAGTAAATAAAGTAATTCATTATATATTAAACCCATAAGAAAATAATTTTAAATGCATTTATCCCCCTCCAAAAAAATGTAACTTTTTCTTTTATTTATAAATATAATAGTTGAACTTTTATTATTTACTTCTTTCGCTATATTGGTTTTTTGGCTTCCATTTATATAGTTTTTTGGCTTTCTCTTACATCATTCTGCTAACAAAAAGCATAGAAGAAATAGGCGATCTTAGCAGCGGGGATAACTTTCATTATTCCAATAAGTATAATCTGGTAAAAATCATATAGTAATTTTCGTCTCATGTAGTCTGTTATTATCAGAACCTTCTTTACGGTGTTGTGATTTTTGTTGTTGTTATCAACAAGATGAAGAATGTCCGATAAAATGGCTTATGATGGATGGGGGATAACATGCCGTTTTTATGCAGATAAATCCATGCAACTCGAGCTGTCCTATTCAGAAAATCATGATCGATGGAGCGCTTGGCTGTCCTTTTTCGAATCTGTTAGTGCCTTTGAGTCCAATAATCTCAAAAAATTCCATTGCAATGATTAATGAACGTCTGCAACAACACGTTATTTTTTATATCTGAATACAATGTTCTAATCGAATGATTTGGATTGATTTGAAGTCAAACATGCAAAAGAAAAATGGCTGATATGTTAAGAATAATAAATCCGTATTATATATGCATCCATATAGTATGTTATATTATTATATATCTGTTTAATATCCGTACTGTGGGAGTTCGGTTGAAACTCGGCAAGTTAAGACATGTGTCTGTACTAAAATGGAAGAAATATCGTAATTGGGAAAGTCCTTTTTTTGTACTAGAGAAATTAGAAAAGTTTGGTTTGTTGCTTTACTGTCATTGTGTGCATAGGAGACTAAACAGGCCAGGACCTACAGTTTAAACCGGATTCCGGAGCACTAACAAATATCCCTGGATTTGAATCTGAAGTCTTTGGTTCAAAAATCTAAAGCGCTAGCCAATTGGCCTTCAGGCGGCTAAATTAGAGCGGTAGGGATGATGTAGTCATATGTAGGATATCCGTTTCCGATTGCAGCTACGCCATATTGGTGTGGTTGGTATGAAAGGCTTTAGTGTTCTTTAGATAGAGCTGAATTTACTGTATATGATTTCTGGTGGCAGACATTCAAAAACGACTCTTAGAATTCAGAATGATTAAATTCGCACAAACATCCAGCCGTACTGAAATATGTATAATATTTAATATATGTTTAAAAGTAATACGTATATGATTAAATATTTCAGTGTGCAGGTTGGTTAACCAGATTGTAACTAAGTGTGGTTAGGCTGAGATACTTAAGGCACAGGTTGGAGAAATTACAGCTTTATTGACACACGTGCAAACATCACACACATACAAATAGAGACATACAATATTTAACACATTTAAAGACAAATAATTATATATTCTAGGAAGAATTCCACATTAAAAACTCAGATACCCAGCTATACGCAGGATGCGCGAAATATATTTCTTCTCCGGGTGAGAGTCTGTAGGCTAAATGACCATTTCTCCCAAACGCCACAGGGGGTGGGGGATTCTTGCCAGTGAGTAAGAGAAATCATGGTTACAAATATATATATATATATATAGAGAGAGAGAGAGAGAGGTAAAGAGATAGATAGATATATTAACTAGAAATAAAATATGAACAAATTTTCTAGCATTCATTACACAAACTTCTGTTCTAAATTATTAAGGAAAGTTAATGACATTTAGTGAAATTTGACCAAACATAATTGATAAACGTTGTCTCAAAACATACAGGACACTGCATGATAATGCCGTGCAAAGACACTCTTTTATTCCAAAGTTAGTAACAAGTGACGAAGTACGCGCGAACATTTGTTGTGATATTATTTCAATTACGTATTGGTGCCATTTGAAAAAGTGTAATTGAGAGTTATTGATTGAAAATATAAAAAACTCTTTGCCATGATACTGCACCAATCCCTATTAGTGACATTTGACGAAATGTAATTATAAGGCGTTATCTGAAAATATACAGATCAATACATTCAAAACCCTTTCTTTGGCACTATTTCATTCCAAAGCTTCGAGTGACATTTTGTTGAAGAAATTTATGAACAAATAAGCAAAATAGCAAGATAGCAAAAAATCTCAAAAATTTTAATATCGGCAAACATAATAAATTGCAATAATCAAATTTGTTGAGAAAGTCTATGAGAAAGCCTCATTTCCAGCAAGAAAAAAATCGAAAGCTATTAACATAATTCCTTTAATTCAGTCAAAATACCTGTCAAAACTTTTATTACTTATCATAAAAAAGATGAAAATATTTTAACAATAGAAAAGGGCTTTCTACCATTTTACATTTTTAATTGACAGTTTGTCAGTAAACATTAAAAAGACTTAATGCACATTTAAATATTTGCATTAAATAAAAATTTGAAAACTCTCGTTTTTTTCTACATTTCATGAATATACGTTGTCTTTCTGAATTAATGGACAAGCATTGTTTAAAAAAGACTAAATAAACAAGAAAGATTTTTCATAGAAACACAAATTAATTTAAAGCATCTTTTGTACAAATTTATTTATATAAAAAGAGAACAAACAAAGAAAAAATTCAAATGCAAAATTTGTGGGAACTTTAAACCATTCTGCTCGTGCTAATGGATAATTGTTTTTATTTTGACAAACACTTGTCAACAAGTAATTTAAATAATATTTTTAAATTGACAAAGTGCTCTATTTTTTATTTGCCTACTAAGCTTTCATGGATTTATATCTGCATTATTTAGTTGTTTAAAAAAGATTTTTAAAAATGCGAAGTACAAGAGAATATATCAAATGTTTATCCAAAGGCACAACTACACAGCAGTGCTCTATTAAAAAGTAAAAAGAAAAGTTTTCAATTTATATGAATGGTGAGTGACAGCTATAAGAGTAGCTTTTACAATAATAGAGAAAAATGTAATTTTCCTTAAAAACTATTTCTCTTTGTTATTAAAAGGATTGGCATGTTGAAAATAAATGACACTCCTCATTCACCATAAATATTACAACACGAGTCTTACAAAGATGAATAAAATAAATAAAAGAGTAATGATTAAATAATATATAATAAAAGGAAGACAGTCTTTTAAAAAGATAAAAAGAAACATATATATTCACTGAATAATTGTTCGTGCACAATCATAAGGCAGGGCTTACAAAATTAACAAAAAGAACGTTTTTATAAAATGTAGAATAATTTTTGGCACGGTTACAAGAAAAATGGCGTTTCTTTGTAGTTATCTTCTTTGTTGTCAAAAGGAAAACCAAGATCTCCTCCAATTTAACTTCATTATCTTGATGTACCCCTTTCTAAGAAAATATGGAAGCTAGACGTATGATATTTATATGGCGTCAAAAAAGGCATGTTTCATAAACAAAAGCATATTATTTTAGCAAATTTTAGAATTACATTCTTTTATTGTAAAAAACCCTCAATTTAATAAAGTATTTTAACTGAAAACATTTGACATTTGAGATCAAATGAACATTGAACTAAATGTTTCAAATATTGAAGCCAGGCTTAGGAAAATAGTTTAACGCGAGCATTCTGTAATTTTGGCGTAGTCGGGGAATCGGTTGGTTAGCAAAACTATCTGACTTAGATGCAGCAATGACTTCAACAACTATTTGTGAAAACTGTAAAAAGTCCTCCTCCCTCCAAAAAAAAAAGATGTTGGGAGATTTTTAAATCATACAAATCAAAAATATTAAAATACAAAAATTTTAAAAATAGAATACAAGCAATTTCAAAAATAAAATTCAGTCAATTTTGAAACTACAAAACAGGCGTTTATAAAATGTAGAAATTTGCATAAAATGTTCGCTCCGAATAAAATAATGTCATAATGCCTAACAAAAATGCCTAACAAAAATGCCTAATAAAAATCCTTTTATTCAGAGAAACAAAGCCAAGTTTGGTCGGATGTATATTTATTTTACTTACTAGGAACCAACTGACACCAGCCAAGATTTGGAGAAAGTCGAATCTTCATCCTGGTCGTGTTTTTCGATGAAAATCGACTCATCCCCTGAGGCTTTAGAATGGAATAGCTTGAAACAGGATTAAGGAAGATACAATTGTGATCGATCAAAATCGATGGCCGAAATTTTGACTTAACAAGTCAATATCGATTTCTCTACTTAAGCAGGATCATTTGTTTTCCATTTAGTTTCTATTTCCAACGATTTTTTAACCATCGGTTAGGAGGGTTATTAAATATTCAATGCAAAATATCTTTTTTTTTCTTTTTTCTCTATCGATTATGCTGATATACCTTTTACATATACCTTTATTTTTATATCGAAGGCCCTCTTGTTCAACTTACGTATACCTTTTTTTTTACATCGATGGTCGCCGTGTTCCACGAACATATATCTTTTATTTTTAATAGATGGTTCTCGTGTTCTACATACGTATACCTTTTCTTTCGTCGATGGTCCTCGTGTTCCACTTACGAATAATTTTTTTCCATCGGTGGTCCGGTGTTCCACTTACGTATAACTTTATTTTGCCTCGATGACACTCGTCATCCACTTACGTGTACCTTTTTTTTATCTCACCGATAGTTGTCGTGTTCCACTTATACCTTTTTCACATCGATGGCCCTCGTGTTCCACTTACATGTACTTTTTTCCATCAGTGGTCTTCGTGTTACATTTACGTGTATCTTTTTTACACAGATTTTCCTCAGGATTCATTTACGTTTACCTCTTTTTTCCATCGATGGCCCTCATGTTCCACTTACGTATACCTTTTTTACGACAATAGTCCTGGTGTTCCACTTACGTATAGCTTTTTTTTGCATAGATGTTCCGCTTGCTTCAGTTACGTATACCTTATTTTTATATCGATAGCCTTCGTGTTCCACTTACATATACCTTTTTTTTTCATCGATGGTCCTCGTATACTACTAACATATGCCACGAAAAACCAATCGACGGATGATGAAGAGGGACCCTGCCTTTCAGGAAGCCTTATAAGTGTCACTGCCCCGCATTCGCTTGTTGTATGAGGAAAACCCCAGAATACTCCCATCCGGTGATCTGATTATCCAATAAAGGCCTTTTACAGGCGTTGTTACAATCTCCATCGAATCTCCTTGTTTCCGAAAGATGCTTCTACGGCAGATGGCCCTTGCGGATTCGAATAGCCCGTTGAACTACAATGACGAAGAAAATGCCTTCTGAGATCCCAGCCCCATATATGCGTGTCATATTATCGAAAATCGCAAAAAATTCTCTACTATACGAGACAATTTGAACACGTTAGTATAATCTCTATCGAGTCGCCTCGTTTCTGAAGGTAGTGACTGCAATATATTCTGAAACTAGTGTGCTAGAGGCGTTTAGGTTCGTCAGGGGATTCGAACCTAAATTATCTTGAATATCAGCTACTTACGTTATCACCACTATATTGCATCATCATCACCGGCAAAACAGCCTGATGGTGGACTAAGGCTGCCAGCTTACTTACTGAGATTTCGAGACGAGAGCTGTCTTCTTTTTACAGGGTTACGGTTGTCAGCCCTATGCCCAACAGCCATATTAGACCGGAACCTAGGGTTTAAAGCGGATTCGAACCACTACAAACATCCACGACACCACTGGAACTCGATACCTGTGACACTGACCGCCAGAGCGCTAGTCCCTCAGCCATTAGACCCCAAAAAGTGAATCAGATTATTAAAATATTATCATTATTTATTTGATAGATATAACAAAATTAAATATCAAATTGAAAATATTCCACTTTCACTATAGAATTTTTTCTTCACTTTAATATAGTAAATAACTGCAGACTTCATAATTGGTGCTACAATCAAAATATCCGAAAACGCATAGAGAGAAACCTTTTTAATGTCGACTAGAGAAAAAAGAAGTATTTCGAAAAACTCTAAAAGTTTCGCGCGAAGTGTTACAGGGCAGCACTTTAATTAAATCCCCGGGGACAATGCTTCCCACAGACGTGGATGAGACCAACAGCAATCAAATTAAGTAGCAGCTGTTTCAGCGTCTAGCAGCCCACTTTTCGAAGTCTTCATTCAGGGATCTTCTTAACGTAGTCGCTTTTAAACGCAAATAGAACCCGGCGAGTCAATACTTTTAACACAATACTCGGACTAAGAGACTTCTGCCACACAATGCCTGGAACTTCCATTCCGACTCTCTGTTGTTTTTTGAAATGTAATTGAAAGGATTTTAACACTTATTGTGTTTGCTTAAACAATTATAGTTAAAGTTTATATTTAATTACAATACAACATGTCAAAACTGGACAGAATGAAATAAATATAGTGTTGGTATATTTTAATGAAATCAAATCAAAGTTTACTTCTAAGAATTAATTTTTCAGAGCTATACAGGCTATGAACTGGATTTATATATCTGTATATATATATGTGAATGTTTGTGTGTGTATGCGTGTATGTCTACGTATCTGTGAAGATATCCAATGCCTTTCAGGAAGCCTTTTAAGTGTCACTATCCCGCATTTCCTTTTTTGTATGGGGAAAATCCCGGAATACTCCCATCAGGCAATCTGACTATCGATACAAGACTCTTTTCACACGTTGTCATAATCTCTATCGAATCACTTCGTTTCTGAAAGCTGTTAATACAGAGGACCTTATTTGCTTCATTATTTGCTGATTCGAACAGCTCATCGTCAGACGATGACGAACGAATTATCTTTTGAGGTCACACCGTCATATATGAGTGTCATATGACCGAAAACCGAGAAATCTCCCCACCAGTCAGCAATACGAGATATTTTGAACACGATAATACAATCTCTGTCGAGTCTTCTCCTCTTTTTTTAAATAGCAACTGAAATATATTTTTAATATAGTGAAGAAGATGGTTGGGTTCGTATCAAGGATTCGAACCTAAATCCTCTACATTAACTTCGTACACTATCGCTATACCTTGAATCCGATGAAGTAAAATATTATCATTATTTATTTGGTAGATATAATAACAAAATAAAATATCAAATTAAATATATTCCATTTTCTCTTCAATCTAATACAGTAAATAACTGCAGACAACATAATTGGATGCTGCAATCAAAATATCTGAAAACACATAGAGAAACTTTTTTAATGTCGATTAGAGAAAAAAGAAGTATTTCGAAAAACTCTAAAAGTTTCGCGCGAAGTGTTACAGGGCAGCACTTTAATTAAATCCCCGGGGACAATGGTTCCCACAGACGTGGAGGAGACTCACAGCAATTAAATTAAGTAGCAGCTGTTTCAGCGTCTAGCAGACTACTCTTCGAAGTCTTCATTCAGGGATCTTCTTGACTCAGTCGCTTTCAAACGAAAATAGAACCTGCCGAGTCAATACTTTTAACACAATACAGGAACTAAGAGACTTCTGCCGCACAATGCCTGCAATTTCCATTCCGACTTTCTGTTGATTTTTGAAATGTAATTGAAAGGATTTAATACTTATTGTATTTAATTAAACAATTAGAGTAAAAGCTTATATTTAATTACAATATAAAGTGTCAGAACTAAATAAATTAAAATTTATGTTGCTATATTTTATGGAAATTAAGTCACGGTATACTTCTAAAATTTTTATTTTTTACTTCTATTTTTCAGAGATATGTAGACTATGAACTGGATCTCTCTCTCTATATATATATATGTATATACATATATATAGTTATATATATGGTTGTGTGTTCCAGAATAACTTAAAGTTTATAACACTCTCATTTCTCTGAATTTCTATTCTTTTATCTGGTGTGTAATCAGAAATATATGAACAAATTGTCATTAGTTTTAAATTAATTAAATAAAATCTCATTTGATGCCTGCCGCCAGCTGGTGGTGGGACCACTTTGTCTTTTTAAAAATTTACTTCAAATTGAAATAATAAATTTTTGAAATTTGTGTTTTTTTTTTCGTGTGTATTTTTTAATATATTTTCTGTTTTAAAATTAATTTTAATGATAGAGAGAGAATTTTTTTTTTTTCCATTGCAAGTTGCGAAACGATAATTTGAACTTTTAACGGAAATTTGTTTTTTGAAAAATTTGAAAAATTTTTCAAAAACTGAAATTATTTTATTTTTGAACAACGGCAAACGACAAATTATATATGTTAATTATCGATATATTTATAGTTTTAAATATCTAATCGGTATGCCAAAAGTCATATCCTAGAATCTAGAATATTACTAGCAATTTAATTCTTTCCGGCAGATTTGTCATGGGTAGACACCTTAAATATTTGTGTAACTTTGAGGAAAGCCAAAAAACAGATTGCTAATTGGATACTTTGATGACAATGAATAAAGGAGGCCTTTTTGAATAAAAGTTCTTCGACAAACGATGATAAAACGCATTGCCTTCAAGGATCAAAGTCTTTTTATCACAATAGATACATGCAATGCTTTTTGTTTCTCAATGGATAACAACCCATCGACAAGAGATGACGAAAGGGTATTGCCTGCCGGGAAGACAAAATTTATAGCACAATAATATATGAGATATTCTGTTTCACAATAGATAACAGTCCATCGACAGAAATGATGAAGGACATAGGCAATGTGCTTCGTCATTGCTTGCTGTGATTTTGTCATTGTAGATTTCGTCATTACTTACTGAGATTGCTTACATCACAGATTTTGTACCACAATAAACATATACGATATTTTTCCAAGTTGGCAGCCCCTGTTAGTTGCTATTTTTTGCTACTTGTTGTTCACAGTAGTGATTTTAGCACATTTCATCAACATCTTCTTGCTACCTAAATCACAGTCCATTGGAAACACGAAGTTTCACTAAAATTAAAACACCACTCCTTAGTTAGCAAACGCAATCCAATCTGCCATAAAATGCATCAGTATTAAACGAAAACAAAATTCCTACATTAACATCTGTTGAATCTATTGCTGTCGATTTGTCTCATTTGCAGGACTTGCACTCCACTGCCAAGTTCAATTTATAACTTTTATAACATAATTCAATTTTCAATTCTAAAACAATTGTTTTCATTTGTATTGTTTCTAATCACGTCTTTTTTACTGAAAGTTTTCATAAAGGCAGATCTAAGAACTGTTTTAGATTCTTTTTTCCTCGTGAATTCGTTCGCGGAGTGAACTAACCGGAATTTATTTTCTTCTCGATATTGTTTGCACGATCTCTCGTTTCGAAAATGGCGTTCTGCTTCCGAATCTCTGATTTCCGTTCTGTTTTATTTTATTATTTTCCTCTTTGTGATATCCAAAGACGTGGTTTTCAGTTACCAAAGATTACCACAAAGCCATGGCTTATACTTTTTTCCACGGGAATTAAGGTTCGTTGAGTTCTGGTTGTATGTTATTTCATTCTCTTTCCGCTATGCTTTCTACGGTCAGTTAAAGATAATCTTCGAAAATGGAGAAAGGAATGGGAAAAAATCCTTTGTTTTCGATTGAGTGTGTGGAGTTGCAAGAAATAAAATGCAATTGAAGAAAATACTTTCACGTCAATAGAAATAATGTACCAGAATTTCATTTTTTCCACAAAATATCCAGAAAAATGTGCTTATTGTTGTTTTAAAGAATATTTAATCCGATATAGTCTTCTATAAAATACGTTTGAAATGAACTTCATTTTATATGATGTAATTCCTAATACATTTTTTTCTGAAAATGTAATGACAGATGCTTTGAACGAATGCAAAATTCATATATTCATTACATTCTTATTCATAATATTTATTACATTATATATATTTATTAAAATATGAACTTATATTGTTATATGATATTAAAAATTAAAGATAATATTTTTTTAGCTAGTATGAAACAGGAAATATGTTTTCCCAAGTGGATCTAGGTGAAACAGGGCCCGAATGACCGAGTGTCTAGCGCTCAGTACCACGGGTTTCGAGTTCGAGTACCAGCAATGTCATGGATGTTTGTAGAGGTTCGGAATCCACTTTAAACCGTAGGTTCCGTCTAATGATTGTAGAGCGTTATCGTCAGGTTTAGTCAGTCTTCAGCCCTCGTAGTTCCTCGTTGAAGTGAAGCTGCATATTATCCTTAGTCATGGCCCAGTCACTTGTGGCGGATTCTTCTGGACATAGTGTAGGCTTTTCTGCACCAGGGGGATTAGTAACAACAACATCTAGGTAAAATGTTTATATACTGCAATATAATAATACTTTTACGAAAGGCTTAAGCCCGACTCGGGGCGCAGCTGCAACATGCGCCACTGGTGAGCATTAGGGCAGAGGTCCAATCCACTGGCGACTCCAAAGAACGAGGAGACTCGGTGGGGTTTGTGATGTTCAGAATCCTGCCTCGATAGTCGAACTACCTAGTAGAAATTTTCCGCGTTTTCCTCATATAATAAGTAAAAGTAGGTAGTTTCCCCTAAAATTCTTCCCGGAAGACACTGCCCTTCTTCAGCTTCACGGAGCTAAGTCAGACTTCCCTCTTCCTACGGGTGCTCCATCACAACAGAAGCTGCTCTCCTCCTTTCCTTCCTTCCATAAGATTAAACGACTTCTTGGACTTCGTCCAGACGCTTCTGTCTTTCAAGTGGGATAAGAAACAACGACAAATATTACTATGATACAAAAAAAGTTTTTCAAAGGAATTTTACTTAATATTGCATTAAATAAATCAATATAATTTACTGGTCATTGATCTCAATTTCGATATTATTTGACATGATAAAAGATTCACTTCATTTAATATTATCTTTCTGGTTCACCGCCTTATTATATGACCTTTTACTCTACATTACTAAATGTCACATAAAAAATATATTTCTTAAGGAGTCATGTCAAAGAATTCCATCCAGAGCTTGTTTCTTAGGTTCGAACTTTTGTTGTTGTTTTTGATGTTTTGTTGCGAGATGATGTTTTTTAACATCTCGAGCCGATTCAATGTACGATTAAAAAAAGCACCCTTTAAAAAAATTGCAGAAACTAAACACAATGACAAAATACTTCGAAAGACAAATATTCTGTTTGTATTACAATAGAAAAAACTATTTGTGAGTTTTTAAAAAAAAATGCGAAGAATTATTATGTTGTTTTCAAGTTGCAATTACCATGCGAAAAACAATCTGTGGGCTCCTCGAATTATTATTTTGTTTACGTAACAAAGCTTACAGCTGTATTTGCTTTTCTTACAACGCAAAATTTAAGAGGCATTTTGTTCCTTTGTTTTAATAAAACTGGTGGAAAAAAGAATTATAGGTGTTTAAGTTAAAAAAACAGCATATTTAGTATTTTCGTTTTTATTTTCGCACTAGTATTTTCGTCATTATCGTTACTAGTATTTCGTTTGTTTAGACCTAAATTGTTTAAATAAAAAATAATTATTGAAGGGTTTTGTTTTCTCATATATGTAATGAATACTATAGAAATAGATTGAAAATGTAATGCTTTTGTTACTGATTTAGCTTGAAAAGGTATATTTTGATTGAAGCAATTTAGTCTTTTACGTCATAAAGGTTATTCTCTTCATAAAATGATAATTATTTAATAATATTCATATTAATAATTGTAGTATAAAACACACAGTCTTTTATACTTTAGTTAATGATATATTTAACAAATGCCGGAGAAAACTTTCAATTTTCGAAACCCCACAGCTACGTAATTTGCACTTCTAAAATTTGCAAAGATACATCTGCTAACATCAAGTGCGTAGCCATTCGTGACGTAGTAAGTCTCAGCTAAGGTGCAGAAGGGCGAAAACATATTTATCATCGATGTCGTACACTATAATCACTGCATTAAAAGCGAATAGATTCGACAGAGACTGTCGACTATCATAATGTTTTTTTCTAATATTTTTGGATTTCTGCATTGAAGCACAATTTTTTTCACTCTTAAAGGTACTTCAAAAAGCCTTTATTTTCACCCACTGTTTCAGAAGAGTTGATTGAAACAGCGAAATGATGGCCATCAATATCAAGGTACCAAAAGCTCAGCAATTTCATACACCCAGTGTTGAGAGACTGTGACATCGTCAATCATAATGTCTTATAGCATTTTTCTGGAATTTCTCCTTTGACGCAGAAATTTTATTCACACCACAATGTCCTTCAGAAAGCCATTACTGTCCCCCACTGCTCAGAAGAGTAGATTGAAATAGCGAAATGATGGCCACCAACAATAAAATATCAAAAGCTCAGCGATTTCTCCCGTGTTGAGAAACTAGACAGAATCTGTGAGATCGTCGATTATATCTTATAAATTTGTTATTTTATTCCATTCGCTTGCCAATTTTAAATTTTCACAATCTCTAATATTTTTATGTGAATATCAATTATCTAGTTATGGGCCTTGCATATTATCGCATGCATACCGCATTACCGCATGTAATAACTCCCTGCCTTTTATATTTCCAATGTTCATAATTATGCCACATCTGCTTCTACTGTCCAATTATTTATTAGCCAATACTCCTCTTATAATTATTGTTTCAATGCACTTTAATTGCTTCGATGAATATTCCTTCCTCTCTCTGATTTATATATTCTTCAATGTAGTGTTTATTTTATTACATTATTTTAAGTTTTTTTTAATAATATAACTTATGTATTTTTATATTTTTATATATTCTCGCTTTTCATACTTTGTCCTTTCTTAAATTTTAATTTTTTTTTTTTTATATTTTCTTGTGTTTGGTAAAATATTTCGACATTGTTCAGCTTCTGTACCCCCAAAACTGAATTTGCGAAAATTTTCCTGCCTCCATCGCGTGTCCATTCAAATTCTACCCACATCATTTCAAAAAATGTATAGGGGTATCTTAGCTCTAGGCACAGTGATGTGATGTGGCAGTAGTAGTAGTAGTAGTAGTAATATCTTACAGAAATGGAAATCTAATTTGTATAAAAGTTTTCTTTCAATAATCTGAAGGCTCATCAGGAAGCCATTATTTTCACCCACTGTTCAGAAGAGGAGATTGAACTAGAGAAATGCTGGCCACCACCCTTAAAATATCAAAAGCTTAAGGATTTCATGTAATTCTGTGTTGACAGACTGAACAATAGACTATGACATCTTCAATAGTAATATCTTACCGCAATGGGAAATCTACTTTTGTAGCAGAAGATTTCTTCACACCTGAAGGTCCTTCAGAAACCAAATTACTTTTATCCACTGTTTCAAACATTTTCAATTGAGGATCCCTTCAGACTATCCCTCTGACGTTACTTACAGGATCACGGAGACCTTTTGAAAATCATCTCCTTAGACATTCTTCTTAGACTTATCTTTATCATCATTATTTGAAAAATCATCTCCTTAGACATTCAAAGGGTTAAAATTAGGCCTACACAATTTTTTGAAGTGGGTATCAAATATTTAATTTCTGAACTTGATAAAAACGGAAACATTTTACCATCAATTAAAAACCTTCTATCTAAAGTATCAATAAGCAATGATAAAGGACAAAGATTTAGATTACCTAAATACGAACACCCTTTGTGCAAATTTTTTTGGATGATTAATGTCTTCCTGTCTCATAAATTAGTTAAGGATCTCCATCCATGTACACCAGAACAATAATGTGAAGTTATGTGTTGCCACAATTTACTTAGCACGGAATGTTAAGCGGAAAGTCTCACGCACTGCGTAAATGAAGTGCCTCCCGGATTAATGGAAACATCGCGGGGTTCTTGATTGATTGTTGGCAACGAACATGATGCTCTCGGCTGCTTAAGACTCTAATCCATTCCACTCGCTTTCTGTTTCGCATTCGTTTCATGATAATTTCATTTCATTCTTCGCCGTCTTAATTACATTCCACACAAGATGGTGTTTCTTGAGGAAGAAGGAAACTTTTGTTTGATTTAAGGAGAACTAATATCAACAGTAGCATCTGGTAAAATTGGTTTGGTTGTTTTTTCAGTTGCAAAATGCAGTGAGTTAAATAAAGAAATATCTAAAGCGTATATTGAATTAAGGAAGAATATAAACTCATGTTTGAGAAAATTGCAACACCATGAAGGACTTACGCGAGTGAGCTGTAATTTTCAGGAAATGCAAATTAGAGCATGATATGCAAATGATTAGAATTTCAAATCCGTAGCGCATGCGTATGCTGAGCAGCGCCCTCTGAACGACGGATGGATCCGAATAAATAGACGGCTGTAGCGAGGCGTGTATGGTTATCGGTGGTTATCTGCTAGTGGAAAACGTTAGCGCAATCGTTACTTATGCCTCTTCGACGAAAGAGAGCGAGATTTCAAAAACTTGCAGAGTTTGAACGGGGGAGAATCATCTGCCTTCGTGAAGCTGGGTTGTCTTATCGTGTAGTAGCCGCTCGTGTGCGGCGTAACAGCAGTGATGCGTCTTTAGAAGCAGTGGACGGACGAGTGTCGGACAACTCGGAAATCCGGGAGTGGACCCCGAAATGTGACGCCAGCTCGCGATGATAGACACCTGGTCCGCATGGCGCTGACGGACCGTACAGCTTCCTCTAGACTGGCAGCACAGTGGTCAATAGCTACAGGTGTTTCATTGTGTGCTTCATCAATTCGTAGACGTCTGCTGCAGCGTGGACTGCGCGCAAGGACTCCTTTTATACAGGATCCCCTCACGCTAAACCATCGCCGCCTGCGGCTATTGGGCAGCTCAGCATAGACACTGGCTTGCTGATTGGCAGCATGTCGTGTTTTCTGACGAATCGCCCTTTTAATTTGTGGTACCATGATGGCCGCATTCTTGTCAGACGCTATGCCGGTGAACGCCACCTTCCGGAGTGCATTATCGAACGCCACAGTGGACGAACACCCGGAGTTATGGTCTGGGGTGCCATAGCATATCATAGACGATTTCAATTGCTAAGAATTGTGGGCAATCTGAACAGTAACCGGTACATCAGTAAAGTTCTACAGCCCCAAGCTGTTAACTTCCTGCAAAGCTTGCCAGGCGCTGTATTTCAACAGGACAATGCCCGCCCTCATATCGCTAGGACCGTTCAATCCTTCTTTGCAACGCAGCAGGTACAGCTTCTTCCTTGGCCTGCGTATTCCCTGGATATGTCGCCGATTTGAAGATGTGTAGGATTTCGTTGGTCGGCTTCTCGCTCGTGATCCTCGTCCTGTTGCTTCTGCAGACGAACTTTGGGTGCGCATACAAACAATATGGAATGCCTTCCTCAGGCAGACATTCAAAATTTGTTTGACTCCATGCCACGTCGCGTAGCAGAACTTATTGCGCCACGTGGTGGCTACACAAAATACTGATTCCGATCTCTAGTTATTGTTTGTTTCCTTTGAACATTTAATCATTTATTTGCACCACTACCACTCAATTGTGTATTAAATTTCATTCAATTATGACGATTTCTTCATGGTGTTGCAATTTTCACAAACATGAGTTTATTGTTACCGAAATTAAGTATCCTGATGAAAAAAATTAAATCCAAGAAAACATATTTAAATAAAAGGGGAATTTATTTACGAATTATAATTTATCATGTATGAATATGTTTTATAAATTATTTCATGGAAGAAATCTGAATGTTTAATGTTGAGTGAGGATGTAGTGTGCAGGTTGGCAACCAGATTGTAGCTGGATGTGTTTGGATTGAGATACTAAGAAACAAGTTGGAGAACTCACAGTTTTATTGACGCACGCCCTCAAACACCACACACACATACAATTAGAGATATGCAATGTTTTAACACATTTAAAGACACATAATTATAGATATAATTAAATGTAATTTTAACATTACATTTTAAACATTTTTTGAAATCGAAAATTTATCATAATGAGTAAGGAGATAAATCTATTTAAATAACTTTTTAATTTTCTTCGCGCTTACTTTTTTGTGTACTCCACGGAGAATAACGTCATTCTCTTACATGATAAATGAAATATAATAAGGTCAGCATAAATATTTATACTTTTCACTGAAAGTACATGCTTAATTACAGCGATTATCTCTTTTTTTGTTGTTGTTGTTGTCGTTGAAAGTGAAATATTTGTTAAAAAATTACTTACAAAAGTCTAAAACATATTTATTGAAAGTAATACTTATGTTTTATCAGACCTTACGGCTTTGAGACTTTGCTTTTTTAAAGCAATAGTACTTACATTCTTAGCGCACGGCCACACGAGCCCTCTGAAAACTATATCTTAGTGATAAGTTGATATCCTGGAATGTTACCCCAGTCTCCTAGGACAGACTTCTGTAAAGCCTGCTAAACTTGGGAAAAAAATAGTTCAACTGATGATATGAGATTCTTAAAGGGTCATTTTATTCAATAAACATTTAGACACATTTTTTTTACCCATAAAATATATGTGTATTGTTTTGGGATAGTGAGTCGGTGATTTTCTTGACCAGTTTCATCTCTTATTGGTTTAATTTTTTTTTAATTTCTTTCGTGTGTTATTCTTATTGGCTTATTTAAATTTCTCCCAGGTGCATTTTTATAGAGTCAGTTTAAAATTCTAAAGATTTCTATCTTTAAATTTATTTTAAATTTTTTTCCGCGTGCTTTTTTATGAAATCATTTGGAATTCTTAAATTTTCTATTTTTAAATTTCTTTTTTAAGTACTGTTTAATAAAATCGTTTCGAGATTGTATAGTTTTCTATTCATTTTAGTTTTCTATTCTATAAATTTTTTATTTA
>BPLQ01011991.1:0-26806 GCA_021605075.1 Caerostris darwini
GCTTTTCGAAATACCTTTACAATTTCTGCATTCGAATCAAATAAAAACAGAATACCTAAAGCCAAAAAGAAACCCTAAAGGATTTGCTCTGGTTGCATCGGAAAACATTGTTATGGTAGACAAAATAAATAAATAAATAAATAAAATCTATCGCAGACATAAGTACAAGAAGCCATAGAACAAAAAAATAAAAATAAATGCCATATTTCGCCATTTTTCCTATTCTTGGGGAAAGTATGTAAACAAACAAACAATAAAAAGGCGATAAATTGCCAAAAGTGGCGAAAGCATTTTCTTCCCGCGCTTTTTTCCCAGCCAGCGAAGAGAAGAAACGAGGAGGGGTGAAAGTTGGAACGCCGGGGTAGAAGGGAATTGAAAGGCAAAAAAATAAAATAAAAAATAAAATAAATAAATAAAAGAGGATTGAACTGGAAAAAAAGCCTTTAGGGGCTAAATCCATTTTGGGCGTAGGGCGCCCTTTGCATCCATTACGCAGTCGAAATGCGCTACGTCGGTTATTTTCAAACTGTATGCGGGGAGTGAAAAAAAAAAAAAAAAAAAGCTCGCCAAATAAATAAATTTAAAAAAAAAAAAAAAAGGCACAGAACGAAGTAAAACGCGCGTCTCGTAAATACGATTTTTAATTTTTTTTTTTTACACTGAAAGGGAGGGGCAAGGGGGTTAAAAAAAAACTTTTCGTTTGTATGGAGGAAGGGGATAAACTCACAGCCTTAGCAGCATCTGCTATTAGCTATCATGGAAACCCTTTTTGCTCTTATGTATTTAAACCCCAGCATTTCAGCATTTTTTTTCTTTTTGCTCTTTTTGTTCTTTGTTTTTCTTGAAGAGAGTGAAAAGTGTCGTGCATCATATATTGGAATACGCTCAACTGCGTATTTGGAAGAAAGGGACATTTTTCAAGTGGCACTTAATAAAAAAAAAACCGAGGGATGGCTTTTGGGGCCAATGTTTCTACTTCATTTTTCCTTTTCTTAAACTTTCCCCCGATTTATCAGCACATTTATATATGTATAAAAAAGATGGAGACGCGCACAAAAAAATCCCGTGAGTCGGTTGATTTAATTCTGAAAAAAAAAGTGCTTCGCTATGTCATTCCAAGCACAATTTCGAGAAGATAAAGGAAAGAGAATTGTAATAGTAATAAAGAAAGAAAATAATAATAATTTAAATATTTAATGCAAGTTTTAAAAAATATGTCTTTATGGTAAGTTGTAGTAATTACCGATATTTTTTTTTCTACAGTCTCAAAAGTAAATGTTGCTTGAGAAACAGATAAATAACAGTTCCATGTAAAAAAAATATTTAATTTATATTTTCCCTACTTGATTTCATAAAATTTTACATATCATACCACATAACATTTTAAAACAAATGCAATGGACAAATATATATATATATATATATATGCAAGGTGATTAAAATTTGAAAATCCACTTTCAAAATGCTGTAAAAGAACCACTCGTCTAAATGACGTCAAGTTTAAACTGAAGATACTGTCTCGTGCTCTACCGACTGAGCTAGCCGGGCTGCGAGAGCGTTTGCAAGCATATTAAAAAAATGCTATTAAGAACAACAGATTCCATTCGTTTAAAACAATTAATTCCATGTTTGAAAAGAAAAGACGGCGTCGTATGTAATCTAGCATCCAGGAGCGCGGGTTAAAAGATCGAATGGTCTTCCGTCTTACGGTATTCGAATTTTAGAATGAAATTTGACGAATAATGCTCGAAAAAAAAAACCTCAGTGCATCGATGGCTACGTTTACGAAATAAAACTAAAGCCGCCCAACGTGGGGCTCGAACCCACGACCCCGAGATTAAGAGTCTCGTGCTCTACCGACTGAGCTAGCCGGGCTGCGAGAGCGGTCGCAAGCATAATGCTATTAAGAACAACAGATTCCATTCGTTTAAAACAATTAATTCCATGTTTGAAAAGAAAAGACGGCGTCGTATGTAATCTAGCATCCAGGAGCGCGGGTTAAAAGATCGAATGGTCTTCCGTCTTACGGTATTCGAATTTTAGAATGAAATTTGACGAATAATGCTCGAAAGAAAAAAAAAACCTCAGTGCATCGATGGCTACGTTTACGAAATAAAACTAAAGCCGCCCAACGTGGGGCTCGAACCCACGACCCCGAGATTAAGAGTCTCGTGCTCTACCGACTGAGCTAGCCGGGCTGCGAGAGCGGTCGCAAGCATAATGCAATTAAGAACAACAGATTCCATTCGTTTAAAACAATTAATTCCATGTTTGAAAAGAAAAGACGGCGTCGTATGTAATCTAGCATCCAGGAGCGCGGGATAAAAGATCGAATGGTCTTCCGTCTTACGGTATTCGAATTTTAGAATGAAATTTGACGCATAATGCTCGAAAGAAAAAAAACCTCAGTGCATCGATGGCTACGTTTACGAAATAAAACTAAAGCCGCCCAACGTGGGGCTCGAACCCACGACCCCGAGAAGATAACAGTAGCATAATAAAAATGACTTGAAAACGGATTAAGAACCGGTACACGCAGCATAGCACCCGTAAATTAACAACCCATGGAACAAGATGGAAGATGACAACTATGAAAGCTTTATGTGCAAAAATCCCATAAAACTTTATTGAAAAAATACAGACATACACAAAAATACAATAATAATCACACACAGGTGATTGGAATAATTGTAGTGATGGAGTATAAAATATGACACTGGTATATTTTAAGTAATTTATGAATATATATAAGACAGATTATAAAAAGCTTAAAGGACATAAAATAAAGTATATAAATGCAATTAGACAAAATAGCAAGAATTAAAGTAAAATAAGGTAAAAAATAATAAAATAAAATAAGATAAAATAAAATAAATGATATAGGATGTGACTAAGTGATGATAACTGTGGGCAACATGGATGTAGCAGTATGAAGGTTACATGGTTACTTGGCGAGTGAGGTTGAATAGAGGAGCTGTGCTAAAACTTTGAGAGTAGTCTATTTTGGATGATGCAATAGGATGATTGATGAGAGGTGAGGTTGAGGAATCAGTGGATGTAGGTAGCAGTGAGCAGAGAGTAAATTGAAGATTGAGATGGTAGGATTTTGTAGAAGAGGTGGTGTGGAGTGGTCAGGTGGATGAAGGTTTCAAGACTGAGATGAGCGTGAATATCAAATGCAGAAAATTGATTGTGGTGGTGAGCGAGATAAAATAAAATAACCAGATTTGATACCAGAATACAAATTAAGAAAGAGGGGTACACAAAATAGTTAAAGTTACACAATAAAATAAAAAGCACAAGTAAAATAATATTTAAGATGATAATTAATAAAATGAATTAATGAATTAAAAACAAAAACATGATATTGCAATTAAATGGATGTGTTAATTAGAATGGTGAAAACACAAAATGAACAATATTGTAGGAAAATTTAAGTACAGTATAGATGTAGGTCAACACATAAGAACTAGTAGATGGATTATGTGTGACATCAAAAGAAATATGTGGTAAATAAAATAAAATAATAAGAAATGTGCGAAACAATTACTTAAAATAAAACGAAGTTTTTATTTATATTTACGTCTACTAGGCATCCTTGTCAAATTTCAGATTAGCTAAATTGTGTTAAATGCTATCAACATAGATCCTATTTACACAAGTAGTTGTAATTTTACTACCAATCGACACTATAATAAACCTACTGCTTCAAAGTAACAAAAGTATACAAATAGCAGAAGTGATATTACACCATTCAACAAATGCAATAAGCACCATTAAAGGCACCATTCAATAGATTAATTATGAGAATAGTAGAATATGCACAATTTTATCTAAATATCAAATAAATAAACTATTAACTCCAAGGCGAATGTCCTTTACACAGTTCAGCCTGTTTGAGCAATGTGGGCAAACTGTGTGTTCATCTAATAAATTAATGAATATAATGGCCTTAGCATATAAAAAGAAGCTTGACAATGGGCGGGTCATCAGCATGGCGACAAGCCTCTCATCTCGAAATCTTGTCTTGGCCTCAATCTCATTATAGTGAATGTGCTCAGATCAGACTACTATTACTACTACTACACCACACCACACCGCATCATTGTGCCTAGAGCTTATAGGTTGGAAAGAGGTTTACAGGTTGGGAATGATGTGGGTGAGAAGTCTGATTGGGCTCTGTGACGCTCTACGGTCATATGAGACCGAGACCGAGACCTATGGCTTAAAGTGGATTTCGAACCACTGCAAACATCCATGACACAATACAAGTTCACATCAGACTTGCAATTATCCCCTTAACTGCTCAATTGTCGTTCCAAAGCACGGGTTGTCCACAGGATCTTCTTTTCAATTCATTCACAATCATGGCCATTACTTTTTCCCTCAAAATCAAAGCCACTTCTCACAGCAAGTTAATATAGTTCTCATGTCTCTGTTGCGACTATTTTCTGCCTCTTTCCCCCCTCCCTTAGACCCCTAGTGCTTATCATAACATCTTTTTCTGCTACACCCTTCTTTATTCTTTAAGATTCTTCCTCTGACTTCTGTCTCCCCGTGAATGTTATTTTCTTGACCTTTTGTCTTCCATTTTAAACCATAAATGGTCTTCTTACGATTGACCAGCAATTACCATCTAAAGACCGCCTGTCACACACGATTGTTTTGAGAGAAAAATCGCTTCATTATTTCCGTCTCTCTTAGGTGACTCCTGATCCCCATAATACATCAGTTCTTTGTCTAACACGCCTTTCACCCGACAAGATCAAGATGTAGGGGTGAAAAGTTGCCTTTCAATGCATATAGTTCCATCTGGACTGTCAATCCATGTCACATAAATATTTCTTACATATGGTCTACTGTTCACTTTAATTGGCCAGAATAATGAAGTATACCGTCTTACTCGTCGCAAATACGCTCTCTTAGATGTAACTCAATTTATGAACGACTGCGTCAGCCATTAAATAAATCTTGACTATCAACACTGAAAATGAAGCAAAAATGTCGCCAAACTGGACGCCGCCAATTATGAGACCATCCTCAGAAGGAAAGTACATCAATCGATACTTTGAAATTTATAGCCACACAATTTCACTAAATGCTTACATATACCTTATAATAAAAACTTAGTTTTTAAATGCTTTTAAATGAAAAACCACTTGCTTATTAAACATAAAATTGTCGCCAAACTGGACGCCGTCAATTATACAGCCAATTATACTGGACGCCGCCAGAAGAAAAATACATCCATCGATTCTTTGAATTAATACCCACCGTGAATTTCACAAATATTGTTTACATATTATTTAGTATTTGTTTAGATGTTTACAAATGTTACAATGTTACTCATTAATTAGTATTTATTTAAATGTTTACAAATACTAATAATAAAAACTCAGGTTTTGTATGCTTTTGTATAAAAACTACTTGCTTATTAAACATAAAACATAACCTTTTCACATTACAACATAAACAGAAGAACACTATCAACCAGTTTTAAAATGCAAGTCGACACGACACATTTTACCAGTCTAATTTTGGGTTGATAATAAAAATCGCATTGGCAACCTTGGGCTACATAGCCCTGGATACATAACTTGATTTTGAAACAAGATAAGAATTATAATGATAAATAAGTACCAAATTGGGTTATCCTTCAAGAGAATTAGTAAAGCTTTGAGTGGTTTAGAAATCAAGTAAATTAAGGAAGTTAAAGCCAATATTCATTTCTCTGAGCTTCATAATCAAATTATTGACTGCAAATGTCTCCCCGCTGTGCAACAAATTTTCGTCTCGCTTAACTCACTGAAATCCAAATCCTCTCCCCCGTTTGCCAGCCTGTAAGTCGGTCCATTACTCGAACCTCTTTGACTGTGCGGAGGGATTAAAATTCGGGCTCTAAGCTGTGAGGGGGCATCACAAATGCTTCCACTGTGATACTGTTCTAAAAAAAGGAGCTGTTCTAAAAGGTGCAACCTGTGTGTAGGCCTAACTCGGTACTTTTATTTTAAAAAAGCAAACAGCCTATTCAGAGTTTTTTTTTTATAATCCACCCCACCCTCTTTTGAGAGTTTAAAACAGCTTATACTTGCTTTTTATTAGAACTCGTTTTTTTTTTCTTTCGTTCTTCTGTTAATCTTTTTTTCCTATTTTAAACGATTTCAAAAGAGACTGTTCAAATATTGTGCCTGAAAGAACTGTAGAAAAGACACGTATTTTAATTCGAATGCACACATTCGGTTTTTGGCGGCACAGATTTTGCTTTGTTTGCTTTGAATCCACTTTTCCTCAGCAAACATCATAGAAATAGTGCAAAATAAAGTACAGGAGTTTAAATATCATTTTACATTTCATAGACAAGATAAAATTCCCCAATTTAATAAAATTTTTTGGAAGATAATAAACAATTGATCATCTCTAATAATTATAAACTCGAAATATTAACTGAACTCTTTGTGTCCATTCTTTTCATTGATGAAACAGCCCATGCTGGGCCAAGGCCGTCTGCCTACTGACAGATTTGTACCCATTTGTTCATTTAAACAATAATATTTTATTATTTTTTGTTCCATAGAATGAATTTAATATCCATGCTATATCATACTCAATACCATATTTTCATTTTATAAGCATTATGTATTCTTTCTGTTGTTCTAATACAGCTGTCAATACAAAAGACAGTTAATCTTTATGTCATAAGCAAGGGCTGCACCGCTCTTACTCATTTAGCCCTATCCAGGGGGCACGTGTAGCTTGAAGATAGGCTAAGAATGCGAGGTAACATTACCTCCCACAATGCTCTACGATCCTATTAGACCAGGACCTACAGTTTAAATGGATTCCGAACCACTGCAAACATCCATGGCTCGAATCGAAATCTGCGGTACCGAGCATCAGCTACTCGGCCATCAGGCCCTATTTATTCTTTCTGAATAGATGGATTTTATCTGCCGATAGACAGCTGGTCTTGTCCCACCATGGGACTGTTGCTCCAATGAAGAAGTATGGATGGATTTTGTTATTTGGGACTTCTTAGTTCGGAGAGATCTCATCTCCGGTATAAATATGACTACAAAAACAGTTGACTGAAGGATAAATTGCCCAGAAAAAGAGTAAATTTAGCTAATAAAGTAAAAAATTTAAAAATTATAACAAAACAAAACATTAAGAAAGTAAAAATGATAAATAAATGAGTACATTAAAATCTTACGACGTCTTTTAATAGCAGTATTAGGCTCATATGTTTTAATTTACTGGATTGCAGTGTTTATTTCCCCTCTAAAGTGTTAAAGAATTTTTCAAAAATGTGTTTAAGGAAATCTTTGAGAGGAATGATTGTTTGCTGGATTTCAGAATTTTTCATGGAGCATTTAGAAGAGGTGATTTGCAAGTGTTTCGATGATATTTAAATACGATTTAGCAGCAGATAATCAAATCGGACTTACGTAAGTTATTACTGGACGAAGAATAGCCGCGTATGGAATAATTTTGTTATTTCTGCTCATGTTTGAGTTTCTATTAATGAGAGGAGAGATTTTTCTGATGGCCATGCAAAATTTAGTTTCATTGTGTTAGTAAGGATTCACCAAACATTTTCACTCTAAAAAATGGATCACACGTAGAAGAAAAAAAAAGAAATGTTTTGATAAACTGGATCCACCATGATGGTCGAGTGACTAACGTTCTGGAGCACAGGCCTCGGGCTCAAGTCGAGGCGGGGCTGTATGCCATGGATGCCAGTAGTGACTCGTAATAAACTTTAAACCGTAGATCCTTGTCCTAACTTTAAACCGTAGACCGTAGCCCTAATATGATTGTAAAGTGTAGGGCTGACAATCTTACCCCGTAAAAAGAAAACATCTCCTGCTACGAAATCTGCCAGTAGGCAGGCGGCCATGGTTCAACACGGACTGTAATGTCGTGGAGTTAATTAATATACATAGATAGATTAATATTAATTTATTACTCTGGGAATGTTCTGAATATTTGGTTCAGTTTTGAAGCACCTATTAACTATTCATGTCATTTATTGTTTTATTTGTGAAATGAACTAGAAAATCCATATAGGGAGAACTTACAAACGTATAAAAAGATTTTATACCACAATACTAACATATATGAAATTTAAATTTGTTCATTCAAATTTTTTTATTAAACAAGAATATTAAATCCAAACATATTGACTGGAAAAGTACAAATTTTAAGTGATTTCTGGTGCATATTCATGCTAAATCCCCCCAAATAACAATATATATATATATATATATAAAAAAAAATGTGAGAAAAATTTATCCTGGAAATTAACAAGCAAAAAGAAATGAAAGGTTATTTAATTATACTGTCCTGTAGATAGCTTTTATGAGATTACATAATTTCAGAACGTTGAAACAAAGTTTTTTTCTGTTCGCTAAATGAACTGTATTCGAATCAAAACAAATCTAGCGTTGTATTACTAAAAAAAGCCAACTTCTCAAAAGCCATTCTTATTTTTAAATCAAGTCATTTGATTGGATAACAGCATTTACAGAAGTCGACAAAACAGTTTTTTAATGATAAAAATAAACATACGACCATTCAAATACCAAATGTAACTTATATCGAGAAGAATTCAAAAACAAAGTGCCCGCCGAGATTTCTAACCGTGAACCGCACACCCCGCCAGCATAATCCAAGTTTCTACCCATAATACTCTTTCCAGCGGAATAGACTTGGTACAATGGCTTTCAAGTCCTAAGCCCGACAGCACCAGTTTTTCGAGGATTATGCTAAAAGCGACTGACCTTTTCGACAGAAGCCTTTGCTGGTAGAAACAGTGTACACATAGGGGAGCAAAAAACCCAACCATATTCTCGAAAGGAAAAAGCTCGACGATCAGCTTTTCTGGACGCATGAGAGATCAGACCGGGGTCTGCACATGAATGGTGAAAGAAGTTGATGCAGGGTACTTACTGCGTTTTGGGTTGAAGTGTCGCCAGGAAAACTAGCTTTATTTTGAAAAGGGAAAAGAAATATATACGATATTTTGACTTTACATTTCAACTCCTGTTTGTGGTATGAAAACAAACCGACTGATTTTTTGTGATACTTATTTTGATATTCTGAGATTTAAGCTTTTTCTGAAGTAAGCGAATAAAAACTGTATAAAGTATAGCAGAAAGCAATACGAAGCAGTATGTGAAGTAACGTGATATTCTTAACGCAAAAGTAATGCATTGGAAAATGTTCATTGAATTTTAAGCATGGTAAAAATGTATAATAATTAAAAGTAATAATAATAATGATAATAATAACTGACGTATCTAACTGGTTTTCCAAAAGTAATGGTCTAAAGTAACGTTTTCCAAAAATAATGGTCAACAAGTTCTTCATTTTGGCATTAACAGATTTAACAAGTAGCTTGGGAATTGCTGCTCTGCCTTAAGTGACCTTTTATGAAGGTGCCTTCTAAGTGTAATTATTGACACTGGAGAATCCAGATGCTGATTGAGCTCTGCAATCACTTTGGTTGCAGTTGTTTTCTTTTTACACATTACAATCCTCTCCAATACTCGTCCACTCTGCTTCTCCTCTCGTCCACTATTTTTGCTTTGACCAGCTTGTCTTGCCGCGCTGTGTGTACGCTGTCATGACTTTAGACATCGCACCTCTAGAAACGCCTGAAATCTTGGATGTTTCGGTAACAGTTGCTGTAACTTGTCCGGCTCCTACAATTGGGTCTTTTTGAAAGTTTGTGAGTTCTGACATTTTACGCTTTTAACAAAAGTCCAAGACGTATACAACTTTACTAAAGCTACCTCATACTACCATGATATATACTTTTTATATTACAATAACTGGTAGCTTACATTTTAATGCTTACGAAGCGCATTCTTAAATGCCACTTTTATTTACATGTGCTTCCATTATTTTTATAACCATCTGTATATATATTTTTCATTATTATTTGTTGAGAAAAAAATGGCCCGATTTTGAAAACTTCCAGTTTTTTTCATTTTTCAATATTAGTTATTTAAGGGAAGGGGGGAAAAAGACCTTAAAGGAGTTGAAAATATTAAAAATCTAACAAACAAGAAAACTTCTTTAGTCATCAAAATTGAACCAAACTCTATTCAACATATTTTCATGCTCAAGAAATCCCAAGCTTGGTTTAAAAAAAATAAGCACATTTCAAAGCACCCTCGTGTTAGTTCCCACTGACTAATCTACGATAACAGCACATCATTGGATGCTTTCAACACATCAGCCCATAAAGAAAAAAGAAAAACGGCACAGGAAAAAGAAAAAAGGGAACCAAACCTAGTACCACAAATCTCGGTTTATTGAGCCCCAACTTCTGGTACAGACTTTCAACAACACAACAGGCCACAAAAAGTGCCGGATGACAAGAGAGGAAGCAGAAACTGGAAGAACCCTTCTCAAAGTCAGTCCTTGTGGCGATGCTTTCAAGAGCAACAGACTGTATAATTGCTTCCTTACAAGGACTTCTTTCGAGTTTAAATAACCGTGAGTGGTGTCTGTTGAAAAATAACCGGCCGTGAGCTCAACCCCTCCCCTCTTGTGAACAGTTCTATTTTTTTTTCTTCTTCTTCCTTCCCTCTAGCTACCGAATGTTAGCACCCAAACTCGGTGAGGTGTCCGTCGCAAGAATAAATTAATAGAAGAATTTGGAAAAGCCGAGTTCGCATGAGCGTGTAATTGGTGGTAATGTCGTTGCTGGAAAAGATATCAGCTGAGGTGAAAAAGGTAAAACATGTTTACAAAAGAAGTTGTTTGTGAAACGTGTTTTCTATCTGCTGCGAACTTTTGCCAGTGTTGGATTTGCGAGGTTATTCATGAAAGGTATTGACGGTTTTGGATCTTGAAAATTTTATTTTAGGTTTTTATTTAAAGAAAGAATTTAAATCCTATTTTATTTTGATCACGAAAATTCAGAGATTCATGTCAGATTCTTTTTAGTTAATTGTATTTCCATATAAAGTGAAATTTATATCGAAATTATTATTACATTATTTAGAAAGTAGTTTACGGCAATAATACTGGAGGTCGAAGCATACAAAAAATGACTTATATGTGGCAAATATGTATGACTGAAAATAGGTTTGTTTACTCAAATTTATTATTAAAGATACTAACATGCCATAAAGAATGACGTTAGAAGTAAAATAACTTCTGACATGAATTTTTAAATAAAAGAGAAATTTACGCAAATATAAATAAAAACATTTTTATATATCTTATTTATTTATAAATGTCTGTCCCTGCAATGTAAAAATGTATATTGTTCCTGTTTTTTTTTTTTTTTTTTTTTTTTAAATAACATAGCGTACATTAAATCAGATAAATATATTGTACGAAATTGCAAAGAGCTTAATAAGTTTTTATTGTCTACACAAATGTCTCTAAAACTGTTTTTAAAAGAATGAATTTATAAGATGGAATTTCATAAAAAAACATTTTTCAATGAGACTTTTTGGAACATATAATCGGTAGTACCTTTGAACTATTAGTGAAAATCAAAATTATTTATTAAATATTTGAACAGGATCTTTGTATATCGAAGTATAATCGATACATACTCATATAAGAGGTGATATATACAAGTAAATATAATTGTACTTAATTTTTCTACAGCAGTTTTATTGCACAATATCTGAAAAACATGCGACCTGATGGTCAATAGGCTAGCTCTCTGGTTATTGGTATCACAGGTTCAAATCCTGGCGGTGGTATGGATGTTTGTGAGTGGATCGACATCCACGTTAAACTGTAGGTTCCAGTCTAATTAACCCAAAGTGTGCAGAAAATGATCGTAGAGCAACAAACCACACCGAAAATCCTTTTAATGCTGATTGTATTGTAGTACAATACCAATACCAATTGATTATCTATAGATATCGTTATCAAAGTTCAATCCTATTCATTCAAATTATTTGCTTCAGAACAACATAGAAAATGATAATAATAAAATTCTGAGAATAACAAAAACATACTACGCTTAAACTTTTGCGCACTATTCTTTTTCATCGTTTTACTTTCTATTTTTTAAGAAATATTTTTTTTTCTTGCAATAATCTAAAGTGGCCGCAAGGTCATTTCCGTGGCATCCATTTACCTAAAGAAAAAATTAAGTAGAGCAAAAATAATCAGGAGAAGAAGACGAAGGAATCCAAACAGAGTGCAGGACAGGGAGGGAAAGTGTTCATCCATTCGAACTGCCATCTTCTTAAAAGTCATCCGTCTTCCGGAAAGCAGTGGACAGATGTCAATGCGTCAACGGATCAGTTCACTCCTGAAGCCTGGTCAGAAGCCGCTATATTTATGTCCACCATAAGTTTTCCTTCGAGGATCCCGGTTGGAGACTCCAACTCTTGGGGATTTCTTTTAAGAGGGTCTCACTTAAATGGTTCGGTTTTTGATTTTCTTTTTGCCATGCAGGATGTCAAGTCCCCTTGAAGTTGAAGTTTTCGGACGGCAGGAAAGATTTGTTATTAGTTTGATGGAAGAGGTCTTCGTATTGGGAAAAGTTTTGCGTCCATCTGGTATTATTATTATTATTTTTTTTTTTTTTTGCATGGAAGGACGTCATAGATGTCGTCATATAATTTAGTAAACGAATTGTGGATATTTCAAATAAATATTTACCAAGAAATCTTAAGTTACAATAAAATATGAAAATCGCAGTAGACTCTAATTATAAAAAAAACTTGACATACACCAAAAAAATTTCTACCCGACAAATTAATAATTCTAAGTGGTACATGAGAAATGTAGGACTGCACAAACTTCTTAACTTTCTTTAACTTAAAGATTTCATTAAATAATTTCTCATAAATTCATCATGATTACTAAAATATACTGCAATTTGGGATATAGATTCTTCTTCTTTATTGGGGATCTGCAGGCCAATTGGCTATGAAGAAGAAGAATCTTCCTGCAGGCCAATTGCGGCCTTTTTTACCACAGGCTTTAGGTTCGAATCCTGGATGTTTTTTTTAGGGACTCGAAATCCACATTAAAGTGTGAGTCCAGGTTTAATTAGCCTGAAGTACGCCCAAAATGACCTTAGAGCGACAAACCATACCTGCATCTTTTTTATTGGCACCACAGCCGCCTGGTGGGCCAAAGCCGTCTGCCTACTGTCAGATTTCGAGACAAGAGATATTTCTTTTACGGGTGGGGTTCTCAGCCGTACGCCCAACGATTTACAGTCGTATTAGATTGGGACCTACAGTTTAAAGTAAATTCCGAACCACTACAAGCAAGCATCCATGCCACCGCCGGGATTCGAACCCGAAACCTGTGGCATCGAGCCCAAAGCACTTATCACTCGGCCCTCAGGCCTCCGTAATAAAGATTACTAAAAAAAAATAGATTAGTTAATCTATTTTCTTTAACTAAATTCTGACTCTGACTAAATTTACAATGACTAAATTTAAATCAACTTGGCTAAATTTACAATTACAAGAGATGATTTTTTAGGCTCCATAAAAATCACCCATAGCTGTACCTGTATCTATTAAGGACAGATGTCTTTATGTTTATTCCATGAATAAGTTTTCAATCGAGAATCCCAATAGAAAAGTTTCAATACTTAGAGGTTTGTTTCTTTCTTTAAGAAGATTAGAGTTAAGGTAAGTTTCCAGTTTTTAATTGTTTAATTTATAGATTCAGTTTTTTTTTTTATTCTGTTGAGTTGAATGGGAAAGATTTGTTATCAGATTTATTGATGGGCTCTGATCATTAATAGAAGATTTGCATCAAAATTGTAATGCTTTTAGGTCTTAATTTGGAATTCCTTTATCGTATAATGTTATTGAACAAGTTATAATTTTAAAAAAATATATTTATTTATTTTTCACTTTTAATCGCCTAATTTGAATGAAATAAGCCATTTTTATTTTTCGTTAATTCATTTTTGAAGATTGTTGTATATTTATGTCTACCATAAGTGTTCTTTTGCTCTTGTTTGGGAATTTCAGATTTTTCCGCTCAAAAGTTGTTACTTTTTATAGATAAGTTTTCAAGTTTGATTTTCAGGTTTGTTAAATTCATATGCATTTTTTTTTCTTTGAAGTTTTTGAATAGTTGGAAGAATTAATGCAGTTGGAGGAAACTACGGATTGATGGCAGTTCTGCTTCAAGATTGCTTTATGTTTTAAATTGTTATGATATTATAAATCACTAAGCAAGCTCAAAACCAATTTTTAAAATAATTTAAAAGCCAAACTTTATTTTTTAACTTAAAACCAAATTTATTAAAAACCAGTTTTGATATAAAGGTCTTTGATTATTTCAAATCTGATCAGTTCATAAGTATTCCACCGATAATTTCACACGAAGAGTACCAACTCTTTGAATTCTTTTTAAGTTCATCTCAGTAATTTAATTTAATTTTCTTTGTCATCGAATGTCATATGCATTGAACATTAAATTTAAGGAAGTATTTCATATCGTATATTGATAGAAGAGATTTAATATTGAAAAGAGTTTTGCAATAACATAATGTTTGTGTCTTAATTTATATTTCCTATATTTCAACGTATTATAATTGAGCAAGGTTTATAATCTAAGAAAATCTTTTTTTTACTAATTCGAAGTATTTCAGAAAAATCACGTAATACGATGATATATAAAAATAATTTAAAAATCTGTTGCTAAAAACATTATATTTATGATTATTTCTTTGCTACTTTTAAGTTAATATATTCAAAAATATTTGTTTAGATGCAGATATTTTCAACAACATATCTTTAAAAAATTTGAATCTATTCAAATAATAATGAAAAACAATTCTACACTGTGTTGTTCATTTAGATATATTTGTTTAACTTCAAAATGAATTTTTAAAAATTAGACGGAAAGATATTTTAAAAATTTAATGATAATATATAGGTTATATATTATTTAAATTTTTAACGGCAAATGAAAAATTATGCATATCTTTAAAATGCAAATATGAATCACATGTTATATTTGCTAACATGTGATTCATATTTGCATTTTAAAGATATACATAATTTTTCCATTTGCCGTTAAAACAATTTAAATAATATATAACCTATATATTATTAAAATGTTAAAAATTGAAAAAAAAATCTGATTTTTCTGTGTTTTAGTATTTATTTTCAAATTATTATTAGTAAAAGTGTTAGGTAGTTACAGTTATTATTATTGGTAGTAAAGGTGGTTCATATTCACAAGATAACTTTAAAAAAGGCCTTGCCATTTGTCGTTTTATACAATTTTCTTTTAAAATAATTGTTATTCTGGTATTATGCTCTACTCTCTAAATTATATGGTAGTTTTCGTCAATATATTTCTTACTAGAGAAAAATATGATGCAGATCTATGAGAATAATACGTTTTCTACCACGTATTTAATCTCAATTTAAACTGCTTACCCTATTATCACCTGCACCGAAATGTAAACATTCTTTGTGTCGTATACAACTCGTCTGTAAACAACTGCTTAGTTTCGACACGTCGAAATCTTTTGATTTCTTCCCATTCCAAAGACCCGTACAGATTGCACAAAATCTTACAGTACCCTCTCACAATACCTAATCCTCGCAGTCTGGATCGGTTACATAAAGCCAACGTTTAGTACATCAGAAGAGATTATCTATAACGTACCATGTCCTTGTAAGGATATAGCAGATTTTTATTTCCATAACTACCGTCGTATGTGACGTCAAAAATCATACGCTTTTGAACTACCTTCCATCCAACAGAAGGAAGGGGAAGAGGAAAAAATGGGCAACCCCGCGTTTCATTCTTTTTTACGCGACTTTATAATCCCCGACTTAGCTTTTTCGTCCGTGCCCCTACTGCCTTAATCCAGTAGTTCAGTATTTTGACATTAAGTCTAATGCATCGTTCTGCAATAGACAGAAGCCTGAAGAACAAATGCAACGTGAGAAAGCTAACATAGGCAGCTGGCTACAGCGCGCTACAATGGATTGACGTTTTAAAATGCCTCACTCAGAGGCTTTTTTTCATTCTTTTTCTCCTGAATAATTTGGTATCGTGTTTTAGGCGTAGGGTATGCAGTTAACGTATCGGTTTTGAAATCGGATAGAGTTGGTGGGTGAATCGCGATTAGAGTTCGAAATTTAAAATGACGTGTTGACATTAGGTGGACGTGGGAACATATCGAGGATTTTAAGAGTGGTTGACATCTATGTTAGAAGCGACGTATTCGTGGATTCTTTTTTTTTTTTTTTTTTTAATTTGTCAGGGAAACAATATCTTTTGATATTTAAATAAAATATTGCGTTCTAAAATTGGTACTTGTTTCATCATAACCGAACATTATTGCTTAGCGAACTTTGAGAATTGGTATATTGGCCTACTGGTACTTTATCTTATATCCAATTCGGCGGCCAGACGGCCAATTGGCTAGCGCTCTGGCCTTTGGTACTAAAAGCTTCAGCTTCGAATACGGGCGTTGTCATGGATGTTTGTTAGTGGTTTGTAATCCACGTTAAAATGTAGGCCTAGGTCTAATTATCTAATTATCATCTAGGCCTAATTAATCTAGGCAACAAAAAAAATGACAGTAGAGTGACAAACCATATTATATCCATTTCGACATGATAAATAATAACAATAAATAACTATAAATAAATAAATAACTAAAATACTATGAACTTACAAGTTACAGCGTAAAAACAAAATATATTTCAAGAAAAAAAGGATGCCTAGGGAATCAAAGTGATGACTTGTCCATCAAATGAAGAAAATCTTAGAACCTTGGACAAAAATCTTCTTTTCAAAACACTCAAATAAGAAAATATCATCCGCCCCGAGTCCCCAAAATCACTGTCAAAATGCATCAAAGACAATCAATCAATTAACCATATCAATCAATCATATTAGACATGGACCTACGGTTTAAAGTGGATTACGAACTACTATAAACATAAATGGCATCTAGACACATGAATCAGAAATCGGTGCCATGGAGCGTCCGAGTAGTCACTCGGCCATCAGGTTTCCATAAAAGTTTCATACCACCTATAAATAGATCTCAAAACAATAATAACAAGAATATTTTATTATCTTTGAAAAGGTTTCCTTCTCGAATTCTAGCACCTTTACCACTTTTGTTACTGCTCTCGAATCACTGAAATATTATTCTAGTGTTCCTTTTTATAAATACTTCAAATGGATGAGTCAGCCATAATATAAGATCCAAATTTTTACGGCGTTTGTCAAGTATTCAGCCAATTCATATAAATATTGCAATTCTTTGGATATTTTTGAATGTAAAAAATATTACAAACGCTTATAAACTTCATAAAATGTTCAAAAAATGTTTTTTTAGCATCTAAAAATATGTGTTTAGAGAATTTCATCTTTGTCCAGGCGATTCATAAATAAAGTAAAATACTAGTAGTAGATAAACAGTGGAATTCATTTATATTAACAAGTATCCTAAAATCTTTGGTTAATATCTTTAATCTTATATAATCTTTGGTTAATCTTTCCTTCATTTACTGAAGCGTTTCTTTTTTTTTATAAGATAATAAATAATTATCATGAAGAATAAAATACTGGACCAACTTTATTACTAAAATCAAAGATTATTTTATAATGCTTTGAAATCTATTTAATGTGAATTACCAAAACTTAGCTAATATCTAATATGGGAAAAACAACAATAAAAGATTTAGTTGAAATTATAATAATAATTAAATGTATATTTTTAACAATTCCCTTTAGCAGACTAAAATTTCCAATATAAAATTTGTATTGTTGTAAGCATATGACATTGCTACAAACATTTAGATTTTTTATAATAACTAAACGCTGCAACCCAATCTTAACTAGCTTCAGAACAGATCATAAAATATACACTGAAGTGACAAAAGTCATGGGATACCTCTTAATATCGTGTCGGCCCACCTTTCGCCCGGCGAAGTGCAGCAACTCGACGTGGCATGGACTCAACAACTCGTTGGAAGTCTTCTGCAGGAATATTGAGCCATGCTGTCTCGATAGATGTCCATAATTGTGAAAGCGTTGATGGTGCAGGATTTTGGGCACGAACAGACCTCTCGATGATGTCCCATAAATGCTCGATGGGATTCATGTCGGGCGATCTAGGTGGCCAGATCATTCGTTGGAATTGTCCAGAATGTTCTTCAAACCAATCGCGAACAGTTGTGGCTCGGTGACATGGCGCATTGTCATCCATAAAAATCCCATCGTTGTTAGGGTACATGAAGTCCATGAATGGCTGCAAGTGATCTCCAAGTAGCTGAACATAAGCATTTCCAGTCAATGTTCGGTCGAGTCGCACCAGAGGACCAAGTCCGTGCCATGAAAAAAAACAGCCCACACCATTACGGAGCCACCACCAGCTTGAACAGTGCCTTGCTGACAGTTTGGGTCCATGGCTTCGTGGGGTCTGCGCCACACTCGAACCCTACCATCAGCTCTTACCAACTGAAATCGTGACTCATAGGACCAGGCCACGGTTTTCCATTCATCTAGGGACCAACCGATATGCTCACGTGCCCACGAGAGTCGCTGCAAGCGATGTCGTTCTGTCAGTAAAGGCACTCGACTCGGTCTTCTGCTGGAATAGCCCAAGAAAGCCAAATTTCTCCGCACAGTTCTAAAAGACAAGTCCGTTGTACGTCCCACATTGATTTCTGCGGTTATTTGACGCAGTGTTGTTTGTCTGTTAGAATTTACGACTCTTTGCAGACGTCGCCGGTCTCGGTCGTTAAGTGCAGGCGGTCGACCACTGCGCTGTCCATGGTGGGATGTTATGCCTGAAATTTCATACTCTCGGCACACTCTTTGACACAGTGGATCTGGGAATGTTGAATTCCCTAACGATTTACGAAATGGCATGACCCATGCGTCTAGCTCCAACTAACATTCCGCGTTCAAAGTCTGTTAATTCCCGTCGTGCGGTCATCATCACGCCAAAACCTCTTCACATGAATAACTTGAACAGAAATGAAAGCTCTGCGAAAGCACTGCGCATTTATACCTGTTCTACGCGATGCTACTGGCATCTAAAAATTTGCATATTGCTATCCCATGACTTTTGTCACTTCAGTGTATATGCTTTAATAATTTTTATCAAAAAAAAATATGAAAGAAATTTTTAAATATATATCTGTGTGTGTGTTCAGGAAAATCTAAGAAAAGCTTTGTGTACTGAACAATCTTAACACATCGAAGATTTTCTTAGTTTTGAACGTTCATTTGTAATCTAAAATAAGCATTTAAATATTAATATTGTATAATAATAACAATAATAATAATAATCATGATTAATTTTGTGTAATAATATATTTCATAAAAATATAAATTTTAAAATTATTTATATTGTTATGAAAAGATTGTTAAAATATAAAAATTGTAATGTAAATAAATTCTTGAAATGCATTGATATTGTTATAAATTATTAAAACATTGATCTTATTAATTTTTTTTTAATATTGCTATTGTTATAGAAAAAAATCGTCTACAGTAGTAAATTGTTAAAAATGAAATAATTTTGTCCGAAAATTGCAGTTTTCATTTTATTAAAAATTTTTGGTTAAATCATCAAATAGAAATTATAATGAAATCATTTTTTTCATCAGTGGCATAAGTTTGAAGTTATAAGACACAAACATTATGTCTCTGTATGAATTATTATTCCATTTTTCCTTTATGCCTTAGATAATCTATTTATTTTTTAATATTTTTACTTTATTTTGAGGTTAAGTTTTTCAAACGAAGAGTTTTGTTCATTAATGCTCATTATATATCGAACAAGAGTCCGTAACTGTGACTTTATTCGAATCGCCATTATTTATTCGTGTAAAATGAATTACTTCCTTTATTTACGCACGGTATTACACATTTTCTTTTACTTAAGCACAAAATGAATTACTTCTTCTATTTACACTTTTAGCATAAAACCAACATAGCATGAATTAACATAAATAACGGCATTATTAAAAAAAAATTGTGTCCATTAAATTATTATATTTAGCTTATAAGCGATGCCATATCCGCTTTACACCAAAGTGAAAAATTTTTTCTTTCCCTTTCCTTTAAAGAACACTGTAAAACCTTGAATACATTTAAAGTTCTTCACCCCTTCTGAGTCACATTTGCGTCTTTCTGTATTTTTTTTCCTTCCAAAGTCCACCGCTTTACCCACTGGGTAAAAAAAAAAAGTTCTTTTGGGGGGGAAAAAAAAGTAAAACAAGAGAAACAATGCTTTTAGGTCATCCTTGTGTGAAACTCAGAGAAGAAGATGGAGAAAGGAAAAGATGCAGAAGAGCAATGATGATCATTTTCGGATGTTGAGGGGAAGGCGGCTGTCTCTGACAAAGTATTCAGACCCCCCTCGCTGCCTCCCCACTAGAAGAATTTTTTTTTTTTTGTTTTTGGTTGTAAAAGTACAGAAAGGGGAAAAGGTTCTTCTCCAAATAAAATTCATTTCTGTCCCAGAAGGAAGGACGGTTGTTATTCTATTCCTTTTTTCTTTCCTGCTAAGAACTTTTTTTTTTGTGTTTTTGTGCGTTCCCGACAGCGCGTTAACAGCTTCAGAATCCCGGAAGTGTTCAAGGGATCATATGTATATCAATTCAGTTTTTCTCAGTTGGGATCATTTTTACATCAGCATTTTTAAGTGAGTCTTTGGGATTTTTTTAATTTTTTTTATTCCTTGCAAATTGCTAATGCTCTGTTATTTGTATGATTGCAGGATTCATGATGTTGGAATTGTGAATATTGTGTCTGAGACTTGATCTTATTGTAATTTAGAGGAATTTATTTCTAATGAGCAAAATAAGATGATACAATATTTTCATCACGATTTGGGCAATAATTTTTTTTGGAGGGTAGGAAGATGATTACACAGTTTGCTTTTTAATTTGATAAAAGTAGAAAGTAAATTATATATTTCATGAATATTATCAAAAAGAAAATTTTAAACTAAATGAACCAATTTACCTCTCTTGTTATAAAAATAAAACACGTTTCTGAAATAATTGTTAAATCAAACCAATATTCCAAATCGATTTAAATTCTATATTTACCATAATTTCCAAATTCACTATAATTTAGTTAATCTTGGCTTACACAATTATTTTTTAGGGCTTTAGTTATGTTTGGATTTTTGTCTGGATTAGCTTATAAAGACATGCAGTAAACTCAACTCGTTGTCCAATGGTAGTCTGGAATTAAATATTATATTTGAGACTTGATCGTATTATAAATTCCCTACTACCATGCGGATATAGAGTTCTTTTTAGATTGTTCAATTTTTTTTTTAGTTTTATAATATTTAATAAATGAACACAAGTCTTGCACAACCATACTTGTTATACAATGGCAGTCTGTAAATGTGAATATTATATTTGAGACTTAATCGTGTTGTAATTCAGAAGAATTTACTTCTAACTGAGAGATAATGCAACTTTTACTACAACTTGGATGCTTTTTCTTTTTTTGGGGGGGGTTGTACAATTTTGCTTTTTTAATTTGATAATATTTAATCAGTTAAACACTTATGGCATGCGTTACAGTCACTGTTTTGAAAACGAGTGTATGGCCAGCAAACAGTTCTGCCTCACATAGACAGTTGGATTGTCTGATAGTAGTTTATGGTGCAGGTATCCTCCGAGCCCTCTTACACGCTTTTTTTCTTAAAATCTATCACTGTAAACTTTTTATAAACATTTCGTGATATAATTATTTTAAAGCACACAAAAAATAATGTATATAAATATCTGATATAATCTGAAAAATTAAAGAGCAGAATTGGTTTTTTTATTTCTACCAAAAGAAAAACATATTACAAGCATTTATTTTTTTTAAAATATGAGATAAATATACAATATTCGTATTTTTTTTATTGTATATAATAATGCAAAATGCTCTGCACAATAAAAATGTTTTCTTTGTGAGAACTAAAAGCATTCTCAGGTAAATTAGACCAGTTAACAAGGTTATTTGTTTATCTGATGTTTTATTCATTCAATCAGTTTATTTTTTTTTAAATTTATAATCATATCAAATTTTATTAGAGCTAAATTTTCTTTATATACAAAAACATTCATAATGTTTACCCCTATCTCCATGCATGCACAAAGCTGCGACTTTCTGTTGATTTATTGGCTGTCCACCCTACCATATGTGAAAGTCAAGAATTTTATTCATTTTTCTGATGACGATGTTTAAAGGTAACGTTGTCATCAGAAGAAAGGTGACTATGTGCGTGCTTAAAAGATTGATTTTTTTTATTTTTAAAAAGAAAATGTTTAAAAGCCTTTCCCCCTTTTTTTTTTTTTTTTTTTTTTTTTTTTTTTTTTTTTACGAAAATGCTCTCGGATCTGCTTAACTTGAGCAAAGTGATGACAAAAAGATAACTTTTGAAATTAATTTTCATCTCTGTTATCTGTAAAAGCAAGTATAAATTATTTCTCAATTGTAAAATATACGAACGCTTATGAGTTAAATATATATAAATATGCTAACAAACAGAATATTTTATAGATATTTACAGAAATATTTTAGTCAAAAATGCTAACAAATAGAAAACTGGAATCGAATGGCAAATAAAAATTTGCAATCGATTTCTTTCCTGGTTAGTTATAAAAAGCTCTAAGTTATAATTTAACAAACTTAACAAAACACTTAGTTAAAACTCTTACAACTCTTGCAAAAATAATCAAAAAAAGATACTGAAATAATTATTAAAACCATGCAATATCTCACATCCTTTAAATTCTATAGTTACGCGCATTTTTCTACTTATAATCCACAAATAAATTGAGTTTGTGCAATTGCTTTTTATGACATTATTTGTCAGTTCTTTTTTGTATCTATTAAACTAGCGTAGCATTTATGGAAAATTAGAAAATATTTCATAGACAAAATAATAATAATAAATACCATATTATATATATATATATATATTTAAGAAGGTGAAAATATACAGGCATGAGAACACATAAAATAAAAAAAAAACCTAAACAAGTAAGTAAAGATTAAAAAAAATAAACAGTTCCATTTTTGAAATGTAAGAAAACAGTTTCATATGAAAAGAATAAAAAAGAAATCTGGAACACAATTTTTGATTGTTGCGTAGGTTCGTATAGGAAACTTTAAATTTTGAATTGACGTTTCAAATTGCGTTTTTAACAATTCGTAATCCGTATTTTTTGTTAGATTACAATCTAGATTAATATCACAGTCAATCAATTAGTGCAAATTTTTCAGCAATTGTCTGAGGAAGAAAGAAGGTGACATATTTATAAAAAATCTTTTATAAATATTTCCAATGAATTAAGAGATTACAACAGTGGTTTATAATCTGTACTGATAAATACGCAAACAGGATTAAATGTGTATTATTATTATTAAATTGATTAATGAAGTAAATTATATATTGCATGACGTCTGGATCTTGACCTTAACAAGTCAGTGAGCCTTCTTATGATTTTTGTATCACAGTGACAGAAACACAATTTATGGATCACAATTATAATGAACTATAGCAGTATATTGCATGATGTCTTGCTACAAGCTGTACCATAAATCATAATGAATCTATATGGCTCTTGACTTTAACAAGTTAATACTTTAGAAGTTGGGCATTTCATGATTTTTTTATCACAGTGACAGAAAACAAATTGAGAGATCAAAATTATAATGAACTATAGAAATATATTGCATGATGTCTTGCTACAGGCTATACCATAAATCACAACGAATCTATACAGCTCTTAGCTATAACAAGTTAATGCTTTAACGATTGGGCATCTCATGATTTTTATATCACAATGACAAAAAAAAAAAAAAAAAAAAAAAAAAATTAATTAATCACAATTATTGTGATTTATAGAAATAACATGAAGTGATTTGTATTTTAAAGGCGTTCCTTTAGAAACATTTCCGCTTTATTTTATTGTCACAGATTATCCAAGACGACTGCTAATGTTAAAAAATAATAACTTCAGTATATACATGATAAGCCGATATTTGACAACATTCCTTTCACTATGACAATAAATAAATGAATAAATAATAAAACAGTGATATTTTTTTATAGTCACACACTGAATGTAATAGAAATTGTGTATTTTTATTGGATTTATGATAATATGAATAAATTATATATTACATGATATCTTATTACAGGCTATACCATAAGTCCCAACGAATCTATACGGCTTTTTGGTCTTGACAAGTTAGTCTTTAGAGATCTTACGATTGATGTTTTCTTTATAAGTAGGGAATCCAATGATTATTACAGTGACACAAGAATAATTGATGAATCACAATTACAGTGAATTATAGAACTAACTTGAACAGATTTGTACTTGAAACGGCGTCCATTCAGAAACGTTTCTGCTTTATTTAAAACTAATAAAATTGTCAAAGATTATTCAAGGCGATCTACTAATGTTTAAAAAAAAAAAAATCACTTCAGTGTATACATGATATGTGACATCATTCCTTTCACTGAGATAGAAATAAATAAAACAGGGATATTTCCTTATACTCAAACAATGAAATAGGGTCTCATCTTTCTCCACAACCTTGCTTTTATCCCCTTGTGAATATGGGATCGACCCCAGTTAAAAAAAAGTCCACGATATCTTGGTCGCTGAGGAAGGGAGGAAGACAGGACTCCTCATGCTTTGGTGACGTTTTCGGCATGCATATATGCAAGTGTCATGTGCATATGCATTTCATTTTGACCAGGAAACGAGGGTATAGTTTTCTGAAATTGCCCTCCCTTCCTCCCCCCTTCTTCCATCTCGTTCTTCATGCATTCCTCAGTTATTATTTTTTCTCTCCCCCTTCTTCCATCCTTGTGCTCTTTGTGCGATTGCTGAATCCCGTTTTGTGATAGGGGACAGAAGATCATAGGTTGCCCTCCTGCGTTTGACATCAGCTTATGCCAGAGAGCGAAATGGCAGACGGTTAAGTAATAATAATACAAAAAAGGAAAAAGAAAACTAGGCCGTCCTGGGTTTTCTAAAGAGGATGGTAAAAAGTTTCTAATTCTAATGGTGAACTAGTCAGGTGGAAGAGGTGTCTAGAGAAAGGATGGGAACCCAGGTTTTATTGAAGGGTTAGGGATTTTTTTTTTCCCTGATTTTTTTTAAATTTTTTAAAAATCTTATGAAACGTATTTTATTTTTTTTATTTTTGATGTTAGGGAGAGAATCTCTTGAAATAAGTTTAAAAGTTTACTTTTACTTTCATGGAAAAGATGTGACTTCTTCTTATTCAGTTTAAAAATAATGAAAGAAATAAAATTAAAATACAGGACAGGACAAAAGGAAATGTTCTTTTTTAGTTCAAAAGACAGGAAAAAAAAAAAAGAGTTACATTTTAAATGTTATCGTACGAGTAAGTAATGGAGTTTTTAGAGATATATTTTATTTTTGGGAAAGAACAATTTTGAAAATAATATATTATATGTATATACACAATTTTTTTCCAACATTTTGTACAATGTATTATTTCTAATTTTTAAATTCTAAATAACGTCATGTAATTAACTTCTTTTTCTATGTTTACGTTGTATTTCATTGCTTTCTAAGAATTTAAAGAATTTTTTACAATACGCCGACGCCGAATTTTTGAATATTTTTTCGATATGTGAATACGTTTATTTAATACAACGTACTAAAAATTGTAAATTTATTTAGATCATACAGTTATTATTGTAAGTAATATTTTATCAATTTATAAATGAAAAATTTAAATTCAAATTCATAGAAAATGTCATATTCATATAAAAAGCAAAATTTACAACACAAATCTAATTCATTTTTTAAACATTCATTTTGTTTCTTTAAACCATTCGTGCTATTTTTATTAATTAAATTATGTATATTATAATTAAGAACAACTAATCCTTTATAAAGATCGTCACCTCTGTTTTTTGGAAAAAGAATTAATGAGCATTTTAATTTATCCATTTGTTTCTCTACTGACATTTCGAATGTGTTATCATTCGAATATAAATTCATTATTTTGTTTAACGAGGATTATACTTAACTTTTTATAATCACAAGACGAAATATAGAGTGTATTCTACAATAGAATTGCTTTGGACTTTCCTAAATCTGGAATTCTGAACTAGAGGAGAAAAGCTTCACCATGGGGTACCATCCATTAATAAAAGCTCCTCTTTTGTTTAATCGAGTTTTACGTAACTTTTTGCAATCACTTTGATGTATCTGTAAAAATACATTCTATAATTAAAATGGCTTTGCTGTTAGTCAGGTTTCCAAACTCAGGGAACTTGATTGGAAATCTGATAATAGCCATCACTCAAATACCAATTCAATTTCATTATTAAGTTTTTGCTTTAATCTTCCTATTCTGAGTTTGGTACTGATCCTAATTTTTCTTCTTTTATTTCCATGTATGCAATAATCCCTTTTGGAATAAATCTGCTGTCTCTTAATTCTGTAACAGAGGTGCGGAGATCTTTCTTCTTCCGAACTCTTCAAAAAACAATACCTTTTCAACAAGATTAATTTAGTTTCTTCTCACGTCACATATTTTGCAATCACATGAACAATATGTAGAATAAATTCTATAGTTGTTGTCGTCGTATCCTCTGAAGAGTATAAGGGAATTAAATATTGTGGTGCTCCTGAAAACATTGGCTACGTTGATTGCCAGCTCGGAGTATAAATTCTCTACTGAGGGATGGTCCAGACAATGTATAGCGGCCGAAACAGCTGGGAAATCAAAGACATGATGAGAAGTGAGCTCCGAGATCAGTTCAGTTGCCCCTTTTTTGGAATCTTTTAACGCC
>BPLQ01011994.1:0-16779 GCA_021605075.1 Caerostris darwini
TAATAATAATAGTTGGTAAATAATAATAATAGTTATTTTATGTTTTTATGTTTGGTAAATAATAATAATAGTTGTTGACTATTAGGTAAACTGTCCACAATAATAGAAAATTTAAATAAAATTAAAAAAAACCAAATTATTAAAATAGAACAAATAAAAAAAGAAAAAATACTAAATTAAAATATTTGGCTATCTTTTAATATTAATATTAGGATCCCAATTTTAATTTCCTGGATTGTTAAGTTCTTGTGGTTATCAATAGAATTAAGGAATTTTTCAGAAACGGGCTTAAGGAAGTATTTAAGGAAAACTTGCAGCAATCAGGTATACCCTGAGGCTATCACCGTCCAATTAAGTACACGTCAGATAACACTTACCATGACTACTATTCATAGATGAAAGGTTTTGGGAACTGAACAAAAGTCTTCGGCTGCGTAGCAACCACGGTGGAGGATGTTCAGCGTCGCGTTATTGTGGCAACAGCTGCGATAATTCGATCTGGTATATGTGATGTATCTCGTATTGTTTTACAACGATGTGTGTTGGTGCGAAGCTTCTATCTTGAGTTGGAGTGCTTTGAAATTATGAGATAATACACTGAAAAAGAAAGCAGGTAAAGACTAATAGGTGACTTGCCCAGATATATATATATATATATTATATATATCGGTGAGAACGAGCCTTTAATTGTTTACATATATATATAAACAATTAAAGGCTCGTTCTCACCGAGGCGGGGATGCGGCAGGGAAGAAAATTTTTTCGACCCGTTCACAGCGAAATGTCAGAAATAGATTGAAGATATTGAAGTTTCCGCTTCGAGTTAAAAGTGGGTCAACTCGAAGCGGTGGATTTCAAACCGATGTCAGGTGAACGCGCTGAGGCTAATGATTGGTCAACGCTTCACGTTTAAACGCCTCGGTGGGAATGAGCCTTAAAAGAAACGACATATAAAATTTTGAAGTAATCTAAACAAAATGAGGAAGGTTTTTATTTATTTATTCACTCTTTTATTTATATTCAATTTACAAATATATAAAAAACAAGTAAAAATAATTAAAAAGCAGGGTTTAAGAAAAAGGTTCGATATAAATACAAGTAAACAGAAAGAATTAAATTAAAAATAAAATGCAAGTAGAACGTAAAAAGAAATGATTGCGCAAACGCATTGGTTAAAATAAGGCGGGATGTTGAAGACCAAGGACAGAGCAGATGAGAGAGAGTCGTATTGTTTGAATTGTAAACAAACCTCTTTACATTAAAAACACCATCAAAGTATGGTGCTATCATATCAGGACTTTCCTGGGTCCATATAATATGAGTGACCTTATTTAATTTCTCTTTGAGAAACAGCAATGGAGAGTTGCAAATAATCTTAAAATATTAACTTTTGTATTCAGCCCATATACGTTTAAAATTCAAAACAAAGAAAAAATATATGCAATCCAACAATGTTAATTTTAAGAACGGAAATAGGGGCCTGAATGGCCGAGTGGCTAGCAGTCTGGCGCTCGGTACCACAGGTTTCAAGTTCGAGTCCCGGCGGTGCCATGGGTGTTTGTAGTGGTTCGGAATCCACTTTAAACCGTAGGTTCCGGTCCTAATAGGATCATAGAGGGAGAATTATATCGGGGGAATTGTTACTCCGCGTCTGTGGCTTATCATCAAGTTATACGCACCCCCTAGATAATGCAAAGTGAGTAACGTCTGTGCAGCTCTCGCCTTAAGGCGTCCAAGACCAAGCTGTCTAAGTGTTTGCCAGCTGCATTGGAGTAAAAAAAAAAAAAAAGAGCGGAAATTCTTTTTTAAGAAAAATATATATATGATTATAAATTAAAATAAAAAATTGTATCTAAAGAAGATTTTTTTTTTTTTTTGTAAAGTTGGTTTGTTTGTCGCTCTACGGTCATCTTGTGCACACTTTAGGCAAAACATACTGGAACCTACAGTTTAAAGTGGATTCCAAACCACTACAAGCACCCATGACACCGCCGGGACTCGAACCCGAAACCTGTGGTACCGAGCTTCCAGATTTTTGTAAAGAACTAATGTTATCTATATTTTTTTTAACTATTGTTGCTTTTGAACCTCATAATAATTTTCCATATTACAGACTTTAGAAATTGTAAACATTTGAAAATGTATATTCTTTGAAAACATTATTTTTCATTGAAATACTTCAGGTTTGAATTTTGCAATTATTTAAAATAAAAACAAGAGTTATATTGTTTTTGTACAAAATGTTTGATTTTTTTTTTATTTTTTACAACAATATTAGAAGCCTAGTTTTTACTTTCATGTTATAAATTGAATTTCCCTGTCCAAGCTTAATCCAATAGAATGATAAAAATTATGTTTTTGCTCAACAGTAAATATTTAACAGTAAAATAACGTTGCAATAATACTGTTGTTTTTAATTTTTCAGAATAAAATATTTTACCATTTCAGACAAGAACGAATCCGTTATTCAATATTGAGTGACAATAATTTATTTACTTAGAAATGGACCAAAGGCAATGCTTTCAATAATCCAGGACAGTAAGCCAAGACCCTTCAATTGATCCGGGTAAAATAAAAAAAAATAAAAAAAATAAAAAAAAAACCCTTACCTCGTCATTGTATACCAAAATGATTGTTAAATTGACTGGCAGGAACATAGCACTTTTTGGCGTACTTAAAAATCATCATAAATTAGTAATAATTAGAGTAAATGGCATTTGTAATATCAATTTTTGGAATAGAGGGCGCTGAAATCAGTAAATTGATGAACGAATAGATATTTCTATTTGATTAAGTGTAGTTTAACTGCCACAAACATTAACACGTTATTCTTAGCATTCAATTTAATAACATATATTTAGCAATTACTACCTCTTAAATTTGATAATATTTCATATACCAATGATTTTGTCTTTAAAAATGTTTTCCTGTTTTAAAAAGTATGCGAATCAGTTTACGTTGATAACCAAATAGATTTGTTAACCAAAACTTTGAGGTTTCAATTTTCAACTGTGATTTTAGGAAAAAGGAGATGTCCTATATTATTTTATTATACACATTGTATGTCTATTACAGTTTTTCTGTCAGCATGAATGTGACATCGAGAACGTGATAGTAGTGGGTTACGCTTCGGAAAATTCATATCGAGTAGTGAGTATCAGACGGAAGTTTTGTCTTTATTTTAATCTTAGTTGCAGTTTTAGCCCTTTTTTTTTATCACTAGTCATTTGTAGATGTCCTTACATTTCTCTTTCTATTGTTCTTGTTAAATGTCATTAAAATGTTACGTCTCAAAATTAGTAGAATTTCGTTGTTAATTTTTTCATATCCTTTATATCATTCGAATTTTTAAAATAGCCTTTGAATTTAAAAAGCCAGACGTGTAAAATTATTAAAAAAAAAAAGGTAAAATCGTATATGACATTTGACAGTCTTGGAATAGCTAAAGCTTTAAAAATTTATCTTCTACTTTTCAAACAACTGAAATGTTGGAATTTAAACATCACAAAAATTGAAATCTATCAGAATTTAGCGAAATGGGGGTTTCGAAGCATAGTGAAAAAACTTTATATTGAAATTGATGACCTCGACATGTTTGCGTATGTGACAAGCATGCCAAGAGTTTTACATCAAACAAAGAATAGTGCCATCGTTAGAATATTACTTCCCATATTCAGTCCATTTATAAGCAAAATGTGATCAGATTGCTTAAGAGAATACTGTAAAGATGTAATGAAACATACTAGAAGTCCACTTCAAATTTTGTATCAATTGAGTAACACGCGAGTAAATAGTCTAATCGTCATTACGATTTCAACGAAAACAAAATAACAGTTACAGTTTTTAACTTAAAATAACAGTTTTTAATTTAAAATAAATTGGTTGTTTCTCATAAAAAAAAATTCCTTTTTTCTCATTTTAACACAATGCTCAGAAGGTACGTTCTAAGCTTCAATACAACTTGGCAAGACTGAGGTTTCCACGCAAAATATTGCTTCAGAAATGTTGTATAATATACTAAAATAGTATATATTAAAAGTGGTAATTAGAAGCAATTTTATCTATTGTGTGTTAATTAGGGCTTTTTCGTCGTCATGACAGAATGATCTAGGTAGCGATAAAAGTACGTTATGATTAGTTAAAATCATTTGGAGTAGTGTGTATCAGACGAAATGTTTGTCTATATTTTCATATTAGAGGCAATTTGGGGATAAAAATCAGTTATTGATGAGCTTATTTTTTTATCACTGCTGTATATTTATATCGTCTTAAAATTAGAAGAATTTCGTTGTTAATGTAATATAATTAAAATTCAATAAGATATTAATAATTATTTAATATATTAAAAATTCGGAAGGTGTTTTTTAATTCCTCAGCTTCAGGCTGGATAATACAATGACTGTAGCGCCCTCTACACAAACGAATTTTGCAAATGCAAATGTTAACGAATAAAATACTAATTGAATTTAAATCTCGCACCCCAGATTCATAATTAATTCTAGATTAAAAATTTACATATAATTAAAATTTTCTTTGTACAATTTTTAAGAATAAAAATGTTCCTTTTAAGAAAAATGTAAAAAGTCTCTACATCTCTTCAGCGCGACGAATCTGTGGAAACAATTCAGAGCTGTAGCGTCCTCTATTGGTATCAAGAAAGTTTAAAGGATATTATACAAAGCACCATGAACTAGAATATTTAGTTGTCCACTACTCAATAATTGAAAAATAAATAAATAAATATCTCATTGATTGTAAGAATGATAATACATAGACGGTTTTTAAAAAATTTAAATCTTCTACGAGTACATAGTAGCATTAAATGATTTTGGTAAGCAGCCGCTATCAGGAATGAATGGACAATTTATTGTTTGTTTCTATACAGGGCCGGATTTTCCTATAGGTTAACTAGGCTTCAGCCTAGGGCCTCAAGATCAAGAGGGGCCTACATTAAAATAGTTAGAAAAATTAGAATTACATTATTCTAAAAACAGTGAACACTAAAACACTGAATCGAAAATAGAGAAATTATAAAATTAATTTATCTGAATTGAATTTTCTATAATCTTCAATGTATTGAATACATTAAATTTAATTTGATAGAAAAAAGGATAATTCTTATTGCACGTTTTATTTTCGTAGCCAAAGATTTTTATTATTTGAATTTTGTTTCTTTGTAAATGTTGTGTGTTACGTTTGATTAGTTATTGTTACAAGTACTATATAGAGTACTGAGAATAAATGTTCCCGACTTTTTTTTTTTTATTATCCGCGCCACATTTTTTATAAAGATTAGTATCCATCACAACATGTTTCATTTAACATATTGAATATATATTGCAGTAATGATGTATTTTATTATCTCTCACGTAATTTACAAACTTAAAAATGGGAGGTGAAAGGGCCTCATAAGTGAAATAGCCAAGGGACTCTTTTCATCTAAATCCGGCCCTGTTTCTATATGATATATCCGAAAAAGTCTCTCAAAATTGTATATAAGTGTTATTCATTAAATATAAAGAAAAACCTAGATTCGAAAAAAAAAATTTTTTTAATGTAATTCACTACAGAAAATCCAAATCTCAGATGCTAACTACTGCAATGCCAGTGCAGTTGGAATAAAAATATCGAATAAAATGAAGTGAATAATGGTTCTATTTTTTTATTTTATTTCGCCCTTTCTTTAAAGAATCTATTTTACAAATAAGAAAATAATATTGTACAAAACTTGTGTTAAATAGTAAAATTTTTTGTTTAAAAATATTACTTATAAAACTGCAGATGTATATCAGCATATTAAAATGAAATTATTTTTTCAATAACATTTTTTTTTAAATTTTAGTAGAATTTTACGAATAATTTTTCCTTTTAAAAACCTGAGTTATATTTTTGAAATACAAATTTTACACATGAATTGTAATTAATTAAATGAATTTTAATTATCTTCCTTAGCAAATAAAACTATAATCAATTTTTTAAATTCCAATGTCATTAAAAAGAAAATTCTTCATAAATAAAACAATTGAATATTTTTAAAAATTGAATCTTAGTATTTAAATTTTTGTTATAAAATTTCTTGTAAATCAGCTCATGTAAACTGAAATATGTTTTTAAATTGCTCTAATATTTTTAAAAATTTTTTTAGTAATTTAAATATAGTTTTTACTTTTTTTTTATATCTTAGGTCATATATTCTGCAATAAAAATTTTTTGTGTATGAATTTGAGTTGCTAGATTGAAGTTCTTTTAATATTTGAAGTGTTGCAAGGAAATCCATATTCTGTTGAATTTCTGCAAGAAACGTTTTTTAGTAAAGACTGTGGTATGAAAATAGTTTGAAGTGGAACAGAAGTTACTAGAAGTTGGTGCAAAAAATGTCAGGTTTGATACAACTGAAATTGAGTAAATTTGTCGTTTGTTGGGCCATGTCCTGACCTTTCTTGGTTGGTATTTTAATGAAATCGTTACATCAACGTGGACCCCTTTCTCCGCAATTTATGCAGCTGGAAGATTCCAATTTCCTTTGATACTGCATTCACCGATGCGAATGATTGTTACAGCATTTAAGACATTTGGTTCGTCGTTTATAGTTGGCACTTGCTTGGTGACTTGGTACTTGCTTTACTGAATGATCGAGTGGGTGGCGCTCGGTACCACAGGTTTCGGGTTCGATTCCCGGCGTTGCCATGAATGTTTGTAGTGGTTCGGAATCCACTTTAAGCCGTAGATCCCGGTCCCAATAGGATCGTAGAGCATCACGGAGCCAAAGTCAGACTTCTACCTACGGGTGCTCCTTCACAACAGAAGCTGCTTCCTTCGCCTTCAACCATGAGTCTATACGGGTTCGTGGGCTTGGTCTAGATTAGATATCTACCAAGTGGGATAGGTAACAACAACACTTGCTTGGTGCAATTGGTTACAGTTAAAGCACAGAACATTGACGTTTCCCCGATAAGTAAAACAGGAAGGTAATATTATAAATATAGGCAAGATAGCTAGATATTAGCCATTCGACAGGAAAAGTTGGAAGCGGTTCCTTTGTACGACTTTTACGGAATAGAACTACTTTTTCTACTTGACAACCCAGATTTAATATTTGTGCCTTAATTACATCCTGGTTGGTACCAACGGGAAGGCCCTCAATAACGACCTTTCAAGTTTTGTTTACATAATATTCGAACTCATTGTCCAAAAGATATGTATAGTAGTAACACGAAAGTAGTTGTCTTCAGATTGTGGATAGATTTTAAAATCAACTTTTTCTAGACAGTTAGTATTCTCCGAAAAAAATCTATGAATTTTTGGTAGAGCAATGGGAGTTTTGGTTACAAAGGTAAAGCACATTAAAATAACTTTTTATCTCAATCGATGATTTTGACATGTATGTTTGTGTGACAAGCATTGCAAGAATTTTACATCCAACAAAGAACATCATTAGAAAATTATTACTCATATTCTAACCATTTTGAAATAAATTGTAGAATATTTTAAATAACCAATTAAACATATTACATGTCAAATTTAGATTTCGTAGCAGTGCGCTAACACGCGAGTATATAATCCAATTTTCATTATGATTTCAATTAATACAAAACAGTAGTTACAGTTTCTCACTTAAAAAAGCTTTTCTTAAATTTAAACCTAATGCTCAGAATATAAATTCTAAGCTAAAGACAAACAAATATTATTAAAAAAAAAAAAATTTAAGTCAAAATTCCCATTTTTTTTCACTCTATTGCAGAAAGTCCTTTATAAATAATTTTCATTCATTTTTTAAAATTTATCTGGCGCCATCTATTGGTAGATATATGCAACTTAAATCTAAAAAAAAATTTAATTTAATTAATGAATTAATATTTGAAAAAACTGTATTACATCCAGTGTCATCCACTACAAGTTTAAAAAATGTATTTGAACTTGAGTGGATGAATAAAAAGTATTTTATGAACGATTGGAAATATGAACAAGATATATATACGGAGAGTGTGAGCTAATAGAAGGAAATGAACGCCATAAATTTTATTTCAGAACGTCGTTTAATATATTAAACTATTTTATATTAAAAGTTATAATAAATATTTATATAAATATATATTTTTTAATTTTAACTAAGCTCAGAAGACATTGTCTAAGCTTTTATATACAGAAGGAGAACGCCATAAATTTTCCTACAGAATGTCTTTTAATATATTAAAATACATTATATTAAAAGTGGTAAATTCAAGCCACTATTATGCCTATTCAATGTTCTTTACAGTTTTTCTGTCGGCATGAATATAATATTGAGGTCGTGATAGTAGTAGGTTATGCTTAGGAAAATTCATATCCAGTAGTGAGTATCAGACGAAAGTTTTGTCTTTATTTTGCATACCGTACGTTTGTTACCGTAGGACGTCCGTTAGCTTTTTCTCCCTAGCGCGCATGCTCAGTTTCCTTGAGCATGCGTGCTAGGGAGAAAAAGCTAACGGACAACAAAACACTCTTTAATATGTGTGTTTGATGAGCTCTTTTCTTATCACTGTTGTATACATCTTTAGTTTTTTTTTTTCACCTGCTCTTGTTAAATATCGATAAAACTTTACGTCTTAAAATTAGTAGAATTTCGTTGTTAATTTTATTTGTATTTTTTAAATCTCCATAATTCTGAAAATATATTTGCAAATTAATAAGGCAGACATTTGAAATTATAAACACCTAAAATCGTACATACCATTGTCCCATTTTGATCCAGATAATTTCCAAAACTTTCTTTTCTGCTTTAGAAGTGACTGGAATGTCGGAATTTGTAAGAATTCAAGGAAATTGGGATTTATGGAGCACCAGAAAAGCATTGTAAAAGAACATTTTTTTCGAAATTGATGTCTTTGACAGGTGTGTTTCTGCCACAAAAATTCCAGGTCTTTTGCATCAAATAAAGAATAGTGCTATCGATAGGATACTACTTCCCATATCCAGTCCATTTCTAAATAATGTAATGTCTGATTCCTTAATGAAATAAATAAATTAAATTAAACTTTACCCTAACTGAACTCAATTATTACTCTATGTAATTAAGTAAGTAACATTAATTAAAAAGCAATGTTAAATATGACATTGCGTATCTATTAATTCAAAGAAGTTTCCGAAATTTATTTCACACAAAAACTTTGTAACTGAAATATCTATATGGTTGACTCAAGAAAATGGAATATTTTTCCGGATTAATAATGGTCGGTGGGAGAAAAAGGGAAGATGGCGCCACCTGCCGAAGTATTGAAAGTAATTTTCTTATCGTAACATTTAATTGAATTCGTTGCTTTCGTAATCTTTTAAAAAGTAGAAAAATAAACTGATAAGCATCAGGGAGATTATAAAAGCAATATTCAGGATATTAAAAAAAAAACACTCTATTATTAATAAAATAATTATTTACATATATTATACGCGTCCCACGATCACATAAGCATGTCCGGTTTGGAGTTCAGCAGCCAAATCAAATTTAGATGTTGTTCAAAGATTGGAAAATAAGGTTCTTCGATTGATTACATATTCGTCTTGGTACTCCAGAAATGATGATATTAGAAACTCTCTTGGCTTTCCCAGTATTAGATGATTCGTATGTAATACCTCCAAAAAGTTTTAAGACTCTGTCCCCTTTTACAGATAATTCTGTTTTTAGTTCCCTCTCAATTTTTGACACTACTCTATTTGAAAACAGAAAGCGACCTAGCGCTGTTCTCAATATCCTCAATGAGTGTTCTCCTTCTAATCCTCTCTTTCTGAAGTATCACAGAGCATGCGCCGCATGTTGGCAGCTCAATCATCTTCTTCAATGTATTAATTATAATTTCCTATTTTCCCCTTTGTATATATTCATATATGTTCCTATTGTCCTCCTTACTTTAGATCTTCATATTAATATGAATAAAAACGAAAGAAAAAAACGAGACAAAATTAAGACATAACATTTCAATAGGCATAGACCAAAGGCAATGCTTTCAATAATCCAGGACAGTAAGCTTTTAGCTCGGCAACCAAGACCCTTCAATTGATCCGGGTAAAATAAAAAATAAAAACTTAAATCATCATTGTATACCCAAATGATTGTTAAATAAACTGGCAGGAACATAGTACTTCTTGGCATACTTAAAACGCATCCTAAATTAGTAATAATTAGAGTAAATGGCATTTGTAATATCAATTTTTGGAATAGAGGGCACTGAAATCAGTAAATTGATGAACGAATAGATATTTCTATTTGATTAAGTGTAGTTTAACTGCCACAAACAATAACACGTTATTTTTATCATTCAATTTAATAACATATATTTAGCAATTACTACCTCTTAAATTTTATAATATTTCATATACCAATGATTTTGTCTTTAAAAAAGTTTTCCTATTTTAAAAAATATGCGAATCAGTTTACGTTAGTCACTGCTGATCACTCCGACTGAAGGAAGTATAAGATCTTCTAGATGCTTTCTTGGTATTTCTTGAATTGGTTTCACAGCACTCTAGTCAGAATTGATCTGGAGATCTCTTGGAAACAAGATTCGACGGATTATCACAAGTTCGAATTTCGGATTCGACAGACGTGGATAGATGCTCTGGAGTTGATTTGATTCTATCGCGCATATGTTCTTGCTGTGTTCTGATGGAGTTTGGATGTAAAGAAGACCCTGGTCTGGCTAATGCTTTTCGTGTAATGGCGGATTATAGTAATCAGTTTGCCCCTCTGCTGCAATCACGCCCGTCAATGGAGATTGATCCTCCACCGGATTGTACAATGAAGGTAATTCCCAGTGAAGAACCTTCGGCGGCTACTACCTCCAAGATGGATCCTGCTCCTGTTCTCACAGAAGCGGATGTTTGTCGGAAAATTACTGCTGCCACGCAGCTTCTCACCGAACGAAGGAAACTCCATGATCTTGCAACTCAAGCTATAACGAAGCAGCAGATCCTGATGGATGCTGGTCTTGTGACCGCAAAGACAATAAAGGCCTCAGCTGCTACTATAAAGAAAGCTGCAGAAGCTGTATCAGACGCGCAAAACCAGGTAAGTGGGCTTGGTCAATGTCCTATTGTTAATTGTGCACGGCATAGTGGAGCCAAGGTTACTCTAAAAACTAAAAAACCCAAAAGGCCAGCTACCGCTGCAAGTAATGACGATGGTTTTCTACAACCTGCTAAGAAGCATACTGCTAAAGCTGCTACTGCTACTTCTACTACCACCTCAATTGACACTTCAAATAAATACGCCAACCTCGATGTTGACGAAAACCCTGATGATGAACCTCAAGTGCCTAGGGAGCCGAAACTACCACCAATTATGGTCAAGTACTCGGACAGTTTAAAAGATCTGATTGCTGAAATTAGCAAGAAATTCCAGGACGACGTCAGGATAAAGCTAGCAGATGAACACCTAAAAATTTTTCCCAGTAATCCGGATCACCACCGGCTTATCACCACTTTCTTGAAAAACTCCCGGACGGAGTTTTTTGTAATCACACCAAAGAATCTAAGACCGCTAAAAGCCGTCCTGAAAGGACTCCCCGTCAGTTACACTGCCGAAAGTGCGCCAACTTACCAACCTCAAGACCAAGGCACTAATTCCCGTGTGGCAGTTGGTGTATAAAAAGTGTCCTGAAAATTCAAAAAATTTTCAAGTTGATAGATTGCTCCACCTCTCGGTGAGCGTGGAAAAATTCAACAGGAAGCCGGGTGCTTCCCAATGTTTTGCGTGCAATCTTTTCCATCATTCGGCAAAGAACTGCCATTACAAGAAACGTTGTCTGAAATGTGGTGGCGAGCACTACCTGAAGGATTGCACAATTCAGGACAGGATTGAAAATCCTACCTGCATTAACTGCCACCAGATGGGGCACCTTGCCGCATGGCGCGGTTGCCCGAAATTCCCGAAGCCACGCCTTCCACCCAATCGCAACGTCGAGCCGCCGAAGACAACTTTCAACAGTCGACCAGTCACGCCTGGTGTCTCCTACGCAAGTTTCTTGCGTGGGCCGCCGCCAGCTGCTCCATCAGTGATTCCCGATCGCCGATTTTGATCATGATACGGCTGCCAAAACAGTGTATATCCTACAGGAAGTTTCCAGCATTTTCAACATGCTTGGTGGTATAGACAACTTCTATGCACAATTGAAAAATGCTAATTCACCTTTTGAAAAATTTCAAATCATCGCTACATGTTTTAAATTAAATATTTAATTGCTTTTCCAAATTCTAATTGTACCATGCTTTCTTCGGTTTTTCCGTTTCTTTTTTCACAAATGTTTAATGTTTCTTTTTATTTTTTTGCCGTGTGGACAGGACCAATGCTCACTGCCTTCTTTTTTATAGTAATGTACTGTTTTTCCAATGTCTTTTACTGTAACAGATTAGGAGTTTTTCAGGCCCTACATGGCCATGGTACTCCGTGAACCAGAATGATGATGATGAGATCAGTTTACGTTGATAACCAAATAGATTTGTTAACCAAAACTTTGAGGTTTCAATTTTCAACTGTGATTTTAGGAAAAAGGAGATGTCCTATATTATTTTATTATACACATTGTATGTCTATTACAGTTTTTCTGTCAGCATGAATGTGACATCGAGGACGTGATAGTAGTAGGTTATGCTTAGGAAAATTCATATCGAGTAGTGAGTATCAGACGGAAGTTTTGTCTTTATTTTAATCTTAGTTGCAGTTTTAGCCCTTTTTTTTTAGCACTAGTCATTTGTAGATGTCCTTACATTTCTCTTTCTATTGTTCTTGTTAAATGTCATTAAAATTTTACGTCTCAAAATTAGTCGAATTTCGTTATTAATTTTTTCAGATCCTTTATATTATTCGAATTTTTAAAATAGACTTTCAGCTTAAAAAGCCAGAAGCGTAAAATTATAAAAAAAAGGTAAAATTATATATGACATTTGACAGTCTTGGAATAGCTTTAAAAATTAATCTTCTGCTTTTCAAACTACTGAAATGTCGGAATTTAAACATCACAAAAATTGAAATCTATCAGAATTTAGCGAAAGGGGGCTTTCGAAGCATAGTGAAAGAACTTTATACTGAAATTGATGACCTCGACATGTTTGTGTATGTGACAAACATGCCAAGAGTTTTACATCAAACAAAGAATAGTGCCATCGTTAGAATATTACTTCCCATATTCAGTCCATTTATAAGCAAAATGGGATCAGATTGCTTAAGAGAATACTGTAAATATGTAATGAAACATACTACAAGTCCACTTGAAATTTTGTATCAATTCAATAACACGCGAGTTAATAGATTTCAAGAAAAAAAAATAACATTTACAGTTTTCAACTTAAAATAAATTGGTTGTTTCTCACCAAAAAAATCCCTTTTTTTTTCCATTTTAACACAATGCTCAGAAGGTGCCTTCTAAGCTTCAATACTTAACATGAATTTAAGCAAAATATCATCATCATTCAACTTTCACGGAGTACATTGGCCGGTTATGACCTTATTCACTCCTAATCCGGTATGCTAGGGTTCATTGCAATAAGAAAAAACATTGGTAACAAAAGGCAGTGAGCGTATTTATGTCCATGTTAGTAAGATAAAACAAGAAGGAGTAATCAAAAAGGATGGCGCAATTATAAAATAATTAAATAAAAAGCAACAAGCGCAATTAATTGAGGCATTTAAAAAGAAGTTGCAATTTTTCAATGGGACTATTAGCATTTTTAAGTTTCGTGTAAAAGTTATCTAGACCTCCAAGCATGTTAAAGATATTTACAATTTCTGAAAGTACATAAAGCGCTTTAGTGGCTGAATCGGCAGTAAGATTAGAAGGGTTAGTGTTAGTATTGTTAGCATTAATATTTTGTAAGGGTCGCTTTGAGACCGATGGCATGGTGTTAGAGTTTTCGGGGTTCCTTGTAAGAGACTTGCAAAGGATACTCCTTCGGAAACTGGGCGGCTGTTGAAGGCAGGTCTTGATGGTGCTTGACTCTGATTATTGGGAGGCGTGGCTTGGGAAACATTGGGCAGCCTCTCCAAGCGGCGAGGTGCCCCATCTGGTGGCAGTTTATGCAGGTGGGATTTTCAAGGCGTTCTTTAATGTGGCAATCCTTGAGATGGTGTTCACCCCACATTTGAGGCATCTTTTTTGTAATTGCAATTCTTCGAGGAATGGTGGAATAAATTGCATGAGAAGCATTGAGATGCTCCTGGCCTTCGGTTGAATTTTTCAACTCGAACCGAGAAGTGCAATAGTCGAGTAACCTCAAAGATCTTAACGTTCTCTGGGGCTTTTCTGTATACAATTTGCCACCCCGGGATGGGGGCCTTGGTCTTGAGGTTAGTTAGTTGTCTGACTTGATCTAACTTGAGACCAAGTTCAGAGAGTCCATCCGCAATTTCTTCGGTAGAGTAACTTACCGGAAGTCCTTTTAGCACCGCTTTGAGCGGGCGTTGGTTTTTGGGCGTGATGACGTAGTATTCGAGCTGTTGTTCCGTGAGATATCTGGCGATGGCTCGGTGCACATCAGAGTTTGCTGGGAAGATTTTAAGCTGCTCGGCGGCAAGCTTAATTTTATGTCCTCTTTATGTTGATTGCTGATTTCAGCAATCTTGTCCTTTAGTTCATCTTTGTAGCGCACCATGATGGGTGGCAGTTTGGGTTGAGCAGCTACAGTCACATCAGCATCTGGAGCGGCATCGGTCTCATCAGCGGTTAATTGAGCAAAATTATTATTAGTTTTGACAGGGTTATTAATATTAGTTTCGACACTAATTTTTAGCTGTATGCCTTTTGGGCGGTTTGACGAAGCCATCATTATCGCTAGGAGCAGCATCAGCGGGTCTTTTTAGTTTTTTTAATTTTAGGGTTAGATTTGCCTTTAGTGTTTATCCTAACTTGAGCATTACTGTGCCTAGCGCAGTTAGTAAGCGGACATAAACCAAGCTCACTTACCCTTTTTGTAGCTTCTGCGAGCGCATCTTCTTATTTTTTCTTGAGTCCATCCATGGTGGGTTTTATGCTATGTGGTTCAATAAAACCTCCGTCGATAAGTATATTCTGTTTCTTGATGATTTGGTGCATCAATTCAACGGCCTTTTCTTTATCTTTAAGCTTTCTTTAGCTTGATGTTCAGGCAGTGGTCAGCTTCCGAGTTGAAGAGCGGCACTGTGGTCATCGGTGATTCAGTAATCATAGCTTCAGCGGCAGCGCCGGGACTGGGTACTTCAAAATGGTCCTGAGGAGGACCGTTCCCCGTCGAAAAGCGAGCATCCAGTTTAGGAGGAAATTTGGAACCAAATTCCGCCATCGTTCGAATCAGATTATTAATGGTCAAGTTACGGTCATCTTCACTATCGGAATCCATAGTATAAGATAATCATTCCTCTTTAAAAATCATAAAGCGTTCACTAAGTATCATTAAAGAATAATAAGCTTAAGCAAAATACTGCTTCAGAAATGTTGCATAATATAATAAAATAGTATATATTAAAAGTGGTAAATAGAAGAAATTTTATCTATTGTGTGTTAATTAGGGCTTTTTCGTCGGCATGACAGAAAGATCTAGGTAACGATAAAAGTACGTTATGATTAGTTAAAATCATTTGAAGTAGTGTGTGTCAGTCGAAATGTTCGTCTCGATTTTCATATTAGAGGCAATTTGGGGATAAAAATCAGTTATTGATGAGCTTTTTTTTATCACTGCTGTATATTTATATCGTCTTAAAATTAGAAGAATTTAGTTGTTAATGTAATATAATAAAAATTCAATAATATATTAATAATTATTATTTAATATATTAAAAATTCGGAAAGCTTTCTTTAACGCATCAGCTTTTCAGCTTGCAAATGCTTCCTTTAATGCTTCAGATTGAATAATTCAATGACTGTAGCGCCCTCTACACCATGAATGATTTTTGTAAATGCAAATATTAACGAATAAAATACTAATTGAATTTAAATCTCGTACCCCAGATTCATAATTAATTCTAGACTTAAAAATATACGTGTACTTAAAATTTTATTTGTACAGTTTTTAAGAATAAAAATGTTCCTTTTAAGAGAAATGTAATAAGACCCTACATCTCTTCAGCGGACGAATCTGCGGAAAGAATTCAGAGCTGTAGCACCTTCTATTGGTCTCAGGAAAGTTTAAAGGATATTATATAAAGCATCATTAACTAGAATATTTAGTTGTCCACTACTCAATACCTGAAAGGAAAGAAATAGAGATCTCAGTGATTTTAAGAATGATAACACATAGGCGGTTTTTAAAATAATTTAATTCTTCTACATAGTAGCATTAAATGATTTTGGTAAGCAGCCGCTATAGCAATTAATGCACAATTTATTGTTTGTTTCTATACAGCGGATTTTCCTATAGGTAAACTAGGCTTCAGCCTAGGGCCTCAAGATCAAGAGGGGCCTACATTAAAATTGTTAGAAAAATTAGAATTGCGCTTTTCTAAAAACAGTGAACACTAAAACAGTGAATCGAAAATAGATAAATTATGAAATTAATTTATCTGAATTGAATTTGCTTTAATCTTCAATGTATTGAATATATTTAATTTAATTTGATAGAAAATAGGATAATTTTTATTGCTTGTTTTTATTTTCGTAGCCAAAGATTTTTATTTGAATTTTGTTTCTTTATAAATGTTGTGTGTTACGTTTGATTAGTTATTGTCACAAAGTACTATATAGGGTGCTGAGAATAAATGTCCAAATAAATGTTCCCGACTTTTATTATTTATCATCCGGGCCACATTTTGATAAAAGATTAGTACCATCACAACATGTATAT
>BPLQ01011998.1:0-215787 GCA_021605075.1 Caerostris darwini
ACAAATCTTCTTTGTTGAGTTATCGTTTTCATTCGAATCGTAACGAATATTTTGGTATGTTTTGTGATTCCTAATTCATTCTGATATCGAAAGAGATAAACGCAGATTCTTACAAACCAAGTGAGAGAATAGAAAAATTCCAGTTCGCTAGTATTCAAATATAAAATTTTCAGTTCTGAAAAAGAAGAATTTTTAATCAAATGTAAAAAACAAGTAATATAACATTTTTTTTAAAGTCAATTCCTACTTTTTTTTCATCTATTGCAGAAAGTCCTTTATAAATAATTTTCATTCATTTTTTTTTAAGTTTATCTGGCGTCGTCTATTGGTAGATATATGCAACTTAAGTCTAAAAAAAAGAAAACTAAAATTAATTAATTAAATTTAATTCGTGAATTAATATTTGAACAAACTGTATAAACATCAAGTGTCATCCACTGCAAGTTCAAAAAAATGTATTTGAACTGGAGTGGATGAATAAAAAGTATTTTATGAACGATTGAAAGTTTGAACAAGATATATATAGGGAGAGTGTTAACTAATTGAAGGAATTGAAAAAAGGTACAGTTGGGTACGAACGGATTACCTTAAAGCAGCCGCTAACTCCTGTCTTGTAAATGTATATATAGAAAACATAGACAAATAGAGAACATAAATAAGAAGTAAACATTGGAAGTTCTGCCTATAGGCGGAGGAGTTGAGAGCAGATCTTATCTTGGAGAAAATGAAATTGAAATCATGTTTATTTTTCAAACAGTGCTGAGAAGACTTGGAGTTTTTCAACCGGATTTTTACATAGTAATAACCCAGGGATGGACAAACGTTTTCGGTCGCGGGCCAAAAATCGGAAAAAAAAAAAAAAGTTTGGCGGGCCCATATAAATTTTTCTAAAATTTAAGAAAAGTATGCAAGTATTACAATTTAAATATGTTAATGAGATGAAAGAAATTGCGATTTCATTTTAAAAAGTTCCTTATATTGAGGTTCGTTCGAAGTGAGATGTGCTGATTCTAAGGAACGAGGCTAAATGCTCATCTGTCAGTCTACTTCTGAAATAGTTCTTTCTAAGGTTCATAGTTGAAAACACTTGTACACATATATAAGATGAAGCAAACATAGCACTGATTTTCTGGGTGTGAGATATTAAATTTGGGAAACTTACTTTCGATAACGATTTGTAAAAGTTTTCGGCGCCAATCTACAGCTATAACTAACAAAGAACTTCCGCTTTTAACAGTTTACCGATTGAAAGCTGTCTGTGCTTTTTTTTTTATTTTTTTCGATTTATGTTTTGTAGAACAAAAATAGAAAAAGTAAAAAGATCATCAGTCACTTGAAAAAAAAAAAAAAATTTAATCAAAGTAGAAAAGAAGATGGATATATAATATATATATATATATATATATATATATATATATATATTTAATTTGCCTCGGACCGGCAAATTAAAATTTTATCCGCTGGCCGGATAGAACTTTTCGGCGGGCCGTTGTTTGCCCATCCCTGTAATAACTGGTTATATACTGAACCAATTTTTCCAAGGAACATACATGTATTGCCAATTTCTCATAGCACATAGAGAGTGTTTATTCAAAGAGTTGAGATAATCAGTGGTAGAAATTTCGTTAGAAGAAGGAGGGGAAACTTTATGTTTGTTTGGTGCAGGAATAGATGTCAGTTGATTTTTAACTACTGAGGCGAAAGAAATTTTTTCTATCAGTAAGCTTGGAAGCAAAATTCAAATGTAGGTTTTCATGTAGCAATTCTACTAGGAGTTTTTGGATATTACAGAAAATAATACAGACTCTCCATGAAGATAGATGGCTCGGTTTGCCACAGTTTAGTAAAAAAAAAAAAGGTATATCTAAATAAATACAATTTCTACTTACTTCTTACAGAAGACTCAGTTACTGGTTTAAAAAGAATGACTGGCATTGGAGTAATTAAATAGAGAGGTTCCGCTTCAGCCAAAATACTATTTGTTTTGTCCCAACCAGCGCCTTCTAAGAGCAAACCACGTATATATATTCCTTCCTGTGTGTAAAATCATTAACTTAATCTCAATAAGAAAAAATATATTCTGAAGATTTACATATGCATACTAATAATTAGCGGAAGACATTTTAATTTTAAGATATATTTTTTCAAATATATACTTTTACTTTTTTAATAACAATTTAATATAATTTGTTTCAGAACGTAGATTTATCTAAGTACAATTCTGAAATTGTTAGTGAATATGACAATGACATCCTTTTTTAAAAATAAATAGCAAATTGAGGAAGATTTGTAATATAGATTATTTTCTCTTTTGTAAAAAATTGAAAATTAAAAATTTATTGGGATACAAAAGAACACTTACTGCAGGTGGTTCTGTAATATGAGATTCATCTAAAGCTGAGACATGATATTCCCAGATGAGTTCGTTTAACATTACCTGGAAAATTACAAATGAAATAACTTAATCTGCAATAAGTTGCAGTTTTTAAATCAAAATATTTAATTCTTCTAACCGTAATAATTAGAAGAATTATATGTGGAAGAATTAAATAATTATAAACGAAGATTTATTGTAAACTTTTCAACGCTGTGGATGTGCATGCATATGAAAAAAAAAAAAAAAAATACAAAATACAAAAAAGCATGCATACAAAGGATGTACAATTAAAAAAAAAAAAGTACAATGAAATGCTATATTAATAAGGAATTTGGCATTTTAAAGGATAACCTTTTGAAATTTAACATGGGGATACAAAGTGAGTTGTATAAAGTGATATGGTATTGCTAAATAGTATATATATGGTATAGGTATTGCTATATGATACAGTACTAAAGTGATATGGTATTGCTTCCTCATCAATATAATAGTAATATTTTAGTACATTGTATACGAACTGCCTTACTAACTGTGAGTTGAGCAGGAAATTGTTACATAGTTTATGTTGGGGCGTGTTCTAATCTATTTTTTGATCAGAAGAATAAACAACGTAGTGCATATTTTGGATATTACACAACAAAGTATTTCTCGCAATAAATCGTTAAACATGGAAAATGAAACTAATTATAAAATCATCATTTAATTAAAATTGAATAATTATTTACGTATCCAAAAAATAAGTATAAACAGATTTTGTGGAGTTGAAGTGATCTGTGTCAGAAAAAAAACAGTATTTTAATGCCAATAGTGAATGGTTTTAGGAATCTTAGAATTGCAAGCGGCCTGATGGCCAATTGGCTGGCGCTCTGGCCTTTGGTACCACAGGCTTCAGGTTCGAATTCTGGCGTCGGCAAGGATGTTTGTTAATGGCTCGGAATCCACGTTAAATTGTAGGTCCCGGTTTAATTTGCCCAAAGTGTGCAAAAATTGACCGTAGAGTCACAAACCAAACCTTAGAATTGTAAACGAACTACAATTTTGGGAAGATGAGGCATTGGTTTGCACTGCAGATTCTGCACACTTTGAGTTAATTATACCGGAACCTACAATTTAGCATGGATTCAAACCTGAAGACTGTGGTACTAAAGGCCAGAGAGCTAGCCAATTGGCCATCAGTCCGCCGAGGAGGCATTGGAAAAAGATATTTCCTGTTTAATAATTCAATGCAGACGTGTCATCATTTAGCTTCTATTGGTCACATTTGAAAGTTAAAAAAATATCTTGGGTTATGCATAAAATAATTAATTCAACATTAGTTGGCAAAAAAAAAAAGTCAGTCAATAAGATACAATCCACTGTGGCAAATAAGCAAAAATGTCGGATCAAATCAGTCTTTGAATTCTTTTGAGTTCTTTTTGTAATCATTGAACAGGAGAAAAAAAAAATCAGAAATATTTTAAAATATCAAAATAGGAAATATTAATCGGTATTGCGATAAAATAAAAACTTCACCATTTTCTATATATTTTTATGTAATAATTAGTTTTTCAAAAAATAAGTGTTCATGAAGGTTTCATTATTCTAATGAATTAACGATTTCATATTGAGCCGCATTCGCTATACCACTGGCTTAGCAAATTCGTGTAAGTGATTACTAAGAAGTGTAAAAATCGACGGCTTTTTTCTATTGAATTTTCTATGCTGAATTTATTCTAATTGAATATTTTTTAAATTTATTTATGAATTTTTTAATGAATTTTCTAATTGAATAACTGTCTATTCTAAATCTTAAACCGGAAGTTTTCTATGACTACGGAACAATTGTTTGTAAAGAACTTGGTCAGATTTTTAAGGTGGAAAGGAATTTTAAGGTAAAAAATTTAGAGTTCATCCAATTTATTTTGTACATGCATTTATGCAGGAATGTCATGTAATTAATATGCTTTTATTAGTTTCACCTGTATGTTTGTTTGTAACTGATTTAATTTAAACGTTGTAGACTTATCAAGGACCGACCACACTAAAATATTTTGATAAGTTTATTATCTCATCATAATTAGGATCGCCAGGATTAGTGATTTTATTTTAACTTATGAAGAGCAATTTAACCCATGTAGAAGGAAAGTACCTAAGACATTCAAACCTAAGTTTGACAATGGCACAACGGATAACGCACCTGACTACGGATCAGGGGATTCTCTGTTCGAATCCTGGCTGGCTCGACTTATTCGCATTTAGCCTTTGTTTTACTCACAATTAAATTATTGCACACTATTAAATTACTCAAGAACTCCAGTCCTCCGTACCGGGACCTGATTTAAATATTATTGTTTAAAAACACGCTTTTAGAGTTAATCAAACTAAAAAGTAAAAAATAAATTATATTTAAAAAAAACCTAAAAAACTCGCTTTTAGAGTTAATCAAACTAAAAAGTAAAAAATAATTGTTAACATAAGAATAAATTACTGACGAGAAAATTAATGTCACTGTTCTAAAAGCGTGGGGTGCCTTTGTATGACATTTTTAAGCTAACTCTGCATTTCGAAATGGAACTAGTGAAAAATTATAACGATTCATTAATTGATATCGAGCACCCCACGCTTTTAGAACAGTGACATTCATTTTCTCGTCAGTAATTTTATTCTTATGTTAACAATTATTTTTTACTTTTTAGTTTGATTAACTCTAAAAGCGTGTTTTTTAGTTTTCTTTAAATATATATTTTTTTAAATTGTACATACGTCACTGTTCTTGATAGTGGTTTGTAAAGTAGCATTTAAGACACTCCTGGGAGCTGAAAATCCCGGCAGCCAAAGTTTCACTGGCATAACACCCTTCGAAATCCATTTTGTAAATTGCTCCACTCGAAGCCTCAGGTCGTTAATCCAAGAGCCTAAGGGTTTCAACGTAGGATAGAGCTGAAAATACACACATTTTGCTTTGAAACAAGTAATATAAAAATTTTTTTTAAAGTCCTTTCCAACTTTTTCAATTCCTTCTATTAGCTCACTCTCTCCCTATATATATCTTGTTCAAATTTTCAATCGTTAATAAAATACCTTTTATTCATCCACTCAAGTTCAAATACATTTTTTTAAACTTGTAATGGATGACACTTGATGTTAATACAGTTTTTTTCAAATATTAATTCAGTAATTAAATTTAATTAATTAATTTTAGTTTTTTTTAGATTTAAGTTGCATATATCTACCAATAGAAGGCGTCAGATAAACTTTAAAAAAAATGAATGAAAATTATTTATAAAAGACTTTCTGAAATATAGTGAAAAAAAGTAATATATTATATATATATATATATATATAATTAATTAAATTATAATTATATATATGAATTTTTTTAAAGTCAATTCCTACTTTTTTTTGAAAAGTCTTTTATAAATAATTTTCATTCATTTTTTTAAAGTTCATCTGACGCCTTCTATTGGTAGATACATGCAACTTAAATCTAAAAAAAACTAAAATTAATTAATTAAATTTAATTACTGAATGAATATTTGAAAAAAACTGTATTAACATCAAGTGTAATCCACTGCAAGTTAAAAAAAAATGTATTTGAACTTGAGTGGAAGAATAAAAAGTATTTTATTAACGATTGAAAATTTGAACAAGATATATATAGGGATAATGTGAACTAATAGAAGGAATTGAAGAAAAAGGAACCAAAATGGCCGTCAATATATTTATTAAAATTAATATGGGTATTATTCATAAAATACAATTATTTAAGTCTAAAAATACACTTTATTTATAGATAATTAAGATTTTTTTCATTAGAAACTTATTTTTACATATATTCTTTTCAATCTTCAAATATAAATAATTAAATGCCCAGATTTTTTTATTATCGATGATTTTGATTTTATTGTCGATGAATTCGAAATAGAACTCACACTTTGCACTGGCAATTTGATTTTTTATTTTTAGCAATTGGTTTATTCATCATGTTGTTGTTGTTACTAATCCCCCAGGTGCAGGAAAGCATACACCAGGTCCAGAAGACTCCGTCGCAGGCGACTGGTCCATGGCTAGGGGTAATATGCAGCTTCACTTTAGCGAGAAACCACGAAGGCTGAAGACAACGCTCTACGATCCTATTTGACTGAGACCTATGATGCCAGGATTCGAACCAGGGACCCGCGGTATCGAGCGCCAGCCACTCGGCCATTAGGCTCGTTTATTCATTATTTATATACTATTGAAAGCCCACACATACACATAAAGATAACGCTATTATTTAAATACACATTGTTTATCTATTATAACAAAATTTCAATCTTTATAGGCCCTTTATTAATAATGTATTATTTATCTTGTTGGTTATACTGTTATTTGATGATATTTTCGATTGGCTTATATTACTTTTATTTTATATTACCTTTTGCCATTGAGCTGGAACTTCCATCTTCATGATCATTTCAGAAAATTCCTCAAGCTTCTCAGTCATCAATATTTTGCCCAAGATACCTGCTTCAAGTTCTTTTAAAGATTGCATAACTAAATTCAAGAGAATGTTGTACCTTCTTGTCTGAAACATTACACAATTAGTTTAAATTTTCACCATTAACCATACATAGGATGAATGAAATTATGTATAGAATAAGAAATTTTTTATTTAAAATATCACAAAATTAAAAGAGGGCTATAGATACAGCAGTCCCTCGTTGTACTACTGTGCCCAAAAAGTAAGACCCATTATTTTTTTCAAAAACTCTTTATTTATTCTTCCAAATTTATTTCATCGCCTTCAAAGTAATCTCCTCCGGGCACAATGTTCGTATGCTAACTTTTCTCCAATCCTCATTGCATGCTAAAAAGTCATCGGCAGGGATGGCCTTCACAGCGCGCGGCGATTCACGTTCAATCTCTTCAATCGACTCAAAACGGTGTCTCCGGAGTGTCTTTTGAGTTTAGGAAATAGCCAGAAGTCGCACGGTGTGAATACGGTGGTTGTGGAACGATATGGGTTTCATTTTTGGCGAAAAAGTCATGAAGAATCAATGCAGTGTGAACTGACGCATTCAGTGTTTTCGGTACCAATACCAATCGAAATTTGACGCGTTTGAGGCCCAAAATGAAATTGACAGATCCTTTTGAAATTCCAATCATCAGCAAAGGTCTCTAATTGTAAATCGACGTTTTGCAAGCACCAAATTTTTAATTTTTTGGACGTGAGCTTCGTCGGTTGAGGTTCGACCAGAGGGCTCTTCGCCTTCTTTGAACTGTTTATACCACTTGTAAACTTTTCTTTCCGATATAGGAATGCTCACTGAATGCCTTCTGCAACATTCTATACGTTTCCGCAAACAAAATTTAATACAAGTTCTTTGCTTAATTCATTCAGACATTTCAAAAATCGCCGGAATCAGTTTTAGCGTCTCACAAAGCCAAGCGTAACTCAAACACTAATGTATATTTTGACGTCACATTTCACACAGATGTCAAGAACAGCGCCAGCAGCCTAAAAAAAGAGAGAGAGAGAGAAAAAAATTGAAATTCCATAAGCCCCGGAATTTTAAATTAAATATTGGTCCTACTTTTTAAGCACAGTAGTAAGACGCAGGCTTGGAGACAAAGAAAAGTGTGGTATAACGGGCGACTTTCTAATTATTCTTTTATTCCAATGGTGGTTTCTCACCGAATACTAAAATCTCAAAACCATAAAATCTCTAAACTACGAACTTCAATTGATATCAGGTACTGATACATACTTTAAAAATACATAATGTTAATACTGATGTATTTCTTATAACTTCCAATAATTTTAAGCTCTTCTATTTCTATTAAAAATAACATTATTTATATCATACATATTTTAAAAACTTTTATAAACAAAAGAACATTACATAGTTAAATTGTAATCACTTAATTGTGCAATATTACATCAAACTACTTTTATTATTTTTATTTAAATGCTAAAGACTTAAAAATGCCTTTTTTTTTATAGAATAAGCATGACCAATGACGAATTTAGGCTTATGCCCGCGAGCCTCGGGCCTAGGGCGGAAAATGTTTAGGGGCGCCAAAATGTTCGAATCGGCAAAAATTTGAAATCGATTTTGTTTTTTATCAACTATAAGAACGAATTTTAATACTTCTTTTCTTGCTTTGACAACATCAAGATGTCAATATTTAAAGGGTAGAATTATTTTTTAAAATATTTAATTGTGTAAGTAGTAAAATTTAAAACATCTAATAAATAGGTACTAAAAAAATTTTCGCATTTAAAATTTTTTAAGTACAGCATTTATCAAGAAACAAATATATTATATGATAGGATTAATTAGACAGATATGATTTATTTCTTAATTAAAAGTAATTTATTGTATATTTAGTTGTCATATCAAAATATATATATATACATATTTAATTCATGCCTAAATTCAATACCTAAATTGAATTCTAATCCATCATTACTATTCGTATTATTATTATTATTATATATAAGAGCGTCACATTAACTTGGTCCTGGGGCACCATCGAACCTAAATCCACACTGAGCTTGACTTAAGAAGAATTTGTATTGAACAAACATCACACTATTAAAAAATAGTTGCAACTAACAATGGATCTAAACTTTTTTGTATCTGCTATACGTCATGAATTTAGGACTGAAAATATTTGTAACTAGCGAAAAGTTTAATAAAAAAATCTGTTCTACAGCTGCCTAATCTGTAAAAATAGTTCTTTACCACTTACTTCCTGAACTAAAATTTCATTGTAAGGATCAGGTTTTTCATTGAGGATATCTAGGGCAGCCATCTCGTCGATTAAATCCGGAATTCGAAGTTTAAGATCCGTTATCACTTTTGAAACCTTTATGAATTAAAACAAAGTTTAATGGTTTATTAAAAAAGCTTTAACAAGACAATTATTTAAAAAATATTTCTAAAAAGATCAAGTTTTTACAGATGCAAAACAATCTAAAAAAGAAATATATAGGCACAAATAATAATTAGTACGAATAATTAACACGGATAACAAATAATTAACACGAATTATTCTTTATGTATATATAGAAGGGTTGCAAGCAACAGGCTCTATGACCTTCCAAGTTGGAATTTCTTGAAATATAACTTTAAGATTGGATTTAATAAGATTATATTATGAGAAACATTAGCTGCCTAGCATTATCAGTTTAGGATAAGCCCATTTCTAAGCACCTCATCATCCTTAATCATAACGAATAGGGTAAGAGATTTCTTTTTAACATCATCACCAATATTTTCGTATCAAAGGTCGATGATTAAATATTTATTGGAAATACGTAAATTTCAAAGCTCTGATATCCAGTGCTGCTTCAGACTTCTATAGAAGTTCTCAATTCTTGAAAAAATTGTTATGTGCATAATGTTTTAATTTTTTTTACAAATGTTACTTATGTTGTTGTTGTTTCTAATGCAGCTGACAATACAGAAGTTAATCTTTATACCATTGGCAAAGGCTGCACCAATGTTAATCATTTAGTACTATCCAGTGGGCACGTGTAGCTTTGAAGATATGCTACGGACGCGAGTAACACTACTCCCACAATACTCTACGATCTTATTAGACCGGGACCTACGGTTTAAAGTGGATTCCGAACCACTACAAACATCCATGGCACCGCCGAGATTCGAATCCGAAACCTATGGTACCGAGCGCCAGAGCGCTAGCCACTTGGCCATTAGGCCCCTCAAGTGTTACTTATTCTTCTTCATGTAAACTGGTAATATTTCCATTAGTTAAGTCATTTAATAATGAGTTAATAAATGTACCATGCTTAACTTAACTTAATGCTTAACTTTTGAAACAAATATAAAATTAAAAAGTATACTTGATGCCACGAATTTTGTTTTAATGCTTTTATTTTTACAAATTCATAAATATTTGTCAGACAAGATGCTTACGATTAACAATTTTTATAAAATAATCAGTGCTGAAAGTTAACTAGATTTATTCAATTTATAGTACGCATAACAAAAGCTAAACATTGAGTGCATACGGGAAAAAAAGTGTAGGTATGTATTAAATGTGTAGTGTAGTATTAAAAGTGTATATTTAAGTGTAGGTCTGACCAGAAAAACTTTCTAAGTTGAAATTTTTTTTTTTAAATTAAAAAAATTCTTCTTGTAATTTATATTGCCATTTGTAAATTTAAAAAAAAAAATGACACTGATGTAAACACAATTTGTACGACAAAAAATTAAGTTAGGTCTATTTTAAGGAATCGTGTGAAACAAAATTACTTGAACATCACTACTAGCATCAGCAAAACTTTCTCCTTTTATTCTCTTCAAATCGCTCAGTACATCTTTTCCGTCTTCGATCAAATGAGGCACCACGGCATTGCTGTGTTGGCCGAAAACTTCCGGAGCCTCCGCAATGGGAAGTTCTGCAATAAAAGTTACGTAGGTCTCCAAAGGTCCGTCCTCTGGAACACTGAACTCAGAAACGGTGGATAAACTGCGACAAATAAATTTTTATCAGCATGAATTTCTATGGAGAAAGAACACTTGACAATTTGAAGAGAAAGTTTTTTATTTCCAATGGCAGGCTACAATAAGTAACAAAAGAAAAAGAATGCAAGGAACATGAAAACGACAACGAGAAACGAAGGAAATCACATAGTGACATGTTTAGCCCATAAGGGCCCTAGCCTCCCGGTAACGACCCTACACAGTAGAGGAAACAAGTGCAGGGCAGACAGGAAGGTGAGGTGAATGAATGATGATGAAGGTGACGATGTCCTCTCCAAGACTGCAGAGCATGCATTTTGGGCCTGCAAATAATTTCATTCGAAAAAGATGATTGGCCAAACAATCATGGCCCGTCAGGAGTCCGAAAAGGACAACAGCTTTAAAACATGGGCTGATCATGGATGTTTAGAATAAAGTTTAACTAGGTTTTAGATGAATTGCCTTCAAGTAGATTATCAGGTAGAGTGTTCCGAAAAAAGTCTCGGATCATCAGTTTCAACGAGTCACTCTTTTGAAGAGAAAGTAAAAAAAAAAAAAAAGAGGAAATGCACTAAACTCAAAATTTTATTGTTCAATTACATAATTCTTAACATTATTTCTTAAAGTAAATAATATTTGTTTTCCAATGCCGTTGACTTAGTCATTTGCCAATTACTAAGGCAGATATGTAGCAAATTGAGCTTTATCCTGACTGCACCCATTTTGCTATCACAGTTCGAACATCAAGGTTGGTACATCGAGAGTTTGCACCCTCTGTCGTCGGTCTCGAGCCTGATGGAAAAGAAAAACCCACTTTCTAATAGATCAATAAAAGAAAGCGACAAGTCCGATAAATGCAGCGCCTAAAAATACTTTTCTTCAGAAAAAAAAAATGAATGGAAGTTTTGCATTGCTTGATTGACTGTTACAATAATTCATATTTTCATTTAACAATTATAAATATTATAAGTTAAGGAAACTAAAACTATATTACCTTTTAGAATCGGGTAATTTAAAACGTAAAGTTATTAGATATTTTTTTTTTATGAAATTTATTCTTGCATGCTCAAATGCAACCTATTTATTTTCTTGTATTTTCATAGAATATAGTATATTCCGTGTTTTGCTCATACTATCAAGTTTTCACTAACTTCTGATGTAATACGCATTTTTAAATACTTTTTTGGCATCAAAAATGATCTTTTAAATGTTAATCGTGCTAGTTTAAACCCGGACCATCTAAAACCTGGTTTAATTTTATTCTAAACATACCTGATCAGCCCAGGTTTAAAGCTGTTGCCTTTTTCAGACTCCTGACAGGCCATGATTGTTGGTCAATTATCTTTTTCGAATGAAAACATTTGCAAGCCCAAAATGCATGCTCTGCAGTCTTGGAGAGGACATGGATTCATCTCACCTGCCTGTCTGCCCTGCACTTGTTTCCTCTACTGTGTAGGGTTGTTACTGGGAGGCTAGGGCCCTTATGGGCAAAACATGTCACTCTGTGATTTCCTTCGATTCTCGTTGTTGTTTTCATATTCCTTGTGTTCTTTTTATTTTATTGCTTTTTGTAGCCTGTCATTGGAAATAAAAAAAAAGTTTAAACCCGGATATAAAACTGTATTTGTATAAGCACCGTGGATTACATCATATCATTCTCTTTTTACCACCAAATATTACAATTAAGGATTATAGACTGGAAATTACGGTAATTAATATTTGAACGACTTATTTGTAATATTAATAATTTACCGATGTTTGACGTTAGCACAAACTTCATCACAAAAATATTGGTCATAATAAGTCATCATAAGACGCTCGTCATTTTTGTCAGCTATATGGCCACCGTAAGTAGTCTCAGCAATCAATGATCTCAGAGCGGCCCATGGAGTGTCTTTGTATTCCTCTAGATATAGTTTAAGCAACATAGAAGAAACCTAGAAATTTAAGTAAACAATTATTATTATTTTTAAAGGATTTATTTTATGTGGCAAAATAGAATTCAGTTTATTGTTAAATGGTTTTTAATGAAATTTTACTGTATCTCTCTTTATATGTAGAGCAAAAGATTTGTTTGTATTTCCTGAAACTTTAACATGTACAAGTTCAATGTTTCTCCGTTGAAGTCCAATGTTCAATGATTTCTTTAAATAATCCAATTAACTTAACATACTGCCAATCCAATCCATTACCTTAACACTTATGTATTACTAATCATAATATTCCTGACATGTACATAAATTTTCTTACATTACTTACGATGAATTTCATTATTTGCATAAAGTAATCCTTTATTTTTTTAAAAATTTAAATATCTTAATATTATTTTAAATGAAGTATCTTCTATTGAATATATTTTACAACTAAACTAAATAAATATTCTATACTTCTTGTCTTCTTTGGATGTAAGCTTGATTTGGATACATATTTAAGCTTTTCATATGCATTTAGCCACTGTACAGAGTGTTTATGATTATCATACAATATCCACTTTTAAATACGATTGATAATACTGTTCAATTCGTCTCAATTCTTATTAGTTAATTTTGATTAAACAAAAACCTCATTCTTTTTTATTGCTAAACAGCTGTTTTAAACTATTTGCTTAATAAATCTTCCTCAAAAGAATTAAGAATAGAAAATGCTATAATTTTTGTAAGCATTATAATTCATTTTCGTGATTCGTAATTAGTATTTATTATTTTTTACCAACGCATATTAAGTCATAAAATATTTGTTCATCGACAATTTTTCGCGATGTTTATTTTTGCGCTCTGTAATGTAAGTCTTACTTGTTGACAGATTAAAATTAATATTTTATTTTTATTCACACTTGGATTTGTGATATCGATCCTTTTTGTATCACAATGTAATTTCTACGTTTTAAGGGTTAGCTGGAATTTCATAAAATCAGTTCTGGTAAGTTCTAGGTCAAATATTTTAATATTGTAATAATAATTTTGAATAAGAAATTAATTAACCATTCTCATTAATTTTGTTAATCACCAGCTTCGCTCCATAAACTAGTTCTCTTGGATTCATTTTTTTAAGAGGCCGACTATGTGATTATCAAATAATACAATGTTTTATAAAATTTTGTAATACCTCATAGGAAACACGAACATAATTTTTTAATTTTTATAATTTTTTGTTTTATATTTTTTAATTATGGCTAAAATCGCATTCAGTGATTTGTTATCAAAAAATTAATAAATTATGGATATAGACAGGGGGCAGGGGTTTAAATTGTGGATATAGACCACTTTTAAATTATTTCTTATAGATTCTGTCTTGTTCCAAACTTCATTAACGCCATTCACTTTGGATAGAAGAATATATCTTAAAACCTTACTTTAATCTTCGCAAATCAAATACAAAAAGATGTCAATACCTTGAAATCTTCTTTTCTGAAGCTGTAGTTAAAATTCCATCCAAGATTCTGAAACCTTTTTCTTTCAACAAGCACAGAATGAAAAAAGGCCATTGAAAACAACAGGCTCTTGTACTTTAGTTCACAAGTAGAAGTTTTGATGTCTCCTTCAGTGATGAATTCGTCATATAATGTCAACATATGTCCACGTATGCTCTAGAAGAAGAATACAGAGAATAAACGAAGCATTCAGATTTTCTAAGGCTTATCTTTATATATATAATTCTTCTGCACATGTGAACTCCTCCTAAACTTCTGGACCGATTTTGATGAAATTTTTTGAGGGTGTTTGACAAAACATGGAGAATGATTTTTTTTCTCCTTTGTTGTAAATGGTGCTGTAGTACATAAACTTCTATACCGTTCGACCAATCGCTATGAAAATTGGTAATAATATGCATTAGAGTATGGCAAATAGGTTCGCGTTTTAATGTTACTTGTCACTAGATGGTGCTGCAGCATTTCATCTTACAGACCGTTCAAACGTTATGCATGAAAATTAGTATGCACATGAATTGGAACATGGAGAATATATTCGCGGTATGTAATTTTCTACAAAATTTTCTTTTTTTTTGGTAGGGCAATGTATGCCATGTTCTGTTAGTATGTATATATCTTCTTCAGTGGCGCAACATCCCTTTGGTGAGGCAAGGCCGTCTGCCAACTGGCAGACTTCGAAACATGGGATTTTTTTTTACAGATGGCTGTTAGCCCTATTCTCAGCGCTCTACAGTCATATTACGGATCTACGGTTTAAAGTGGATTCCGAATCACTACAGACTTCCATGGCACAACTACACCGAACGCCAGACACTAGACAGTGGCGCTGAAATCGGGTTCTTCTGTACGTGTGTTTGTCGCTGAACTTCTCCTAAATGGCTTGACTGATTTTGATAAAATTTTTTATGTGTTTGACAAAAGATGGAGAATGTTTTTATGCTATTCCCTTTGTTGTAAGTAGCCACCAGATGGTGCTGCAGTATATCAACTTCTATACCGTTCAACCAGTCGCTATGAAAATTGGCTATAATATGTATTCGAGTGTGGAAAATAGGTTCACGCTATCCACTTTATTGTTACTTGCCACCAGGTGCTGCTGCAACATTTCATCTTATATGCCATTCAAACGATATCCATGAAAATTAATATGCACAAATATTGGAACATGGAGAATATATTCGCGATATGTAATTTTCTACAATGCACTTTTTCTTTTGGCAGGAGAAAAGTCTGCCGGGTTTTACAAGATTTCTATAACACTATTTCAACTACAATTCGTGATTAAAATATACATAATTACTCTTTTATATCTCATTACAAAGATTCTCATTAAAATTAAACAAGTACCACAGGTGCCAGAAAAAGTCACCAGCGAAATATTCCATTCAAGTTTCTATAGAAAATTAACAAGGAATCAATGTTGTATAAGTATAACATACTAATGCTTTAATTTCTGCATGCGTGGTAAATATTAGAAAAAATAAAATTATAACAAATATTTTAAAATTTTTCTTAAGAAATTTTTTTTTTTTAAATATTAGTGTAAAAGAATTTTTTTCTAAATATTTTAAATGCTGTTATAAATTTACAGAAAGAATAATAACTAAATCTTACTTTTGGAGAATCAAGCGTTACAATAATGCTGTTTTGCAAAATGGATGTAGGAAAATGTTTTTCTGGAGCTGATCCTAGCCAGAGGCGAAACTTTTCATGAACTTTTATTGCTTGAAGTTTGCTGACAAACTTTTCTAATGCTGGCAACCAATGCAACAATAGATGACATTTAGATATGAACACCCAATATCCCTAATTAAAAAAAAAAATTATAAATAAAGAAATTATTATTTTTGATCAAATGCAGTCAAGAACCTGTTTAAATAAAATTAATAAAATAAAAAATAAAATTGCTCCATCACAACAAAAGCTGTTTCCCTTTCCTTCCTTCCATGAGACCGCACTGGTTCTTGGACTGGATCTAGATTTTGTTGTCTGACCCATTTTTTGACCATGTGCGATAAAAAAAATGAACGAAATTGTAAAATAAAAAACAATGGAATGTCTATTCTTTATGTTATGATTAAATTTTTTTTTTAATTCTCGTTTCAGTTGCTTTTATTTATTTTTTCATATTTCGTATTAAATGTATTTTTTATTTATAATATTAAAATATTTAAAATAAAATAAAGAAATTATTATTTTTGATCAAAAGTAGTCAAGAATCAGTTTTAATAAAATTGATTAATTTTTATGAAAAATAAAATAAAGAAATAATAATTTTTGATCAAAAAAGGTCAAGAATCTGTTTAAATGAAATTGATTAATTTTTATTATAAATAAAATAAAGAAATTATTATTTTCGATCAAAAGTAGTAAAGAATCTGTTGAAATAAAATTGATTAATTTTTATTATAAAATTTTAAATTTAAATCGTCAAACCAAACAATTTTTTAATTTGATCCTATGAATATAAATACCTGAAAATCTTATATGAGTATCGTAATTTCTTTTCTATAAATGGTAGCAATGTTTAAATCTACAGGCGTAATTTTTGACAAAATGAAGAAATATACAAATAAATTAATAAAGTGAATTTTCTGACATAATTCACGGACAATTCGAACATGTTTATTTATATTTTTTGATGACAAATGTATAAACTCCTACAGTAGCGTAACGTTTTAATATTTTAAAAGCGTTTTTGACGTAATAATAATACAATGAAATTAAATTTTAGTGGAAAGCACAAAATCGCAAAAATAAAAATGTTTAATGAACACATTACCAAAAAGTATAACCAATAAACGCAAAAAGGTCCATTGGAAAATACAAAAATCAATTTTAATAAAATAAACTAAACAAGGAAAAAAATTTCAAATTTTCGATTCTGATAGAAAAGAATCAAAAAAGCTTCCGTCAATTTGAAATCCTCACATTTTCTAGAGAAATGAAAATATTATCATTTTTGGAGTTTATTACTAATTTATCTATCTGTAAAACATCTCAAACTCGTCTGAGATGTCATTCCCATTACCACATATCGAAACTTAATTTTTGTGAAATAATGGTACTCTTTGCCAATGCTCTCAGGGCTTTCTTATATTAATGCATTCTTTAATATTCTTTATATTTCTCTCTTACAAATAAGATCTATTTATTATATGCCCCAAAATATTTTAAAGCGGAGGGTTTTAGAATCAAAAATAAACAAACGAACTTATTATATGGAATGGCTTATAGCCCAACATAAGCGAAGTTTTTTTTTTTTTTTCAATTCCTTCTATTAGCTCACACTCTCCCTCCCTATATATATTCTTGTTCAAATTTTCAGTCGTTCATAAAATACGTTTTATTCATCCACTCAAGTTCAAATACATTTTTTTTAACTTGTAGTGGATGGCACTTGATGTTAATACAGTTTTTTCAAATATTAATCCAGTAATTAAATTAAATTAATTAATTTTATTTTTTTTTAGATTTAAGTTGCATATATCCACCAATAGATGCGCCAGGTAAACTAAAAAAAACGAATGAAAATTATTTATAAAGAACTTACTGCAATAGAGTGAAAAAAAAAGTAGAATTTGACTTGACTTTTTTTTTTTATATGACTTGTTTAAATTCAACCTGCTTATAATAGACGGACTGTAGAAAAAGAACTATTTATAAACATTTTACAATCATCTCACCATTTTTGCTGAATCAATTATGAGCTGCGATGCTGCATTTTCTTGCCCTTTACCGAGGGAAATGGCACGGAATCGCACTTCTAAATTCACAGCCAATTTCTGAATAATCTTTTCGGGATTCTGAAATGACAATAGTTACTTCTATATAAAAATACTAACGGAAAGTAGTGATTAAATCAGGGGTGGCCAACCCGCGGCCCGCTTTGAACATTTTACCAGCCCGTGAGATTTATCGCACTTTTACAAAATATATTTATTTTATATTGGCGAAAGTAGTGAAAACCAATGTATTAAAAAAATACATTATTTGTGCATCCGCATGATCTAATTTGAGAAATCTGTCACAAAAAGTTGGGTTCAACTTAACCTGCGAATCGGGTTTTTTTTTTTTTTGGAAATGAAATTGACAAACATTTAACTAGCTCAAACATAACGGACGCTAACCTGCAACACCCATTACGATGTGCAAATATTCAAATTGAGATCGATTTGCAAAAGCTAAATGAAAGAGTGGAGAAACAATTACGGCACTAGTAAAATTAATATTTTTTATTGATTTCATTTTTTTTATTTCGTTTATATAAATAATATTTCATTATATATTTCTTTCAATGTGCGTTTAGTATCATTATTATTATACAGTCTATGTTTACATGCAAGAATAATAGCTCGTGTTTCTATTTTTCACTCCAAAAAAAAAAAAAAAAAAAAAAAAGCCTATAGTGGGTCTAAATCTAACATTTATTTTTATTTTTAATTTTTTTATTTCCAATGGCAGATTATGAACAGTTACAGCAAAAAAAGAACAACGGGGAAAAAAAAAAAACCATACAACAACAACAAACTAATGCAACAAAACATGCTGAAACAGAGTTCATTAATCTAACAATAATGACAAGTTGCAGATCTTTTAGCCACTAAAAAAAAGTGTTATCATGTGCACCACAGGGAGGTGCATGCGTAACTCTAACATGGGGATATATAATTTTATATGCTGCCCGCAGAGTTATGATGCATTTCCAAAGTGGCCCGTAAGATCATTTGGGCTGGTCACTCCCGGACTAAATTATAAAAAAACAACCAAATGCGTCATAGAAAAAGAAGATCAGTTTAAAATCTCTTACCGTGTCACGTGATGCTGTAAACAAGACCAGAGGTTTGTTTGGAGTACTGTCTCTGAATATTTCATTAATAGCAAATTTAGGATATTCCAAAAAACTAGAAAGAAAAAGGCCATCTATAGTGTCATACGGCATGTATATTATTCATTAAAAAGCACATATTTTAATCAGTTTAATTGCAAAATAAGGAGAAAATAGCGTATGCATTTTGTGGTTTTTTTGGAAAAAAATAGTTAAGAAACTCACCTATTGCCTATCGTATCACTAATTAATTGGGCCATACAACTCGTCAATCTATCAAGTCGTAGACATCGAATCAGTAGCAACATGTGAAAGCCTGAACATACATTTCGCCAAATACCTTTAGAAAAGTCCATATGTTAACGGTAATAAAGAAATTTATGAAAAAAATACATTGATAGCTACATAAATTAACTTTGCTACTTAATTTTACAAATTAAAAATAAAGTGGATATGCTCTATTAATTTTTAGTCCATTAAAATGTTTTCATCTGGGAGTTCGCTCCCTCCTTACATCTTCCTAAACTTTCAGGTTTATGGTTTTGTCGTATTCTTTCCTGTTATTACTGTTTGCGTTCCGAAACAAACTGTCGTACAAGGAGAGGTCACGAACTGTCCGTCCCCGATTTGACGGAAATTTTTACAAGCACACCGTGACTAGGATGTTAGTGGGATGAAGTAGTAAAGTTCAAATCTTAATAATTTTCAAGAAAACTGAGTTTGAAAACTTTAAACATTTTATATCGTTAAAATGGTGAGAAAACATGCTATCTCGTACCCTACTGGTTGCAAGCATGCTTCACCCTAAAGAGTGTAAATTCTAACCTTCGCAGTATTTTTTTTTCATTTTAATTTCTTGAGTTACATACTTTATAAGTAAGACAGCAAATATAATAGTATTTTCTGCTAGAAACATGTTTTTATATAATTCTACTTTTTATATATATTTTTTATTTTACCATATGAAAAGCCTTGTTAAAAATTAACTTTTTATAGTCTTCTAATGTTTTTTTTTCATAAGTGTTTCTAGTAGAAATATTCCTGATTATAGCAGTAGGAATAAAACACTTAATGAGATTTTATCAGAAGAGGAAAAAATAGAAGTTAATTTGGAAAAAAATAGAAAAAGAAAAGGAATTTAAAGGGAAATTAAAATTCGAATGAGAAAGATGATGAAAAATAATTGTGAAAATAAATGATTCAGTGAAGTTCTTCAGTGTAAATAATTGTGCAGCTCAAAAATGTGAACAGTGAATTTTCCAATTGATGTACACAAAAATCTCTGTTGGTATTCATAAAATGTTCTAGATCCATGGAGCATATTGATTGATTGTTAGACCAGTTTTTTATTATGAATGTCAACCTATTTGACCCGTCCTTGTAAATCATAAATCCCAATGGGCTATCCAACGAGCAGACCTATGACTAAACGATATAATTATAACATATTAATCGATTTGTTTAAAAATCTAAAATGATTATTTTAATGACACGAATGCTGATTTTTTTTAAAAAGAGAACAGTTTTCCTTTTTTTTTCTCATGATAGAAACTTATAGCTTTTGAATTCTGAACATACCTGGTAGAGGCCTCTTTTCTGGTTCTAAAGTCAAATACCAGTCCTCCCACAGTCTGGAGTTTTCATCAAAGGATACAGTGATACTCAAGAACCTTGGCAAACGCTCTAACTGAGTGATGTTATCCCAACTTTCTTGCGAGAGCCATTGGGAACATGGATTGGGTGGCTGGTTAGAACGATCGATTACCTATAGAATGTTACACAAAAAAAATGCGTGTTTGTTTTTAACATAATGAAACACGATAAATAGCAATTAGAGTTTTAATCATTAAAAACTATTTTGTAAAATTACTAGAAATCGATGTGATTGCTAAAATAGGAATGACCTTCAGGAAAATTTGAAGGGGAATCAGTTGCAGACAAAGTTTAAGCTACTTTACATAAATTATATAATAATCTATTTTTGCGTAGAAATATGTGGCCACATCAAAGGCTGTATCATTTTGACATTTTTTTTGGTTCGAGCATCGAAGTTAAAGGAATCGATAGTAAGATTAAGGGGACATAAGATGCTTCATTTCCAATTACTAGCAGATCAAATACGACTATAGATCTTTCTGTTTCAAGAACTTAAAATTCTCAGAATATTGGATCTGGTTAATATTTATTTTTTTTATCACACCAACATTTAAGAATTTTAAATGTCTTTTAAGTTTACATTTAGTATAATTTTGTTATTATACAGGGTGTCCGCATGAAATCTCCCTGATTTCAAATGTTAATTGCAAAAAGATTATGGGCCTTAGAGATTTGCTGCTTGCGATATCATAAACAGCAACACAACAAGTTTATTTTGAAATTTTCTTCCGTAAAAGTTCATTTTTGTTATATGCATTATTGATACGCCATGTAATTGCCATTCTTTTATTGCAGGTGTTGACTAATGGTCAGAGATGACAACAGTACAAGAACTCTAATAGGTGATTTTGTCTCATATCACTCACTGCGTTCTCTTTTGTGCTGTTGCTCATCTCTGCTCATTTATCAAAACCTACAATAGAAGAATGGCAGCTGCATGGCATATCAATAATGCATACAATAAAAATGAACTTTTACGGAAAGAAAATTTCAGCAAAATAAACTTGTTGTGTTGCTATTCATGATACCGCATATCTCTAGGACTCATAGTTTCCTTACAATTAACATTTGTAATCAGGGAGGTTCAACGTGAACGCCCTATATAATAAGCTTACATTTTGGTATAAAAGCCATTTAATTCGTTAATTTACTTTGATTTATTACTGTTAATTAGGTATAATAAATGATAAATATTAAGTCTGACGAGGAATTTTTTTAGTTTAGAAGCTACATAGGTACTTTTAAGAGGTATTTCTTTTTTGTCGGCGATATATGAGGGAAAAAACTACCAAAGGTTGTTGAATTATTTTCCTTTAACACATTTTTAACTTCTCAATCAATGCATGAGTCAGTAAAGCAAAGAATACATTCCTGGTGATGATAAAATTTTTTGGAAATGTATAATATTAAAAAAAATATCGTACTTTTAATAACTAAATCCCTGGCACTGCAGCCCATGGTGGGCCAGGGCCGTCTGCCTACTGGCAGACAGGAGATGGTTTCTTTGTACAGGGTAGGATTGTCAGCCCTACGCCCAATGCTTCACAGTCATATTAGACGGGGACGTATGGTGTATGTACTTTTAATATTAAAATTTTATTTTCTAATAAACCTGTGCTATACACTTCATTGTCATTTTTTAAAAAATTTCTCCTTAAACCAGTTGCATTTTAAGGTTGTGTCTACAGACACATGTTTTTATGGGGAAAAAAACTGTTTTTGTTAGTCTGATATACATTTTGGATAATTTCTGCGAAAGATTTAATTAATTGAATAATTCAAAATTTAATAAGTTAATAAATTGTGGTGATTTATGATATAGACCCGATTTCCCTAAATATCCCATTAAGAAGAATTTATTTGGAGGTTTTTCAGTTGTACCTTTGAAGGATTTAAAGATTTTCCATTTTTTTTAAAAATAACAACAAATGTTTTCTTTAAATAATCCAATTAACTTAACATGCTGCCAATCCAATCCATTACCTTAACACTTATGTATTACTAATCATAATATTCCTTACATGTGCATAAATTTACTTACATTAATTACGATGAATTTCATTACTTGCATAAAATAAACCTTTATTTTTTAAAAATTTAAATATTTTAATATTATTTTAAATAAAGTATCTTCTATTGAATATATTTTATAACTAAACTAAATAAATATTCTATACTTCTTGTCTTCTTTGGATGTAAGGTTGATTTGGATACATGTTTAAGCTTTTCATATGCATTTAGCCACTGCACAGAGTGTTTATGATTATCGTACAATATCCACTTTTCCTTATGATTGATAATACTGTCCAAAAAGAAAAAAAATTCTATACAGAATACTGAGTAATGTGTAAATCTGTAAGCATTGCTATTTCAGCCTATTTATTAATTCGTGTGGAACCCACTTGTCAATTTTTTCACCTCTTTGAGCTTTGTAAGATTTCTCAAAACTGTTACTGTACCTAATTCAAGATAAACAGCAAGCTATCTAATAAATATTGAAGGATTATTTTCCACCTTTTCCTTCAAAATATCACCAGACTTCCCAAAGCTTCTTCTTCCAATCTGTAAGCTTCAGAGGTTCATTCCATGACTTTAACCAGAGTGAATACCGCTTGGAGGTCGCCAAGCGGTTTTTCAATTGCTGCTAAATATCCTGGTATGTCCTTGCAGTGCTCCTGTCCTAGATATGCTCAAACGGCTTTAGCTAGACTAAGGACTGCTCACACTAAGAGTGTGACCTTCAATGGAGATGAGAAGACATATACCCTTTGTCATTGTTCGGCCATCGCGTCTCCCTCTCATCTCATCGATTGTATTGGTGTCTCTGTGAGGCAACTGTTGAATGAGGGAAGGACCGTTTACGATCTATTGATGCAGCATGATCTACTGGACTTGGTTTAGGATTCTAAATCAAGGGGATAAGCAACAACAACACATCACCAGACTTAAAAGCGACTTTTAAGATGCTTTCAACAGTACAGAGAGAGTACAAAATAAGAAATTAAATGATATGTAATACTTTTATTCAACTTATTGCTGGTAGAGTTAGATTCTATAGAACGTCAGCTAATACTAAAAAGTTCATTTCATGTGCAACAACCCAATAGATTTAATATAGTACTTAAAATTACTTTACAATTATTTGCTGTAAAAAACGTTTTTTTATACAATTAAACTTCTATATAATAAATAACAATGTAAGAAAGAATGCAATAACAAAGGCAACCAAACAAATTTATGTATTCCAACACAAACAGATGCAATATTACCTGTCCACCTTTAATAAAAAAATCATGCTCTGCCTTTTCCAATTTACCCTCAAGCAACATAATCCTTGTACAGATATGAAATGCAAGCAGTAGTGCATGCTTCTCAAATATAGTTCTACAAGCATATCTATTTGTAAAAAAGGAAAAAAAATCTATTTTAACACTTTAAGTCAATTTTTTAAATTATCAAGACAACAAATTAAGTGTTTAATAACTCCCATATAACATGATCATTAATATCTAATAAAACGCCGAGCTATGTGAATTCTTGCAACACGCAAAAAAGAAACAGTACGAAATCAGAAGAAAAAAAAATGAAAAAATTTTTTTTTTAAATCAACAAAATTATGTTTACCAAACATATGTATACAGGGTTATTCAAAATGAATCATTCGATTTCAAAATTCTATATTTTCAAAAATAAATGACACAGAATGATAAGTAATAAAGGAGAAATAAGGAACTTTTTTTACAAGTGTTCGATACAACTTCCTTTAGTCATATAATGTCAAGAAGGTATGCAAATTCCTACCAAACACGCTGTAAAATGTCACTGGTAATTGATTACATAGAAGCAGAAATCCGTTGTAATACCGCTTGGAAATATTATATAAATTTGTAGGTATTGGAGGCACATACATTTTGCCTTTTGCAAACCCTCAAAGGAAATATTCACATGGGGTCATATCAGGCGACTTAGGTGGCCAGTTGTGTAGCATCAAGTCATCTGGTCTGCTACTACCGATCCATCTGCGAGGTAGCCCCGTGTTAGGAGACGACGAACCTCTATAGCCCAGTGAAATGGCACCCTTTCTTGTTGGAAAACGAAGCTGAAGAGATCTTCTTTTATCGAGGGGAAAAACCAGATTTGCAACATATCCAAATAGGTACTACCAGTGACTGTTTTTTCCGTGAAAAAGAATGGCCCATAAATCTTTGATATGAACATCGTACAAAAAAAAACGTTCTCTTTTGGTGATCTCGTTCATGTTGAATCCAGGCATGAGAATATGTGAGGCACCCTATGAGAAAATTATGACGGTTTACTTGATCACTCAAATGGAAAGTGGCCTCATCATGAACAAAAATCATCCAGCATGTGTAGACAAATATTCAATATATGTTCGTTATTACTAGATTTCAATGATTGTAAGTATTGCAATTTGTATGGCTTATGACACAATTTTCGCCTAACACTCGTCAAGCAGTTGGGTGAGGAATGTCCAGTAGCAGACAAAGTTGTCCGACTGGAGCAAACAGTCGATTTCCTTTGGTTTCGCAGAAAAGTATCTCTCCTTTTCTGCAGATATATCTAGTTGCCCTCCACTTTTCTCTTTACGAAGACATCCACCTACAGCTCTATAACAGATGGTACTATTTTTGAATACTCTGAGCAGTAGGTTGGAATGATTCGATACATTTTACGAAATGCAAGCTGAACGGTGATTACAAATTTAAATCCCGCAAACGACAGCACACAAAAAGCTTTCTGCTCTGCGGATGTCTGTTGCTGAAATGCTTGTAAAGCACCTTTCGTGAAATGGTTTCACGAAGAGCACACAAATGCTATCCATTGTTCACAGTATAAAACTACTTTGTATTCATGTATTACTTATCATTCTGTGTCGTTTATTTTTGAAAATATGGAATTTTAAAATCGAATGAATCATTTTAAATAATTGAATAAATCATTATTCCATATTCCATTAATCTTTTAGGACGATGAAAAATTTATAATGCTAATTCTATAAAAATGAAATGTTAAGGATTACTTCTTAATGTCGGGAAACATTATTCAGAATTAAAAATTAATTCGCACAATCTTTAAAAAAATCTTTTTGTGAAAAGCTCAATAATACTGCACACATAAATACAAAATATTATTACGGTTTAAATCTTTAAATGTATTTAAAAGTTCACCGAGCCACGCCAATTTAATTCTTATAAATTCTTGAAATTTATATGTAAATTTCAAAAAACGTACAAGGCTAATTTAATTTTTTTTTTTTAACATGGATTTTAGTGGTGATAGATTTAAAAGCTCTCACCACATAAGTTGTTGTTAAAGAGCAGGGATTTTGCAATTTATTTTCAAAATTATTAAGAATGTTAAGAACTTATCAAACCATAAGTCTCTCAGTCTTTTCCCTTCTGCAAAAAGCGTTATATGACGTCATCTGAAACTTCTATTTGATTGGCTCCCAACTATATTGTATCCAAATGAGCAGAACATTTAAGAGATAAATAAAAGTTCAAAGGAACGACATTATAAAGCAGTATTTTCTTATAGCAATCCTCGTTTGCTCAATGCCTAACATAATAAAAACCAACCCAAGTGTTTTTCTAATTATTAAGCCATGTAAGACTAAAATAGTATCATAGGAATGGTACATGAAAGAGTTTAAACATTATTTCAAAATGTAATATATGTAACATTTATAGATATAATTACCTGTAAACTGCTATTTGATGATAAGTATTTAGTTTTGTAATTCTCCTTACTGCTTCAGGATCTCTGGGAGACATATTTATTGAATGTAAAAACAAGGCAATATAGGCATCCAAAGTAAATACATACATGGAATCGACACTTGCCATATCGGTGAGAACAAAATATAAAATCGCTGCTAATTTAGCACACGGTCGATATTTCTGTAATACAAGAAATAACAATTTTTAATCGAATACATTAATACTTCTATAATGCAAAACGAAATTTTAATTAAATTAACAACTATATATATCTTATAACAGTATCTGATTTATAAACTTCTAGATTGTATAGTTAGATGCATCACACAGCAATAGTGAGTTGGAAATGTTCCCCAGACGTGGTAGTTGATGTTCCGAATGTTCTCGCAAATTATTCATTTCACACACCCTAATGCAACGTTCAAACATCATTTCATCATAGTAAGTAGTAGGATAGTTGACTATACTAGTGCGGATTAAATGGATATAACCATGGTTGGATGATAGGCAAGTCTTATTTAAAGCAAATCAACTGTAAAGTATTTCTACGCTCAATAATATCCCACGACTTACTGTATTCCTAGTCATAGCCTCTTCAGACACCTGAACCAGCTATTGAAAGAGGGAGCTCATTTCCAAATAGCCATCATGACTTGTAAACGAATGGTAAGAATTCTGAATACAGACAGTTTTATATAATACAGGATAATTCAAGTACCATATAATACAGTCTCTCCATGTTCGAGATTAAACGTGCCATTCCAATATATCCCGCACTGTTTGGAGGATTCTACGTGGAATCGAGATAGATTCATGGTTCACTTTTATTACTTTTATTAGCGCACATTCATTAATAAACCGCATATTCACTTACGTGATGATCTTCAATTTCAGGTGTTTTCTGCATACACTACCGTTTTAGAAAAGCATTCCCGACCTTGTATTGGTATATGATGACGAGTCGTCGAAGTGTACTTACCCCTGCTAGAAATTATTATTAATTCCTACCACTATGTATATTTCAAAGTATTATCGAACAGATTTTAAATGGAAAACATTTAAGGAAAATTTTATTATAAGAAACACACACACAAACGATTAATATATAATATCAGAAATAATATTTTAGTGGTATTAACAAATTCAAAATAAGTTTAAAAGTGATTTAAACCTTTTACACTTATTATGCAAATTTATGACTTTTGAAATACAGTGTCATGGCTGAATGTATATAGAGGTAATGACTTATATTGAGAAAATCATACAAGAATAATAAATTTCAGTTACATTAACAAAGGCAACTATTGAGTTTATTTGCAAGTTTATAAAGTTTAATGTGAGCACTAATGATGGTTCTGCAGATGTTCAAAAGATATTCGTTCTCTTGCAACGTGGTAAGTTTGCATTTGAGGCCTTATTAAATTTACTACTTACTTAGTTTCAAAAAACGTTCGTTTACAAAGTTTCAAATCAACAGGATTGAAAATGATTTTGATGGAAAACTGGATCAATCCTTCCCCGAATTTCTATTGTGTTGATTAGATAATCAATAATCATCTTTGACTTTGAAGTTTCAAGGCGGTTAAAGAAATCAATAGTTTTCATTTATTTATTTATTTCAATTCCTTCTATTAACTAACACTCTCCCATTTATATCTTGTTCAAATTTTCAATCATTAATAAAATACTTTTTATTCCTCCACTCAAGTTCAAACACATTTTTTTGAACTTGTAGTGGAAGACACTTGATGTTAATACAGTTTTTTTTTTTTAAATGTTAATTCAGCAATTAAATTTAATTAATTAATTTTAGGTTTTTTTTAGATTTAAGTTGCATATATCTACCAATAGATGACGCCAGATAAACTTAAAAAAATCAATGAAAATTATTTATAAAGGACTTTTCTGTAATATAGTGAAAAAAAGTAGGGATTGACTTTAAAAAAATTTTTTTATATATTACTGGTTTTTTGTTATATGATTCATTATTTCTATAAATGATATTATAACCAGCTAAGATAACTAACTTTTAAAACTAAGCAAGAGTAGAGCATCTCAAACAACACTGGTCACAGGAAATCTGAAGGGCACAAAAATAACATGCTCCTAATCGTCATCAGATGTACATTCTCAATGTACAGAATTCTGAACTCCATAGAGTAGAACATTTCATAGTTTTCGGTGTAAACAAATTTGGGGGAAAAAAACCCAGATTATTTGAGTTTTTATTTCGAGTTTTAAATATCTGTACACTGGGGTGGAATGGTTGAAAAGCTCACTAAAAAAGGCAAAAAAAAAAAAAAAAAAAAAAAATTCGAGTGTGTGAAGTTTTTTTTTTTTTTTTTTTTTACTTCCAGCAATGTTATAAATTTATGCACACCTTACACTTGGGAAAGAAATAGTTTTCTGTTGTGCATTCAAGAAAATAGACAAATTTATGCTTTATGCTTATTTTTTTGCATTTATTTCGTTTACTTAAAATGATTTAGTTTTTAGAAAATATGTTGAACTTTTCTTTGAAGGTCAGGTCTCGCAGTTTGAGAATTACACACGCTTGGCGTTTAAGTAATTTGAATGGCTTAAGAAGTTTTAGATGTTTACATTTTTTTCATTTTAAAATATGTATGCTTATAAATATGTTATTAGACTGTATTAAAAAGGGAATGTCCACTAACATCACGGGCAGAATCAATAATAGCTTCAGTCTTTTCATTAGAAGACAATTTTTCTTCAATTTCAAGAGCTGCTGTTTTAGACTTCTGAAGAGCTTCCACAAGTACTTCGTCATCTAACAGAGAGCCAGTGGACGCGCTCAACAATCTTAAGAAGAAAAAAAACAAATAAAATTGATCATCATCCTTCTTTATTATGTAGGATTTATGAATAAAATGGGAGAGTAAAAAAGTTTAAAATTTTGATATTATAACCACTTTATATTAAAGTTTAAAATCACTAAATAACAGAAATTTTCTAAACAAGTTAGATAAATAAGTCGACTAATAATCGTAGAGATATTTGCCATCTCTCGTTCATTTTAAAGAACAAACAGTATCTACAGGCTTTATATACTGTTCTCGTAAAGATTTATAAGATATCAATGTAACAGATATATTCTGTCCACCACTACAAAAGCTTAAACCAATATTCTCTTTGACCTAGGCATATTGAGTCAACTTTTGTCTAATCTGCATGTCTATTTTAGTTTCTGTTGTAGCATATGGCTTTATTGGAAATCAATCCATTACAATAAGGATCACACACAAAGAAGGAACAAGAAGAACGAAGTAAACATATAGCAAGATAGCAACTGACAAAGTCAGCCTCCCACACCACAAAAAGGAAGAGAGTAAATAAAGGGGATAGACACTTTATTTTAGTCCCTAGCCTCCCAATACAAGACTTCTCTTTAGCGCTGAACCTCCCTGTTCAGTCCTGGACATTTCAAAAAGATGTTCTGAATTCATTGTTCCAGCTCTACATATTGGGCAAGTGTTCGAGGCGAGGACACCTATCCTGTTAAGGTGTTCTGCAAGACAATCGTGTCCGGTTCTTAATCGAAATTTCGCAACCGTCTCTTTACGTGGTCTAGTGTTAAAGATTTTTCCAGCTTTTAGTTTCTTTTCCGATGGTATGGCCTCCAAATCCCATTTCCAAAAACATTCCAAATCAAAAGTTTACTTGAATGGGAAAATCAAGAAGCAGCTTAGAAGAATTTTAAAGCTATTGCATAGAAAACACTTCAAAAATGAAATTCCTGTTCCTTAATTCCTAAGCTAAAATTCCATTTCAGACTATATACATCTAGGACTTGTATGGCGTCATAAATAATTGTTAGAAAGTAAACATGGTGAAAAATTAACCAATTTTTTTCAAATGCTGTTGAAAAGACTTGTGTAGTCAAAACGCTGAGGTAAAGCACACCTATCTATGTTCTAGAAAAATTTATTTACAGGTAGACTTACATAGATGGAAAAAAATGTAGCATACATCAATATAATTTCAAAGATTGAAGCAATTATTAAATAGCTTACCTCAATACCGTATCCTCGATTTCAGAAAGCTGTTTTTTACAATCTCGAATGCTGTGGACTAATTTCTCTTTTCTGTTTTCAAGATCAGATCTTTCATGCAGAACAATTAAAGGTAATAGTTGATCTTCCAGCCCTAAAATAAATTTTACATATAATGCATTATTTGAAGAAAATTAAGAATTTTACTGATAAATATGAATACTTTCAAATACGACAGAATATTGTAGATAATTTAGAATTACACTTATTGAAATATAGTGTAACGTCTCGGCCCATACTAGATCTCTAACGGCTTCAAGATGAGGAACATTTTCGGGATCATGCAACACTTTGATTTTTATTTACAAACACTATATATAATGCACTCTGGGTTATTGTACAAAGAAATGAAAATTAAAAATATAAACTTTATCACAAATGCACGATTAAATCACAAGTACAGTTCACTCCAAGGTCGGAGATTTTTAGAGTTCTAAAGTCTATGCCGAATTTCAAAACACGTGGTCTGCAGCAGACCTTAATTATCACACGGCATGATACACGATACCACAGGGGGCTCACTTTTGAAACAGGCAGAGACTCCGGCCTATTCAGGCACTTCAGAGAAAAATAAAAAATAAACACTCTTTGTCTATTCTTTGCAGATCAGCCCTCTCCAATCCCGATTAACATGTTTATTCCTAGGAGAAATCAGCTTCCCTCGTTTCTCATGGATCATCCCATGGTCTACCACCAATTAAGCAAAACTCATGGTGCAGTCCATATTCCATCTAGGAGAAGGGATCAGCTTCCCTCGCTTCTCATTGATCAGCCCATGGTCTATCACCAATCCCGATGCAACAACTCATGGTGCAGGCCATATTCCATCTAGGAGAAGGGATCAGCTTCCCTCGCTTCTCATTGGATCATCCCATGGTCTACCACCAATCCCGATGCAACAACTCATGGTGCAGTCCATATTCCATCTGTAATTGTTTCGACCTGTGAAGGTCGCACAGACAATCGCTAATTTCATGAGTGTCATTATACATGACACTGCTTATCTGATGCCAGATATGAGTGACAGGTTATTATTATGTACTTGTTAAAGAATATACATTCCTCTCTCCTGGGAAAGAAAAGCCACAACTCTTCCAATGGGGAAAAATGCTACAATGAATACCAATATACAATCTTTCCTGGGTTATCAATATGATTTAACTAAAAGAAAAGTACAGCATTGGTTTTTCTAAGATCAAATGATGAAACAAACAACCTAAACTTCAACACGATATTTCAAGTTAATTTATTTAAATATTATAATAAAGCGTATCTTTGAGTAGTGGTAAATTAAATCAAATCTTATGAATGACAAAAATGAAAACGGATATGAAACACATACCTTTTTCTTTGATGGTGAAATTCACAATACAAGTTAGGTGTGTAGTATTATACGTAAAAAGAGGATTTATCATTTTCGTCAACATATATAATTTGAACGATGGATCGATTTTTAATCTCTTATGGTTAAATTTAATAATTGGGTGATCAAGTGGTTGCTTTAAAAGGGCAGCCAGGTGAGACTCTAGTTCAGGATTTACATTTAGTAACAATATCGGGAATCCTTGGACAATAGCCATCTCCACTGCTAATGTCCATTTGGGATCTTGAAAATCAAAAATTCTAATTTTCTGAAATAAACAACACAAATTTTTCTCAAAATTTTTCTAATCTATTATTTTCTTTTTATTTTAAGTTTATGTTCATCTTATAAATTTAAGACAGTTATACAATAACTATATTTTAAACAAAAATAACAGTATTTTTGAAATAACTGTATTTAAAACAAAAATAACGGTATTTTTGAAGTAGCTGTATTTTAAACAAAAATAACGGTACTTTTGAAATAACTGTATTTAACACAAAAATAACAGTATTTTTTAAAACAAAAATAACTATATTTTTGAAATAACTGTATTTTAAACAAAAATAACTATATTTTTGAAATAACTGTATTTTAAACAAAAAAAACTATATTTTTGAAATAACTATATTTTAAACAAAAATAACTATATTTTTGAAATAACTGTATTTTCAAAATTTATTGCAAATATAAAAAAGAACAATATTCCGTAAGAAAAGAGGTAACATTGAAATTTTAATAGAAAAAAGCGCACGGATGATGCGCACGCATCATAATTAAATTAAATTATATTTGCGAAATCAACTGTGAACTCATAAATAAAATACAATGTTATAAAGTATCTGTCTTATATTAGCAAGAATATTATTTCAAAATCAAAATTAATTTTTGAATATATGGATGCCTACATAATCATAATCACATAATCACAATCACATAACGTATTTTTTAATACATTGGTTTTTATTACTTTGGCCATTATAAAATGAATATATTTTGTAAAAGTGTGTTAAATAGGACGGCCGGAATAATGTGGCCGGAAAAATATTCAAGGCGGGCCGCATGCAGCCCACGGGTCACTGGTTGGCCCCCCTGCATTAAATACTAAAATCTTACATCGTAGAAGCTAATCTTGAGTGGACAGGGGATTAAGCTTTCGGGCGTTCTACAACGGGAAGTTTTAGGATTCATCATTCATTTTTACTGGAAAGACCCCGTCTCATTTCAAAAAGGACAAGTACTAAGCAGAAAGTGTATCTGTTTTAAAATATACCAAAATTTTTATAACTTGTTTGAGTACAGCTTGCAATCAGAAAACAATATGGAAAAAATTCATCTGGTCAGCAATGGCTAAAAAAGATGGGGATCAATTCTTTCTAATGACCGAATGGCTGGTATTTTGGCGCTCGGTACCACAGGTTTCGGATTTGAGTCCCTGCTTGCCATGGATGTGTGTAGTGGTTCGGAATCCACTTTAAACCTGTCTCTTATGACCGTACAGCGCCACAGAACCCAATCAGACTTCTCACCCACACCATTCCCAAACTGTATAGGGGCAATTCAGCTCTAGGCACAGTGATGTGGTGCGGTGCGGTAGCAGTAGGAGTAGTAGCATTTTGGGTGTATCGATGCACCCCTACGCAGGAAGTTTATAAATAAGTAAAAAAAACCCTTCTGTGTAATAATAATAAATCCGTAACGAAACCTTTGAAGCGTAAATAAGCCTGACAGATATTACGACTGGACCTAGGCAGGCAGGTAAATAGGTAGGTAGGTTATGATCTATGGCGCTATTAGGATCGTAGAGCCTTGTGGGGGTACTCATGTCCGTAGCATATCTTCAAGCTACACGTGCCCCTGGGTAGTGCTAAATGAGTAAACACGTGCAGCCGTTGCTTATGGCATAAAAAATAACTCCTCTGTATTGCCAGCTGCATTAGAAAAAAAATTCTTTCTAATCAGTACGTAAAGATGGAAATGTTTTCTTTGACAACTGAAAGTTTTTTTTTTTTTTTTTTTTTTTTTGCAATTTTAATTTTCATATTTTAATAATTTTGGAATACAATTATTTCAAACCTAATCATTATATTTTATTCATTCGATTCTATTATTTATAGGCCAAGCATAAATTTTAATTAAATTTGTCAATCTATATTTTTTTATAACTATTCTGTACCAAAATATAATAAATTTGAATAGATGTAACATTACAGAGAGATTATTTAATTTTGTGAAAAAAAATAAGAAACCAGAATTTCTGAAAATTAATTGAGTGCATTTAAAAAAAAATTCAATTTGAAAAAAAAATATCCGCAGTGTTTAATCACAAACTAACTCTTATGGGTAAAACAAAAACAACAATTAAAGAATTATTTGAAAATAACGATGTAAATTCTAATTTTTAATTTTTGTTATTTAAAAATAAATAAACTTTTAATGAATGATATTTCAAGGTAATTAAAGATTTGTTTTTTCTTTAAATGCTTATGTTTAAAATAGTGATCTATGTATAGAACTGAATTTATTATTCAATTACATTATTATACATGGCAAATTTCAACTATGTAAAATTACTATGTCTATGTCCGACTATGTCTTTTTAGAAAAGTCATTATTGAAGAAATACACGTAAGTTTAATAATTTGAAAAAAAGTTTTTGTAACAAGCTAACAATTGTTTTTTTTTCACATTTACTAAAAGAATTGTTCAAAAATCTGCATTGTAATACCTATTAAAAATGTAAAATACTTTTCAGAATTTTTGTTGTCATTTTAATGGAATTGAACTGCTTTATTTTTAAAAATACTACACATACACATCCAATAATGAAGTGAAACATGTATAATAGGATATTATCATTTTTTAGAAAAAAATGAACTGTGCGCTTAAAATCGCAATGAAAATTTTTTGTAAAATGCAAACACAAATGAAAACTTTGAAACAAACTGAGAAGCATTTCATAATTGACAACTGATAATGAGTTATTTGTTTTCGAGTATTATTTTCAGAAACATTTTAATCGCTTATATATTTACCATGAAGATTTAGAATTTCGTTTAATATTAAGATTACTTTCCGGTTTGTATTTTTCATTGTGATTTTTAAGAGTTTAAGTATAATTCTATAACTAAATACAATTATATCATTGTATTTAGTTATAGAATTATACTTAAAATTTTATTGTTATTATAATTTTTTTTAAATATTATCGTTATCATCATCATTTTATCATTTTGTTTCTTACGTTATTATCATTTGTTTTTATCATCTAAAAAGAATATTTGAAAAAAAAGGCAGAATATTTAAAACTCATTCCATTATTGAATTCCTTCTATTAGCTCACTCTCTCCCTATATATATCTCGTTCAAATTTTCAATCGTTCATAAAATACTTTTTATTCATCCACTCAAGATCAAATACATTTTTTTGAACTTTTAGTAGATGACACTTGATGTTAATATAGTTTTTTCAAATATTAATTCATTAATTAAATTTTAGTTTTTTTTTAGATTTAAGTTACATATATCTACCAATAGATGGCGCCAGATAAGCTTAAAAAAATGAATGAAAATTATTTATAAAGGACTTTCTGCAATATAGTGAAAAAAAGTAGGAATTGGCTTTAATTTTTTTTTTTTTTTTTATATTACTTGTTTTTATCATCTAAAAACAAGTAATATAAATAAATAAAGAGATTATTTTTTGAAAAAGAATAAGAATAGAATATTTGGAAAAAAAGGCAGAATATTTAAAACCTATTCCGTTATTTTAACACATTCCTTACTCTCTTTGCTTCCATGTTCTTTATCCATTTGACTGCTTGACCTTCAGGGTCTACGATGAAAGGACTGAAGCAGCTCTCGGTGACTATCGCAGCTCCTTCGTTGGAATATTGATCGTTGGGCAAGCCATCCATTCTCCATTCGTTTAAAACTTCTTTTTCCACAAAGAAACGCGCTAAATCAAATTTGGGAGTGCAGGGAAATACTTTATCGTTGATCTGAAAAGAAAAAGACAACATATTTCTAAATTGTAAATTTAACTAAAACATAAATCGGCAATTTTGTGTCATTACATGGGATTTTAAAGAACTACTATTTTAATTAAAAACAAGCTATTTCTTTTCAAAGAAATCAGCACAATAAAAATTGCACAAAAATCTCCGTTATAATAAATAGCGAGAGTTACATACAGTTATTAAATTTATCAATTGCAATATCCAGGCATTAATCGAATAAGGTTTATTTTTATTTTCCTTTCATGAAACAAAGATTTTATACGGCGCTTATAAAAATAATTAAGTTCGACGGGTGACAAATTTATTGGAATCACTAGAATTTCGAAGGATTGTCTCGGTATTTTCATATCAGAATTTGATTAATATTTAGTAGATAAGAAGTATATTAACATATTAGTTTGCATGAATAAATTTATTATAAAAAATTTAAGTTACATACCAAAAATTTATGAAAATATTAAAAAATTGCGTAAAGAGCGGTTTCTCTACCAGAAGAACCCCGGTCAAATCATCCTAAATTCCTATTTCTCCGCAATGCATGAAATCGTTTTAGTTTCAATCTGAACTTTGACTTCTTGCAGGCATGGTGTGATCTGGCTGCTGTTACCATGAACTTGTCGAAGAGTAATGTTTTTTTCCCGTCCATGGAAATGTATTGTGGCAAATTTTTACTAGCTGTGAATTATACTAGAAATGTGCGTTGTGTCCTTATGGCCGTCTTAAATGTCATTATGTAAATAAATATTAGTTAGTTGAACTTTAGTCCTCTTCTTACAAGAACTGCGTCATCAGTATAGTATCCAGCAAATATTTGAAACTTTTAATCTTCTCTCGATGTAAAAAGAAATATGAGCTAGACGAGGAATATTGGGTGCTGTAATTGCTATTTTTATCAAAAAATTATTTATTTAAACAAGTTTGTTTGCTATTCCCACACATGAGTATTGCAAACTTTGATAACACCTTCTTGTATAGAACATACGTTTGTTCGGAAAGTAGTCTTGATGCAATTAGAGCTGACAAGCATTACCATTAGCAACATCGCACTTAAGAGGCGTGTTTGTTTTTTCGGCATTTGTAAAATCACCCATCCTGGTTGAAAACATAGACGCAAACTCAGGAGGGCGCCTATTACACTAAACCTCTGACAATACTAGTCAATTATTCAATCAACGCCTCAATACTTGTATCATTATGGGTAGTCGTGATTTTGAGCGTTTTTTATAAGCACTATTGTAAAGAATCATATTGAGTTAAAAAGTTTGAGTTTTATTAAAAAGAAAACAACTTTTCTTCCCTTTCATATATAATTTTTTTTTGCACAGGTCTTAGTACTTTTTTTACGCCTGGAAAGACTGAAATTTTTTTTACTAGCATACCTTAAACCAGGGATGGGCAAACTTTTTCGTTCGCCGGCCAAAAATCGAAAAAAAAAAAAAGTTTGATTTTAAATTTTTCTAAAATTCTAAAACAATATATTACAATTTAATTATGTTAATGAGATGATAGAAATTGCGATTTCATTTTTAAAAGTTCCTTATGTTGAGGTTCGAAGTGAGATGTACTGATTCTAAGGAACGAGGCTATTAAATGCTCATCTGTCAGTCTACTTCTGAAATAATTCTTTCTATGGTTCATAGTTGAAAACAGATGAAGCAAACATAGCACTGATTTTCTGGGCGTGAGATATTAAAATTGGGAAACTTACTTTCGGTAATGATTTGTAAAACTCTAACTTTGGCATATTTACAAACAACTGCTTGAGATTATTGTTAGATAGCAATTCAATTAATTCAACCTGTAAATCTGACCTCACTGCTTCACAATTTACGTTGAAAGGCATGATAAAAATATGCAATTCTGTTTGAATGGCACTGAAATCTTGAAATCTGCTTTCGAACTCAAAATGCAGTTTTTTCAAGCCATCTTCATAATTCTTAAGCTTCTCTTCATTAACTGAGGGTATTGAATTTAACCTCGGGAAATGAGATAAAAATAATAATATCAAAAATAATAATTTTTTTAATAAAAAAATGCCTCGGACCGGCAATTAAAATTCTATCCGCGGGCCGGATAGAACCTTCCGGAGGGCCGTAGTTTGCCCATCCCTGCCTTAAACCATCGTTTATCAACCTCCAATTCCTTACATTAACGAATTGAAAAGTCTGTCGATTCTCCATTGCTCCATATACTAAACTTGGTTAGAGATCTTTTACTGTCTCGATATTGGCAGTTGACTCTTACTCATATGCTGAGTGGACCTAATAGTGCCCAACAGCCGCTGTAATTTGACATTTCATCCCGCCAATGTTATGAAATAGGAGCTGGTAAAGAATTTTTTTTCTCTTTTTTCAATAAAATTGTTTTTCAAAAGCATCTAAGATGCAAAGAAAAATTAAAGAAACTTTTTCAAAATTTTAAATTAAAAAAATGAAATATATTTTTTTAATGTGCTTTATGTGAATAGTACGAGGCATCTATAAATCTTATAAAAGTATTAAAAAAACCTCTGATAAAAATAGTACTTCATCTATAACAATTTGTTAACTCATCGAATCAATAACTTGCATCATAGAAAAACTGAATTTTAAGAAAGATATAATTTACCTTGCTCTTCCACTGTTTCCTTAAAAATGATCGATGGGATTGATCGTGGGGACCCAAGTAAGTTAAATATCCAGAAACCAAAAAGCTGTCTCCAACATCCAATATCCTTTTTTCGAATAAAGACTAAAGATAAAGAAATTTTATATAACATATACTCTGTTAACAATTTTAATATTTATTTAGAAAATTATTTTTTGCTTAAAGATTTAAATATTTTCTTGATAATCATTTCGGCATTGTAAAAATTGGGATGTAATAAAAATGTAATTGCACGTAGTAAAAAATTGATATTAGCATAAATGCGAATACAAAAGCTATAAAACGATTATAATATTTTTTTAAAAAATTTAAGCAAAATTAAATTGATTATATAAAAAGTGCGTTTATGAAAATTCTTACAAAAATTCTGTTTTGCTGCTTATTTATATATTATTTAAAATATCAAGAGAAACCTTAATCCTACTCGCTGTTCTCAAAGGTTTTCATACAACGATTCAAAGAATGATGTCAATATAAAAGACCCCATAAATTGATAACGATGAATGGTACAATGATTCAGTAAACTATTTTGGCTCAATTTAGAGAAGTATTAATTTTATTTTAGGTTTTAAGTATTTTTTATAGGATTAATTTTATTTGTTGAGCTGCCAATTAGCAAACATATTTCGCGTCATTTCAAATAGAGGCCACAACCATCCACAGATTCCTTTGGGACTCGTTAAAATAAAAAGAGTTTTTTGCATACCGTACGTTAGTTTCCGTAGGACGTCCGCTTTTTCTCCCTAGAGCGCTTGCTCAGTTTCCTATGAGCATGCGCTCTAGGGAGAAAAATACGACGGTAACTGACGCACGATATGCAAAAACTCTCTATTAATTTATTGGTGAGCGTGTGCAATAGTGGGAGGGAATGTGAGAATAAAAAAATTTCAGCAGTATTTATTTATTTTTTTTTTTTTTTGTAATGGAAAGATACAATTAATATCTCACCTGCACTTTCTTTTCCCACCTTTCTTTTTCGGAACTTAAACCCTCAATGATACTTTCAGCTCTCTGGAGCTTCAAAGCCAATTCTCTTGCCTTCCTAGCGAGTTCCTCCTTCTTCTCGATTAAGCGCCTATGTTCTTCTTCTAAACGTATTATACTTGCCTGAAGCTGTTAAGAATAATGCAAAATAAATATGACTCTAAGACCCCAATATTTTTAGTAAGATTTAAAGTAAAAATAGGAAAATTATAAAACGAAATAGAAGTTTTAATATCTTTATAAAATTAATGATCGAAAATAAATTACATTCATATTTGTTTAAAAACTGACACACCTTGAAGGATTCGTGAGAATGAAATGAAATTTATATCATATGGAAATTATAAAATCGACAAATGATTAAATGTCCAGAGTGATAGTAGCAGACATCGGTATCATCGGCGTAAATGCATAGCAAAGCTCTGAACAACATTGCTGACTGTATAAACAGAGGTACGAAAAAAGATTAAATGTATGGTGCTATGTATTGTGCAAACCAGCAGAATATTTACAGATTTTTAAATCTATTTTCCGAATTAACACTATTATTTTCTTAAAAAAATCTTTAAAATTAACAGTGAAAAAGTAAATAAATGAAATTATTGCTTTAATTATGACGAGTTATTTAAAATCTTAAACTTTTAATGCTGCAAAATTATTTTTTTCTAAATAAAATTTACTGAAACTTAATATGCTTTACTGTTTTAAACGGTCGACGCTGGATTATATCTGCTGACATCGATGTGGAGAGGTTGGGTGTAGGGTCAGAGCGGAGGGCTGGGGAATAGACGGAGGGCTAGACAGCCTAAACAGCTGGCTAAACTGCTAGCCAGCAAATAACTTGATTAAACATTTCATAAGATTTTCGTAAACTAGTTTTTCCATAAATGATTTTTAATATCCCAAAATTATTTCAATATACTTTTACGTAACGTATGAAAAAGAGGAGAGCTGGCGGCTAGACGGATATCTCCTCTTTACATTTTTTATACGAAATTTTATTTCCTGACCTATTGGAACCAAATTTAGCAAGAATACAAATTGGCATCCAACGGAAAATGATTAACCTTTTTAAAATCTCGATGTTTCAATAGCTCTTTTTTAAAAATTCATGTTTTATTAATAAATTTTGTTGTCTTTTTTTTATTGTATCATTTTTCTTCAGGTGACCTCAAGAAATTTTGGGTAGTTCAGATAGTAAAGGATATTTGTAAGTAAAAGACATACATCTTAAACCAATAAAGCCACAGATATACTAGTTACTCTTACATACTGTGCATGAATTTATATTTATATTAACACAAACGAAAACTCGTTCTGTTTTAATAATTTTTTTCAAAAAAAAAAAAATTCACGTAAAATATTTAAATGCACGTTACAAAGAGATGCGGTGAAATGAGGATCCACTGTAATATAAATTAGTAAATCTTACTTCTTCTAATTCCTTAATCAGTTCATTCAATCTTCTTTGCAATCTTTCAAGTTCTTCGTTAGCAATTCGCAGTCTTTCCATTTTTGGCTTGACTTTTCTGAAATAACATTGCTTTCAGATCAAATAGTGATATAAGAATAATTATCCACAGCATACAATTCTATGAGTGGTTATTAATATGTAGTTGAAAATGAGATAAAGAATAATACTTACTTATAAATGTTTCCGTACGCATACATGGCTCGGACCCACATGCATAACGATTTAGCAGCAACAGACACTTTACCAACTGTTTGTGGTTGAAATTCTGGCTTTTTAATATATTTTCCAATTTTGTTCAAAGCTGCATCCGTTATATTATCTCTATCGTATGTATAAAGTTCCTTTAAAAACGTTGCACTGCCTGTTGCAAAAAAAAAAAAAAATCACACACTAAAACTTTACATATATATTTTCCGCATCTTTGAAAAATTATATATTATTTAAGTATACATTAAGAAGTATTTCACTTTAGCAAAAAATACAAATAAAATTATTATTTATGAAATCTTTTATCTTGTAATCATAAAAATTTATATTTTAAAATATATGCAACACAAAATATAGAAACATATTCAAAAAGCTGGAGCTGAATTTGTTATTTCGTATTTATAAATATTTTCCCAGTAAAATACTTTACTAGGGCAAATATTAAGATTAGAGTTAAAATTAAATATTAAGGTTAATTTTGTAAGTAAAACCGCTTTACTTACATACTTACTAAAACTGGAAGTAAAATGAAAATTATTAATTAGCATTAGATGCTAACAAAAACAATCCCAACGAAGAGAAATTTTAATAATAAATATTGAGTAAAAATGCAATATATTTTATTTTATGCATTTTTTGATAAACAAAACATATGTTTAAATTTTCTTTTTAAAGTAATTATTTAATGTGATATGCTATAATATTATTAAAAACAATTATGCATTCATAAGTTCTGTAAAAAAATATTTCCGAATTTTTTTCAATCAAACGTGATAAAAATTCATGTAATCAATGTTTTATTTTATTTTTAATTTAAATAAAAAAAATGCACAACTTTTAGATGAAAATATGTAAGTTTAAGTAAGATGTAACCTTTTTACGTAGAGGGAGAGAGAGAGGAATATTCCCAAGTTATAACGAAACTGCCTATAATTTTAAAAGTTTGCATATCAATCATCTAAATGTTTAAATCACATAAGTAAAAACAAATATTATTTTTGAAATAAGATAGCATTTTTAGAAAATAATGAAAAAAGTTTCCGAATTGAAAAATAAAGTTTCCCAATTGATAATGAAAAATAAATAAGAATTATTATACTTAAAATGTAAAATGTAAAAATGATCAAAATTGCCGAAACGCAAACCTAATTGTCTTTTAGCTTCAGCCCAAGAGGGTTCTGAATTTCTTAATATCATGACAGCTTCTAAAACAATTTCAACTATAATTGGAGGTTTCGCGTAACTTTTGATTTCTCCAATATCTCTTTTGTTTAATGCTTCTAATGCCTGAAAAAGAACAGCTAGAGTTAATGAAAAATTTTCAATTTAATAACATCCGGTATAAGCAATATTCGTAACGTTAATGAAAGAAAATAATTTAATTTTTATTAACTGTTAAAAAACGAATCAGTGTTTTGTTAAGTTCAACATATTTTATATATTTATTTTATAAGACACACATTTGTTTTATTTATTATATTTAATAAATTGAAATTTGCATTTTATACGATTAAATCACATTCGGTTCACCTGCATGCATTTGGAAAAATAAATATTAAAAATTTTAAAAGAAATCAAAATTTTTTGTCCCTTAATAATATTAAAAGAAAAACAATCATGTATTAATAGAACTTGTGTAAAAAAAAATCCAGCCATATATACAACATGAATCTTTGCAGTTTATTAGATTTTATTGAAAAAATTGTTGATACAGAAAATTTGCATGATTTTGTATTTCCTGAAAATAACTATATATTGGTCTGCAGAAACTCAAGTTTAAAAAAATTTAATTAAAAAACTGAAATAAAAATTTTTCGTTTGATATTAAAAAAATTATTTTAGCATTAACGGGCCTGATGGCCGACTGACTAGCGCTCTGGTGTTCGGTGCCACAGGTTTCCGGTTCGAGTCCCAATGGTGCCATGGATGTTTGTAGTGCTTGAGGAATCCACTTTAAGTCGTAGGTCCTGGTCTAAAAGGACTTCAGGGCTTAGGGCTAACCACCCTACACCGTAAAAAGCCAGCGTCACGGAGCCAAGTCAGACTTCTACCTACGGGTGCTCCATCACAACAAAAGCTACCCCTTCCTTCGATGAGACCCCGTGGTTTCTTGGACTTGGTCTAGATGTTGCTGTCGTCCAAGTGGGATAAGAAGCAACATTTTGTCATTAGCTGATGAAAAAAGCTTTTTTTTTTTTTTTTTAATTTTCGAACAAAAGGAAAGAAACAAAACAAGTGAACCATTTCGCTTCAAACACTTTCCAAGACAAATATTTCATATTTCTCAATCATGATAATGCCCCGCTTCTCATTGAATGATTTTGCTTCAATATTTTGTCTTTTCCAACATAGCAAATATGTGGTACGCTGAAAATTTAATAAAAATACTTATAGCTCTTTAAAAAATCCCGGGAGATCTAAAGTTTTCTCGTGTAAGATATGAATTAAGATTTTAATCTATTTCTTTATTATAAAATATGATTTTAATGAAAACTTATTAAACTTTACTGAGTTTTGATGATGTCAATCTTTATACATATTTCTTTAAATTGAAATAAAATTAATCTTTATCTAAGAAAACGAGTAAATACATTTCATAACAGAAAAAATAAAGTTAAGTTTAAAAAAAATCGAAAAAATTACTTTTCGAGCTTCATCTAAAGCTGGCATAGCAGCATTTAAATCTTCTTCTGCTGCTATGGCGATTCTTTTGCACACCTTTTCTTTCTTTTCGATTTCAACTTTCTTTTCTTGAATAAACTAAGAAAAGTAATTGAAATTCAGTTGTTAATTGCCTTTAATAATTAAAATTCAATTATTACTTATTAAACAGTACGCTTTAAACTTTTAGAGCCTGACTCGTGGCTCAGTGGTAGCGTGGGCAGCATTATCACTGCGAGCATTAGGACCGATGTTCAATCTGCTGGCGACTGTTTTAAAAATCGAGGAGACTCGATGGCGTTTGTGGTGAGGACATGATGGACATGTAATATCGTTAGTTATATCAATATAATTCTTTCGTTAATTACATTTCACTTTTTGAAATTGCATTTTGTAATTATTTATGATAGCTATAGTAAATATGAGAAGCATTTCAAATAGAAGGGTCCGTTGGCTATAAAAATGTCATAAATAACTACAAAACAAAAAATTTCATTAATGGTTCCATAGCTTGTTCTTTTTTTTTCAAAATCCTAACTCCCGCTATTCCCAAACAATCATTTGTAAGCATTTTTCAATTCCTTCTATTAGCTCACACTCTCCCTATGTATATCTTGCTCAAATATTCAATCATTAATAAAATACTTTTAATTCATCCACTCAAGTTCAAATACATTTTTTTTAACTTGCAGTGGATGACCCTTGATGTTACAGCTTTTGCAAATATTAATTCACTAATCAAATTTAATTAATTTTTAATACTTTAAATAGATTTTTAGAAGTTTGTAATGAAAACTGAAATCAACAGGCAGTAGCTCAATCGGTAAAATGCAAGGATATCGGTGTTTTTCACGTGAAGGTGAAGAATGCGAGTTCAAATCTTGCGAAAATCAATAAATTTTTGAACGTTTTTGCTCTAAGTAGTTTTATCCAAATGATTTTCGAGAGTGAGCTAGCAGTTGTGGTTTAGTGGTTAGAATAAAGGATGTTTCGCAAAAAATAAAATTGAAATTTTATTTTGCCATGTAATATTGTGACTCTGACATATGAATTTAACGTAGATATATATATTAATTGTAATTATTTAATAAAAAGTAACTAAAATAAAATTTTTCTTTGTTGACCTAAGTAGGAATTGACTTTAAAAAATTATTTTATATTACTTGTTTATAATACATTTGAATCTTTTTGAACTTTTTGGGTAGAATTCTGCTAATTGAGAATTAAGCCTGCCCAACTCGTGGCTCAGCGACAACACGTCACTGGTGAGCATGAGGGCTGAGATTCAATCCGCTGACGGCTTTGTTTTAGACACTGTTTCAAAAAGTGAGGAGACTCGATGGCGTTTGGGATGTTCGACATCGTGTCACGTGAGTCGGATTACCTGGTGGGAGTTTTCTGGGTTTTCTTCCGCACAATACTCAAATGCGGGTAGTTGCCCTTAAAAGTCCACCCCAAAGGCACAGCCCTCTTTTTTCAGCGAACCATTGAACCATTTCACCATTGAACGACACCGTTACGGTGGTGCAGGATGGCTCGTTTGGGGAGGAATTATTCTTGGTTCCAGAACTGACCTGCATGTTCAGAGTGTAACGATCACAGGCCACATCTATCGGGATGTCATTCTGGAACAACATGTACGTTTGTTTCGGGGCGCCATGGGTGCTGAATTTCTGTTTATGGATGACAACGCCCGTCCTCACCGTACAAACATTGTAAACGAAGGCCTTCAATTGGAGGATATCACCCGTATGGATTGGCCAGCATACTCACCGGACTTGAATCCAATAGAGCATGTGTGGGATATGCTTGGCCGACGAATTGCAGCCCGTCAACCGGAACTTCGGAGGGCATTGCTTGAAGAGTGGTGTAATATTCCCCAAGATCAGATTGATAATTTGATACTCAGCATGCCTAGGCGTTGTAAGGCTTGTATTGCATCGTCCGGGAGACATACTCCATATTAACCATCATACTAACCATGTTATACTGTTTTTTGTAAATAGGTTCTTTTTTGAAATTTGCTCCAGGGAGTAACAATCGCAATTTTTATTAATTATGTCAAACATATAGCATCTTTTTTGCTGTTTACCTTTTGTTTAATGAATAGACTTTACAAATAAGTCAAATTTGTTTTGCTTCTGTCTCTTTCTTTGCCTGAACTTCATTATCCTTAATTTATGGGCATGAGTGTATGTTCAGATATGGTAATATCAGATATGGTATGGTATAATATGGTAAGTCATTTTCTCCAATCTCTTCAATAAACTCGTGGAATTGTGATCTGAAACAATTAACACCAGTTGACATGACTGGCTTTAAAACTTCCGAGATACCCGGCGTTATCCGCACAAAGATTGTTAATAAATGATGCAATGTACGATTAACGACTTTGGATCGGCGTCATTTTCTATGGCCTTTTATGAGTCCCTTGATGCCCACATGTTTTTGCCACCGTCATTAATGATGCATTCTTATTTTTTCCCCATTGAATATTGCTTTTCTGAACTCCTCTAAAAATATCTTCTCCAGTGTTCGTACCACGTATGCCAAGAAAGTCAAGAAGCTATTCCTTCTCTTCAAAATTTTTTTCCATCCCGCGAATAAAAAGTAATCCCTGAGCAGTATCTTAAACATTTATTGACTCCTCCAGGAAAAGTCCAAAGAGAACCACTCTCAAACTGGACAATTGACGTAACATATTTTCTGAAATATCATCTACGCTTCGAGCCACATTCTTTGTTGATAAACTGTTGTTTTTAAAAATATTAGCTTTTTTAGACACATTACTTATATTCGCAGCAGTAAATGGTTTCCCAAGTTTCTCTAATGAATGAGCCATGTGAAAACTAGCATGAGTTGCTGCTCCTTGACCACCAATTACTTTTTAAAACAATAACTGCTGATATTTCAGGCTGCATTTAAAAGATTCATTTTTTTCTAATCGGTGGCTATCTATATATTTGGAATAATTCTGTGAATAATGTTCAGTCTCATAATGACGTTTTATATTGTATCCTTTAAGCTATGATAATGTTTTTTAGAAATATACACAAAGCCTTATTACTTGACTCAATAAGGAAATTATATTCCACTTGTTTTTAAATGTGCCACACTCACTACCCATGTGTCATTTTTTTGAAGAAGGTCCCGTGGAAAATGTGTGAATGTGTTAAAATGTTTTGATTTCTGTTGTTTCCCTGTCTTTATTGGTTTTTTTTTTAATTTTCTGTTTAGTCTGTCTAGGACCGGCGATTTTCGTGTTATGAGTACCGTTCTAACGCTATGTATGATTTTTTACTCCAATCACATTCAAATAAATAAGTGGTTGTTGGTATTCTAAATGTTCCGCATCGTGTCACTGTAATCATAACTGTTAAAGTAGAAATATAGTTTCTTATGATTCCTGAGCTCATAACTCAAAATACTTTAAACAGAACTTTCATTCAATTTTTGGGAATGGTATGATAGCTAGGGATTCGTATATAGAGAGATTTTTATAATCACCCTGTATATTAGCGTAAACGGTTAGCACAGTCAACAAGAATTAACTGCTTTTCCACTCTAGTAGCTAGTGTTTACTCCCATTTGTGATGGAAGTTTTGGTATTGAAGGTCAATTAACAGTTCCCTACCTACAATATTTTCGAAATCTTTTCTACTCCAGTGAATAGTCAGGGGAATTTCAACAAAGTTTTTTAAATGTTGAACTTAAAGTTATTTAAAATTTTATTCAGATAGGTCACAGACTATGCTTTTGGGTTTTGTCAAAACCGCGACTGTTTTCCTATAACTTAACTTTCTTACATCGAGTCTCACAGCAACGGTTTTTGATAGAATATTCTTGTTTTAGAGGGATTGGATTACAAGAGGAAATTCAGTTGAATAAAATGTAACCAATCTCTTATTTTCCTATTTAGTTTCTTTTTTCGAAACAATACCATTAAAAAAAATCTTCCCTAGAGTCCTGAAAAATTTCTTATCTGTGCGTCCCCTATCTTACAGCCATTTTATCTTTAAAGAAGTAAAAATTATGTTTCTTCAATTTAAATCATATTGAGGGTATTAAAGAGAACAATGTTTATCACGTTCGTCATGTTAGTATTCCCACGAGTTCTTCCGGTCTCTTATTACTGTGTCTTCTGCTCATTTACGTGAATAATACACAAATTTTTTTCCAATGCTAAAAATTTTGATAAAGGTGAGAAAGTGTGCATAACAAAAGTTTTGAAAATAGACATAAAATAGTGCATTATAAATAAATAAAATATTTGACCGATAGTTTTTAGAAGCGAATGCATCTAATGAATGAACAAAACTAGTTCAAGTAAAATTTATATCAAGATTTTTTAAAGTATTATTTGTAAAATTTAACATGTAAGATCTAAATGACTCAAATATCTCAGGCTTCACTTACAAGTTAGTGATTTTTTCAGACTGCAAGTCGGCTCTGAAAGCGATTAAAAATGGAGACACTAATATCGCTTCTGCGATAAATGTTCTGCTCGAGACTCTACACTGTAGAGGCAAATCATGCCATCTTCAATGGATTCCTGCACATGTCAACATTGAGGGACAACGAATGCGCTGACTCTTTAGCCAAAGAAGGCAGGGACAATGATCAACCCAGAACTACCATCGCACTTGCAGATGCTAACGCAGTTGCCAAAAGCTCATTCCTCATAATTTTAAGAAGCCACTAATCATGGACTTCAACTGCCCTAGGAAATTGACATGAGTTATTAGCAGACTCAGAACTAATCATTACAGACGGATGAAGATTCTCTCAGACAAGACCAGGGAATACATCCCCTGCAGAAATTGCCCCAAGGCTTTCCTAACACGTAAACACATTCTAGAGTGCCCAGCACTCATTCCTCAACTTTTGCAATTGGGTAGGGTACCAATCGAGGCCAACTTAAGAGAAGTCCTGTATAGTGAAGCGGCGCCGTTGCTAGTGGCCACTATCGTGAAGACTTTTGACTTGATCTGACTTTGATAATTATATTTTAAATCCATGGACACGATAACAACAACAACAACATGTAAGATACGCAACATGAAGCTCAATAAAAATATTTTAAATGTAAACGACTTACTTGTTGTGTTTGATCCAATATAGCTTTTTTCGTCATGATATCGTGAAGAGCCTCGTCACATTCTTTTTCGGCTATTTTTACCAGTTCATGAGCTTTTTTTAGTCTCTATAGCTATTTCATTTACTTTTTCTTGAGTCTCGCGAATTTTGTCTAATCCGGCTGTGAGTTTCCTCAGGACCTCTTCGACTTTTGTCTGTTTATTCGTGAGTACTCTACGAATAGAAAAGATTAAATTATAGTTAAAAAAACTAAAAAACACGCTTTTAGATTTAATCAAACTAAAAAGTAAAAAATAATTGTCAACATAAGAATAAAATGACTGACGAGAAAATCAATGTCACTGTTCTAAAAGCGTGGGGTCCTCGATATCGATCGTTATAATTTTTCACTAGTTTCATTCCGAAATGCAGAGTTAGTTTAAAAATGTTATACAAAGCACAACACGCTTTTAGAACAGTGACATTGATTTTCTCGTCAGTCATTTTATTCTTATGTTGACAATTATTTTTTACTTTTTAGTTTGATTAACACTAAAACATGTTTTTTATTTTTTTTAAACTATAAGTTATTTACTTTTTTAGTTTGATTAATGCTAAAAGCGTGTTTTTTAGTTATAATATTTAAATGAGGTCCCGGTACAGAGGATGGAACTATAGTTCTTACAATAATTTAATTGTGAGTAAAACAAAGTCTAAACGCGAATATGTCGAGCCTGCCAGGATTAGAATCTCCTGATCCGTAGTCAGGCGCGTTATCCGTTGTGCCACCGTCCCACGTAAGTCTGAATGTCTTAGGTACTTTCATTCTACATGGGTTAAATTGCTCTTCATAAGTTAAAATAAAATCACTAATCCTGGCGATCCTAATCATGATGAGATAAAACACTTATCAAAATATTTTAGTGTCGTCGGTCCTTGATAAGTCTACAACGTTTAAATTAAATCTGATCGCTTAAAGTAGGACAAAATCGAGCCCAAAGAGTCAGTTACAAACAAACATATAGGTGAAAATAATAAAAGCGTATTAAAAATTTAATCAATTTACATCAAATTACTTAAATTTACTTCAAATCAATTTATTTACTTTACTTTAGCGTCTTCAATTTACTGCTAATATGTTTACATCCATTTGGCACGATAATTTATAATTTAAAAGGCATAAAAGAAACATTTATTGAAGTGGAATTTATAAAATTTACGATTGTAATTTTAAATCAAAAATATAAATTTGAATCTTGTAGTGTGCGTCGTTTGTTTATACAGCTGGATCTCGGTGTGCTTCGGTTGAAAACACACAATTTTAAGAACGTTAAAGTTAATTCAATTAAATGATATGTGGAAGGGTTCCACTTCTAGTTCTCGGTATGAGAGATTGTAATTCAACGCCAGTTGCATCGTGCGTCCTCTCTGATGAGAGTCTCGATGCTTACGGATGATTTCTTCTCTACGACGCAAGGGGTGCTCTTGTAGTGCGTAGACAGAAAAACGGTTACAATCTGAAATTTCATATTTACTCTAATCATAAAAAAATATGTCTACATCATAACCAATATCACATATTAAACACTATCATATAGTTCGGAAAAAGACTTGTTTTATAATTACATTTTACATTACCGTTCTTTTTGAGCCTTGTATTAGACAACCATTACAAGTCGAAAAAATTTCTAGGATAGATAAACTTAGAATCAAACATCTATTGAAAATAGTCTTTCCGAGTATTCTACTTCCTTTATTCGAAAGTTCACTCGCTCTAATATGAAGCCTTTGGCATCTATGACAGTAATTAGTTGAATTTCTGCTTTCATACAACGAACTATTATCTCTATGCTCAATCAGTAATTGATCATTGTATAACTTGCTATTAAAAGTTAAGAGTTTTAGTGAAACTTTTTGAAATTGGATATTGTTTTAATGTGCAGATAAATCCACACACAAAGAAATCAAGCTAACTAAAATTAATCAAATTAAATCTAAAGAGTTAAATAAAAAAGAAGAAAATAAGAAATTAATTTCTTAATTTAATTAATTTAATGTAAAACATTACCAATAAAAATATTATTATAGAAAATAAAATTTTTCAAACAGCAATTTAAAAAAAAATGTTTTTTTTTATGACTACTTTCATATTTTGTACGCATTAATTATACATATAATACGCATATATAGTAACACATGTCTAGCTCCATTTACCTTTTCCCCAACGATTATTAACCAAATATTCTTACATCAATCGTTATTAGCCTTACATTCTCATATTTTCTGTCAATTACCTGAATCTGTCATATATTATACTTTGTAATATTTTATATTATTAACAAAAACACAATGAATGATTTGTTTCCTCCATCCATGAGTAGATCTCTCATGAGATGTCCGTCCCGCACTTCAAGACATTGAGGATTAGTCACAAGCAAACAAACAAATATTCGCAGCAGCGTTCATGCGCTCTCTACTTACTACGCTCTCTCTCTGATGATTTGTCAGAAATTATGCAAGAGCGTTTGGCAACAAGCATGTCTTTGGGTTTTGGTTTCGAAAGATATGCTGGCGGCGAGCCACGCTGCATTAGTGTTTCGCAGCCCTTGAAAATAGCTAATTAAATAATATAATCCTATTTTAAAGCTATAAGCTTTTGTACACTTAACTTGTGATGTGTCTCGATCATCAAAATACCATAATATAAAGTGGCATGTTCATGCAATTTAAAAAAATTCGTCAGATTCTTTTGCAAACATCACCATAGTCACAATAGTCATCCATATGACAAAAGCCCCGATTCATTTGTATTCTATTATTGAGGTGAACGATATAAAGCATATATATCTCAAAATAATTTTATAAATTTCAAAGCTCTGAAGCGGTTAAAAATGTTGTTCGGAAAAACATTTAGTAAGTAAAAACTATTTTCTCAATAAGTTTCTGTAGTGCATGTAAACCGAAAGTTAACTCACCTCTTGAAAGTAGTTACTAATTTTACAAAAGTGCTAGATGTTTCAAAACAAATTCCATGGATATTCGCCTCATTTTTAGAGTATTTCAAAGCATTAATCTGCATATAGGCGAGGATATTGCAACAAACATCAAGTCTCTGCAAAAGAGGAATAAATTGATAAGCCATTTCCATTCTATTATCATTTTTTACTATATTAAGAGATAATTTTAATGACGCGAAAAAGAATCTAAATAATGAAAGTAATTCAATTACAAAAATGCCGTTATTATACATATATACACTCAAGAGCCAAAACACTATAACCACCTGTCAATAACGAGTTGGCCCACCTTTGGCGCTCAACACAGCTTCAACCCGCCTTGCCATGGATTAATACCACCACTTAATACCAGTTAAACACCACTTCCACCTGATCACGTGCCTTCCACGTCACTCATGCGAGTTCATTGCAAAATGTAGGGATGGGTCATAATGTTTGGCTCTTGAGTGTATATAATGGCATTTTTATATGTATCAGGTTGGGAAAAAAGAAATCCATTATTTTTTTTTGGTATATGACTGTAGTGATCGATATCTCGTAGTCATCGATCAAACACTTTCAGATTTATGCTCGTTGGAAAAGTGACATTTGGCACTAAAACAATTCTTTTGCTGTTTTTTTGTTTGGTCCATTCAATTGTGAGTTACAAGGTGTTAAAAATGGAAGTCAACAAAGAGAAAATTTGGTGCATTTTGCAGTTTTTCCTTGATAAGAAGCTCAAAAGGTGGCGAATTAGGATTAATGGCGAAGAAGGTTCTGCTGTACACTTTGGGACTGGAAAGGAATAATTTATTATGATTTGCTTCCATATGGCCAAACACTAAATTCGGATCTCTGCTGTCAACAACTGGATCATTTGAAACTAGCGATTGACCAGAAATAGTCAAAACTGGCCAACAGGAAAGATGTTGCGTTCCATCAGAACAATGCCAGGTCCCACATTTATTGTGACTCGCCAGAAACTCCGGGAACTTGGTTGGAAAGTTTTGATGCATCCACCCTATATTTCGGACCTGGCACCAAAAGATTACCATGTTTTTCTTGAATTGCAAAACTTCCTTAATGATAAGAAACTGGCATCAAGCGAAGTTTGTAAAATCGATTACTAGAGTTTTTCACCAATAATGAGCAAGACTTCTATGAGAGAGGCATTATGAAGCTATCTTGAAAATGGCAACAAATTATAGAACAAAACGGTGCATATTTGACCGAAACTTGTAATCCGAAACATGTTAAATAAAGTCTTGAAGTTGACGTAAAAATAATAGATTTTTTTCTCATAAGCATAATATTTAATTAATAAATACAAAGTAAAAAAAGCAAGTCGTAACATTGAATAAAATGAAACTAAAAAAAAATTTCAAATATTTTAAATTAAACACTTTTTCTGTTATTTACCAAACATTTTCAAAAGTTTATTAAAATTAAGTTTTAAAGAATTGTAATAATATCAAATGCACTTACTTGTTCATTAGTTGGTTTAAGATCAATATCTTTTAAAAATTTGTGAGCAGTAAACTGCAATGCCTCATAAGGCCATTCATCAAACCAATCTAAACTACATCTTTTATATAAAGCAGGATATTTTAGGAAGCATTTCCTATTTACAAATGAAAATAATGAGATAATGTGATTTTAATGAAAACTCTTAAAAGACAAATTTTTATAGTAATTGAATGGAATATATACTATTCAATAACATGAAAAAATTTTTTTCAAAGTAAAAGTTTGTTTTAAACAAAATATTGAAATATATTTTTCAACATCATAATATTTAATACAATTATTCTGCTATTATCACTATGTTAGAATAAGAAAAATAGATCAAAGAATATAATACGTTTTACTTACTTATATAATGGTGAAATATAATTAAAACAAAAAATAATATGCAAATTGCACTGAATATTTTTAATAAGAATTTTATGGCCTCCATCGCTTTCAGGGGAAAGTTCTGAGTAAATCTGAAAATCGTATATTTAAAAACAAACATTAGTGCAGTAAATCTAAATATCATGTATTTAAAAATTAAAATTCACAAATGGAAATAATATAATTGAAATTTTGAGTAACATTTTTAAATTAACTATAAATATTAAAATATGTATATAACATGCATTAACAGTAAGTAAAAAATTAATAATATGCCAAATAAAATATTATACAAGTTGCCCAAGAATTATTGCACACCTTACAAGTGTAACGGATCGGCCTGTACTAGATCTATAATGGCTTCAAGGAGAGGGCCACTTTTAGGATCATAAGAACACTTTAATTTTTATTTACAAGCACATATATACATATATATATATGTGTGTGTCTCATAATAATAAATGTAATAATAATAAATGTGTGTACATAATAATAAATGAAAATTACGGATTTAAATTTGATTCACAAATCCAGTTCACTCGAAGGACAGAGATTATCCGAATTCTTGAGTCTGCGACGAATTTTAAACACGTGGTCTGCGGCAGACCATAATTATCACACGGCGTGATGCACGAAACCACAAGGGGCTCTTTGGAAACAGGCGGAAACTTCGGCCTGTTCTGTCACTTCAGAGAGAAACAACACTCTTTGTTGATTCGTCGCAGAATTCTCTCGTCTCCTAAACCTCCCTTTAGAAAATCCATCAACAGAGTAGCAGGAAGCTTCCCTCACTTTTCATTGGAGTAGACCTTTCCTCAGCCCATGGTCTATCACCCATCACGATGCAACAACTCATAGTATATCATAACCAGTCTGTAGTTGATTCGACCTGTGAAGTCCGCACAGACAATCGCTAATTTCATGAGTCTCATTATACATGATACCGGATATCTGCTATCAGATTTGAGTGACAGGTTGTTCTCATTTGTACAAAACACTAATTGCATGTAATATATTTACCCACAACACTGCTTGTCTACTGTCAAATTTGCGTGATGCGTTGCTATTATGTGCTTGTCAAAAAATGTACATTCCTCCCTCCTGGGAATGAAATACCAATACTCTTCCAGTAAGAAAAAATGCTACACAAGATTGCATTAAAAAATGCAGAAGAAATAGAAGTACAATTTCTAGAGTATTTCCAAAATTCGATATACCCATGAATCTACTAATAACTTTTTAACAAATGGAAACAGTAACAATGTATTTACAGGAGAACGTCCAGTTCAATTCATGTTCTACATATCCGACCGCCCATTAATATTAATTCGACTAATATGCGGTGCCAAAAAGGCGCCATTTTTCCACTCCGTAACTGATGTTAGATGAAAGGTTGTTACGTCTTCGAACATTGTTGCCAAATATCGTCTTACGCTGCGGTGCGTATTGAGTTTGGAAAGAAATTCATTAGGGGAAATAAATAAATCAAGAGGATGATTCGAAATTAAGTAAAGAAATTTGAGGATAATGATGCTGTAATCGACAGGCGCCGAAGTAGTAGTCCTAAAAGCGAGAAAAAAAAATTACAAAAATTTTATGGAATTTTTGCTGGAAATTCTCAGAAAATCATCGAAGAGAATATTCGGTTAATGGAGTTCCGCAAGAAATATTTCAACGCATTCTGAGAAATCTAAAATTTCATGGTTACAATACCAATGTTGTGCAGGAATTGAAAGAAACTGGCAACAGCAGTAGAAGTTTGAATTGAACTAATCGTACCTATAACCACAACTATATAATTTCAGTTATTAAAAATTTATTAATAAATTTATAGGTATAAAGGCTTTTGGATCATACTTTACAAAAGTTAATCGATGCAACTGTTTGGGCTGTGTCCAAGCTCATATATTGCATTGACAAGTTCTTATTATAAAACTTTTAATTGGATTTTTTCGTAATTTCATTAGATATTCTTGCTGCGGAATTATGTGAAAGATTGTATCTATGTATTAATTTGCAGGAAATTGAGCAGCTGCTATTAGTTTCTGAGGCTTAGCAATACATGAAGGAAAATCGAGTATCGCTTGCACGTACTATAAACAATCAAGTGATATCATGTTGACATTTATTAACTTCTTTAGTTAATAAATATTTACATTTAGATATATTGAAATTTAAAAAAATTAGTTTGGATACATGTCTTAAAATGTTTTTTTTAAATAAGCATAATAGTCTTTGAACTGTATATTTTTGGTCCAATAATTCTTGGACCATATAATAAACAATATAACATATGTGCATAAAAATATGTTTGAAAATTTTTAACTTAAATTAACAAAAAATATGGCATGAAAACTATTCCCAATTTCTTGAAAACAATATTGTAATCATGCTCGGCATAGCTATACTAAAATATTTTTAAAAAATCATTTTAAATACAAAATTTATGAATCTTATATTTATTTTTATAAGTTTTCACCCTAGGAATAGTAATTTTTTTCTTTAAACATACAAATTTAACTCTACATTGCCCACTATTTTTGTACTTCAATTTAGCTATCGAGAATCTCATCTGATAACTCACTTTAGGAATTATTATTACAGTTAATAATTTTCTTGCATTAAATATTAAAATAATATTGTTTAAGAGGGACGTATTTTTGTAGAATGTCTAATTAAAAACATATCGTACAAATTATATCTATTAAAGAATAGAAATAAGTTATAAATTGTACACCACTGGGATAACATAAATTACATATCTCATAGATTAATTCAAATCTAAGAGTTAAATAGTGCAGCCAGCGTGCAGAAGGACCAAGTTCTAATTCACCCGTGTAATGTCTGCTTTCAGAAACGAAGAGACTATATGGTGATATAGACAGTGTGTATAAGTGTCTAATATCGGCAATCAGGTTGTCTGGTGGGAGTTTCAGCATTTTTTCTCCCATACGACGAGAAGGTACCTCTGAAAGTTCTTCCTTCATTACCAAACGGCAGGCTATTTGTGGTATGCGTAAATAGCAAAATATATTATACTCGTATATGATTTTATACTAAATTGATTTGATCTCGCTGGCTGTCAACTAATGCGACCTTCCCCCTATTCCACTTCAATGTTAGTATGTTTGTTGTTAATTGAGTGATTATAAATCAGTCACCAGAGGAGCAGTTACGACTGCATTATATGCAGAACATCCTTAATTCATCATGGATAGCTATACTGATATTGATAATGGGTCGACAATTGTGTTTGGCATTGACAAACAGTCATGATGTGATCTTTTTTTTTTTGTGAACGAATTAGTAAGAATAGGTAAAATTGTCTGATCGTCTAGGAAAATGTCGTTAGAACAAGAATTCAAAACTTTACTCAACAAATATTAAGAATAAATGTATGATACAATACTAACCATTCTTAATTCCTCTGGTGTGAATACGTCAAAAGGCACACCAATAGTGAGAATATCACTCAAATAATGGAGAAACATGTCATCCACAATATCATCCTCATTTAACAGAAATAAAATCATTTTTTTATTTACACCAGTGTCATACAGTAGTTTGTGCAGATCTAAAGAAATCAGAAGAATTTACTATAATTCATATACTACAAATTTTGGGACATATTACAAAAGTATTAGTATTTATGTATAAACATATACCCAACAACAACAAAAATATACCCAACGTTCCTCGGATGGCTCAAATCTCTTTACATCGAGAGAAGATTAAAATTTCAATTATTTCAACAGAACGCTAAGTGCTACATTAAGACACAGTTCTAAAGTTCAACTATATATTATTATTTTTATACAATGCAAAGCAATTATTACAAAGCAATGACTACAACACAAAGTCTAAATTAAGCTAGCAAATTTTATGGATTACTTCATGGCCACATATCCAGTATCAAGATACGATCCTTTACATTGGTCTCGCGAACGTTCAGATTGAAACTAAAACGACTAAAACTGCGCGTTACGAGTTGTATTAAAAATTTATTTCAAGTATTTATCGAACAAATTTACGAAAATTGAATTAGTTAAGTCTCTAAAATTGAATAAAAATCAGTCACAGCGAAGTTTATCTAAGAATAAATAAATGTTTTTTTTTTTAATGAATGGAAGAATCTTAATTTTATAAAAAGAAAATCCTAAATTTTTAACGCATTATAAAGTACTAATATTCAATGCATTACAATTAAAAATTTTAAAAGTAAAATAAAGCTTGAAAGCATTAAATTAAAATAAAGGTCAAACATTGACAAATTTAAATAAATTTATTAATTTCTGCTAATTTTTAAATTCTGAAAAAATTCTATATTTTGATGTCTTTGACGCGATGAATTCAAGAGAGAAATGTTAAATACACATATTTTAATTTTAATCCTAGTATACTTATTTTCTGTAAAATTCACATAGAGAGTTTTACATTATATTTGTAACATATATTATTGTTGCAGAATATTATTGTGTTGTTGAAAGATTTGATCCATTGGAAAGAGTGATAGAATATCTCCCATCGCCTCAGACTGCCTAGAGGGAGTTTGTTTCTTCGATAAATGAAAATCACTTTTTCCCATTAAATTTTCTTGGAAAATATACTGTTTGGAAAGTGATACTTCTTAAAGATATTAACAATTTTTCTGAGTCGAATGTTGCTAGCTTCCATATTAGTAGAAAAAAATATTATGTTATAAATAAATATATGTCATTATGTTATGATATAAATAATTTGAAATGTCGTTATGTTGTTGTTTCTTATCCCACTTGGTAGACATCTAGAACTGGGGTGGTCAATCGCGTCCCGCGAGATTTATCACGCTTTTAGAAAATATATTTAGTTTATAATGGCCAAAGCAGTGAAAACCAATGCATTAAAATATATATTATTTGTGCATCCATATATTCAAAATTACGTAAAATATGCAAAAGAAATAAGAAAACTTATAGCTGCTTTTGAAAGCCGATTCAGTAATTTAGAGTTAAATAAAAACAACAAAATTTTTGAAATATATTCATCTCCTTTTCATGTTGAAATCGAGTCGGCCCCAGAATATCGCAAAATGGAACTCGGTGAATTGCGTTGCAATATTGAATTAAAACGCATTTTGAAATATCGAAATCAAAAATAGATTTTTATAACACTTACGTCAAAAAAATTGTTACCGCTTTGGGTTCGAACCAGTGAATCGTTTTTTTCAAAAATGAAATTGACCAAGCACAAAACACGCTCAAACATAACGGACGCTAACCCGCAACACCCATTACGATGTGCAAATACCCAAATTGAGATCGATTTGCAAAAGCTAAGTGAAAGAGTGGCGAAACGAAGATCGCACTAGTAAAATAAACATTTTTAATGATTTCATTTTTTTATTTCGTTTTTATTTATATATATTTTATATTTCAATTTTAGTGTTATATAGTTCTTATGTGCATTTAGTATCATTATTATTATATTATCTATGTTTACATGATAAGAATAATAGTAAACACAATAATAATAACTTATTATGTTTCAATGTTTCACTCCACAAAAATGTCTATAGTGGGTTTAAATCTAATATGGGGATATATAATTTTATATGCTACCCGCGGAGTTAGGATGCATTTCCAAAGTAGCTTGCAAGATCATTTGGGTTGGCCACCCCTGATCTAGACCCCAAGCCCACGTAGCCTGGTTCATGGTTGAGGGAAAAGGGGGCAGTTTCTGTTGTGATGGAGCACCCGTAGGTAGAAGACTGGCTAAACCTCGAGACAACGCTCTTACGATCATATTAGACCGGAACCTACGGTTTATTCAAAAATGTTATGTAAATAAATTAATAATTTTAAAAAACTAAAAAACATGTTTTTAGAGTTAATCAAACAAAAAAGTAAAAAATAATTGTTAACATAAGAATAAAATGACTGACGAGAAAGTGAATGTCACTGTTCTAAAAGCGTGGGGTGCTCGATATCAATTGTTATAATTTTTCACTAGTTTCATTCCGAAATGCAGAGTTAGTTTAAAAATGTCATTCAAAGCACCCCACGCTTTTAGAACAGTGACAACAATTTTCTCATCAGTCATTTTATTCTTATGTTAAAATTTTTTACTTTTTTGTTTGATTAACTCTAAAAGCGTGTTTTTTAGTTTTTTTAAACTATTAATTTATTTTTTACTTTTTACTTTGATTAACTCTAAAAGTGTTTAAGCTATAATATTTAAATGGAGTCCCGTTTCGGAGGACAGGTTCTTACAATAATTTAATTGTGAGTAAAACAAAGACTAAATGCGAATATGTCGACACAGCCAGGATTCGAACAGGTAATCTCCTAACCCGTAGTCAGGCGCGTTATCCATTGTGCCGCTGCCCCACGTAGATTTGAATGTCTGAAAGATGTCTGTAAATGTTTCTTTGCAGCTTAAATAGTGTGTATGAGGAGAAACAGATCTCCAGGGGAAAAAATGATGCGCCGATCAAGATGACTTTTCAAAGGCTGTGTGTTTTAATCACTAATCCTGGCGATCCTAATCATGATGAGATAATAAACTTATCAAAATATTTTAGTGTCGTCGGTCCTTGATAAGTCTACAACGTTTAAATTAAATCGGATCGCTTAAAGTGAGGTAAAATCGAGCCCAAAGAGTCAGTTACAAACATACTAACATACATACAGATGAAACTAATAAAAGCGTATTAAATATGTTCAAAATGTTATTATGCAAAATACTTGTATGTATTTTTCTGTTTTATATACCCAAATTAATTTTAAGAAATGGGCCTGAATGGCCGAGTGGCTGGCGCTCGGTCCCACAGGTTTCGGGTTCGAGTCCCGGTGGTGCCATGGTTGTTTGTAGTGGTTCGGAATCTACTTTAAACCGTAGGTCCCGGTCTAATAGGATCGTAGAGCGTTGCGGGGGCATTGTTACTCCGCGTCCGTAGCTTATCTTCAAGTTACACGCGCCCCCTGGGTAATGCAAAGTGAGTACGTCTGTGCAGCGCTTGCCTTAAGGCATCCAAGACGTCCATGTCTGTGTTTTCCAGCTGCATTAGAAAGAAAAAAAAATGTAAGGAAGTTATTACGTGTATTATTTATTTCCTTGAGTATGCATGCATATGAAATCCACATGTATAATAAAAGATCTTGACACATTTTTTGTTGAATGTCTTTAGCATTTATGAGTCACAATAATAAAAAATAAAAAAACGTTTTTCGTCATCCTGAATAGAATACCTGGAACTCGTTAGAATTCGAAAATTAAATTGGATGTACCTCTTTTAAATCCTGCAATGTCATAAGTCTGGTCCCTTTTTATTTCAAATACTTCGTATTTCAGTAAGTGTGCGGCAATTCTGGATAGACTACTTTTACCAGTACCGTTAGCACCTAGAAGAAGCATGTTCCCAGAAGAACCATAGATTCCTCTTAAAATTCGGCACACTGAAAAGAGAAATCATGTTTCACTTAAAACTTTTGTTACGATTCTATCAATTAATAGTAGGTGAAAATGAAACAGTAAACAATGCAATAGCGATAAGATAAAAATTGAATATGAAAATATTTATTTTAGAGTGTATTTTTCAGCACTGCCTTACACAGAACTGATAAAACGGAGCCTTTTCTATTTTTATTGTTTAGCTACTTTTTTCTGACATCAGGATTCAGTGCAAATAAGTATATATCACATTATGGGGCACGGAGAATCTCTTAGATAAATATTAATCTTCTTTAAAAACAGATAAATATTTTGAGAAATTAAGTAGTGTAATGTACAGGTTGTGCAGCTGGATTGTAACTAGGTGTGGTTAGGTTGAAATACTTGAGCTGTATTGACACACGCACAAACACCACACACGTACCATTAAAACTTACAATGTGTAGCACGTTTAAAGACAGAAAATTCTACATTCGTGGCAGGATTACACTTCTAAGCAGAAAATCTGAAACTTCGGTTACGCGCAGGATGCGCTAAATATAGTTCCTTACGAGTGAGAGTTTCAAGGCATGTTGATCATTTTTCCCAATCGCCTAGGGGACGTTCTTGTCAGTGTGTAATAGTAAGCGCAGTTACACCATCTTAAATAGTATAACTAAAGACAATGACAAATGCTTTCTCTCACTTATAAAATCAAAGGATTTGATAGGAAATAAGAAATACCATCCGAAATTTCTAGAGCCAAATACAAAAGCTCATTTGCAATATACTTTACTAAGATTTTTTACAATTGCCTAATTAAAATATTTGACAGTTTTTGACAAAGTATTTCAAAATTTTTAAAATAACTCACATTCTTAAAAAATGTTGATTATGTTTTTCGAATTATTAATTTATTTAAATACTCATAGTGATTAATAACACGTTTTTTTAAAACTGTCTTTTATGTCTAATACTCCAAATAAAACATCTTTTTAAGAAAAGAAACGCATTTAAATAGTGTTGAATTTAAAATAAAGTCTAATGAAAAAATTAAGCTAAAATTCTTAGCGAAAATAAATGGAGAAACGATATGGAAATATTTTCTAATTAAGAAAGGTTAAAAATAAATTAAAATTTTTCTGTAATTAATCTTTGATCTTAAAAATTTAAGAATCCCTTTAAGTGAGGTTTAAATGTAAACTGAAAGATTTATAAATAGGAAATACATTTTATATTGTTATTAATAATGAAATTTTTTTAAGACAAAGCTTAAAAAAATACACAAATATTTTAATTTGCATAACAACATGAATAAGATGGTAAAAGATGAATTATAACTTTGGCAGCATTTTAAGTTTGTAATTTTACAAAAAAACAGAAAATATACATGTTATCTTGTGTCTAATCCTCAGTGTCCTGCAGTGTGGGATGGACACCCGACGAGTCCACTCGTGGAGGGACGGAAGGGTGTCAGCTCCTGTTGTGATGGAGCACCCGTAGGTAGAAGTCTGACTTGGCTCCGAGTCGTTGAAGAAGGAGGGCAGTGCCTTCCGGAAGGACTTTTAGAGGGAACTACCCCGAATTTGAGTATCGTACGGGGAAAAAACCCGGAAAAATTCCCACCAGGTAGTCCGATTCACGAGGCAAGATGCTGACCATCACAGACTGCTCGAATCTCCTCATTTTCTGATACAATGTCTACAACATGGTACCTCACCCCTAATGCTCATCAGTGGCGCACGTTGCCACTGAACCACGAGTCGGGCACTTTCAATTAATAAATTATACATACTTGTTTTGTTATTCACTGTTGATAAAGAATTAAAAAATATAGGAAATAGGTATGAAAATTAGTTCAATAAATTATATTACCAAATTTTCAAAAAAAAAATTATATTAATCTCAAAAAAACTTACAGTGATTAATGTTATATTCAAACAGAAGAATTGGATGGGAAATAATATCGTGAGCTTTCTTGTATTCTTCAATGCAATTCTCGAAGTAGTTCCTTGGTATGGCGATGTCTTTCACTTCCTCATAAGTTTTCTCAATGCGCAGATAGTGCACTGTAATTTAGAGAAACATAATTGCGATTAATGCAATACGATATAAAATACCGAAGAAAGATATTTTAATTATCTTTGTCAATAAATGAAATAATTCATAAAACTTATTTCTCTTAAAAAAATTAACTAATTGTAATATTTATTTGCCATGGTTTTTTATTTAATATTTAAGGAAAAAAAAGAGAAAAAATATTTTACATAAGATTAAATTATTCTCTTTACACAATTTCTCTGCAATTTTATTTTACAATAAAAGCGAGGGACGTCTAATTAAAAAAGATAATTATTGATTTACTTCGTAATAAATATGTTCATCATTATTTTAAAATTTGATTCAAATTTCCAAATTATTATAAATATATAATCTTTTCAAAAAAATTTAATACGACTGGATTAAAATATTGTTAATGAATTTTGTATATTTTCAATAATTAGGATAAAAACCTAGTACACATTTAACCTTTTACTAAATAAAATTTTTTTTTTGATATGAATATATATTGTTAGCCGCTTGCTAGCGATTAGTTGTGTCAAGATGTAATACCAATCTCTCTTTCTATTTATATTAGTTTATTTACAATACTTTACACGAACAATAATTTGATACACTTGGCGCCCTCTGCCTCTTCTACAATATAAATTCCATCTCATACTTAATAACCGCAAACACATAACATACGGTCCCTGACCGTATTTCTAGCTCGGACGCTCCTAGAGTTCTCCTCGCGGTCTCTAGATCTGACCGCATGTACTTACCACACTGGACCACACAGTTAAGGTCACAGTCGCGACTGGCAATAATAATTAAACCTTACAATATATAATAATAGAACATATGATATTTTAAAATTTCTTAATCTTTCATATCTTTAGTACATTCAGCGACCTGATGGCCAACTGGCCAGCGCTTTAGCCTTTGGTACCATAGGTTTCATGTTCAAATCCTGATGGTGGCATGGATGTGGTGCGGAATCGGAATAAATGGTTCGGAACACCAATGCCCCACTGTATGTCCCGGTCTAATTAGTCCAAAGTATGTACAAAAGGATCGTAGGAGGACAAAACAAAACTTTAGTAAATTCAATTCTATTGAGGTTCTTTTTAAATCAATCGATTACAAATAATGTATTAACTATGGAAGAGTTCAGAGTACATTAAATTAAAATGATAAATAAATTCTTTATACTTAATAACAAAAGGACCCTCACAATTTTAATTTGGTTTTTCGATCTACTGTCATTTTTTGCACACTTTAGGCTAATTAGACCGGGACCTACAGTTTAACGTGGATATTCCGAACCATTCACAAATATGCATGCCATTGTCAGGTTCGAACGTAAAGCCTATGGTACCAAAACCAGAGAGCTAGCCACTTGGCCATCAGGCCACCCACAATTTTATTATTAACGATATAAAACTGTATATGAATTTAATGTTATTGTTATCGTGTCCATGGATTTAAAATATTATTATTAAAGTTAGATCAAGTCAAAAGTCTTCACGATAGTGGCCGCTAGCAACGGCACCGCTTCACTATACAGGACTTCTCCAAAGTTGGCCTCGATTGGCAGCATACCCAATTGCAAAACATGGGGAGTGAATGCTGATCACTCTAGAATGTGCTTAGGTGTTAGGAAGCGTAGGGGCAATTTTTGCAGGGGATGTATTCCCTGGTCTTGTCTGGGAGAATCTTCATCCCTCTGTAATGATTAGTTCTGAGTCTGCTAATAACTCATGTCAATTTCCTAGGGCAGTTGAAGTCCGTGATTAGTGGCTTCGTAAAGTTATGAGGAATTAGTCAGCTTTTGGCAATTGCGTTAGCATCTGCAAGTGTTATTGTAGTCAGCGCATTATATGAATTTAATAAAAACTAAAAATATAAAATTAATATGAATAAATTAAATTAAAATATAAAATTAATATTATAATTTAATATCAATTTAATAAAAATAGGTTTACATTTCTTGTTTACGTTAAGCTACATGGTAATAATGTCCTCCTTTTTTAGCGCAATAGCTATTTTAAGCATTTTAAATAGAAACTTCATTTTATAAAAAATTAATATTTTCTTTATGCATGTGTTTTAATACAGGAATAATAATATATTGTGTATTCACAAGTACACATAACACGATACATACAATTTTTAAGACTCCTGTCGCTCGGGTAGTGGTCTTTGAGTTGTATCAAAAATTCTTTTTCAATGACCTCCTCGATAATTTGAAAAAACTCCTCTTTTTCTTCGCCGCTGGTCAGGCGATCCGTGAACTCTCGAAAGCACTCGTGAAACCAGAATTTAGTCAATGCAACTTTGTCATTCAGCAAGTCGGTATGAACTTCCAGAAACTCACACAATACCTGTAATGTAAAATACTTTCCTTTTTAATACGCTTTCATTAGTTTCACCTGTATGTTTGCTTGTTTGTAACTGACTCTTTGGGCTCGATTTTGTCCTACTTTAAGCGATCCGATTTAATTTAAACGTTGTAGACTTATCAAGGACCGACGACACTAAAATATTTTGATAAGGTTATTATCTCATCATGATTGGGATCGCCAGGATTGGTGATTTTTTATTTTAACTTATGAAGAGCAATTTAACCCATGTAGAATTAAAGTACCTAAGACATTCAAACCTACGTGGGACAGTGGCACAACGGATAACGCGCCTGATTACGGATCAGGAGATTCCCTGTCCGAATCCTGCGGGCTCGACATATTCGTATTTAGCCTATTTTTTACTCACAATTAAATTAGTGTAAGAACCAGTCCTCCGTACCGGGACCTCATTTAAATATTATAGTTTAAAACACGCTTTTAGAATTACTCAAACTAAAAAGTAAAAAATAATTGTTAACATAAGAATAAAATGACTGACGAGAAAATCAATGTCACTGATCTAAAAGCGTGGGGTGCTTTGTGTAACATTTTTAAACTAACTCTGGCTTTCGGAATGAAACTAGTGAAAAATTATAACGATTGATATCGAGGACCCCACGCTTTTAGAACAGTGACATTCATTTTCTCGTCAGCAATTTTATTCTTATGATAACAATTATTTTTTACTTTTTAGTATGATTAACTCTAAAAGCGTGTTTTTTAGTGTTTTTAAACTATAATATTTTATAGTTATTAGATAATTGAGGTTACTAACTAGTTGAGGGTGTTTTTTATTAAATTCAAAAAACTTAAATAAAAAAAATATAGACCATAGAAATTTACAAAATATAAAGTATAATAAGAAAAAATTCCAAATTCTAGTGGGTTTAAAATTAACATAAAGTTGAAATATTTTATGAGGTTTACAATTTTTATTAATCTGATCATGAGCATTTATTTTTATTTAATACTATAAAAATAAAGAACCATATTTTGTATTATATATTTAATCAGTTCACCTAATAACATTTTTATACATATAATTTTAATCTAATTTGCAACTTTTTTCATGAATTTTTTGGTGAGATATCCTTGCCAATATTTAAATAATTTATTTAGTTTATTTAGTTATAATTTTTATAAAGAACTAAATTTTTCTTGTTTAAACTTATCGTATATTTTTGAGTATAAGACGAGAATTATTAGGACATTTTTAAAGCTAAAAGCTAGCTGTTGTTGAAAAATGCACTGTCGGCTTACACACGGATCGGCTTACATTCGAAGATCAAATAGGGACGATTGAAATTTACAAAATACAAAGTACAAACAATTTAAAAAGTTTCAAATTAAAAAAAAGTTGCAATATTTTATATGGCTTACAATATTTATAATCTGACCATAAAATGTTTTATCTATTTTTCAAATGTGAACAGAAATAGCCTGGTTAATAACTTTAAGTTCAAAACTAAGAGAATTTGATTTGAAACAAGTTACGAACCAAAAGCTTCCGCGTTCATGCCGGAGATGGACACTATAAATAAGTAGTCTATAAGTTTTTTTGTTGGGGTCGAAGTAGGATAAAGGGTGCGATACCTCAGATCATAGCCTTAGAGGTATTCATTCCAAATTACAGGTATCAAAATATGGGTGCAGTGTACAGTTATATCCGACTTTTGCGAAATCGGAGTTACGCTGTTTTCTAAGTTTCCATTTTACTCATAACTTTCTGCTATTATTTTGGATTTTCTGATCAAAACCAGCGCCACTATAAAAACCACGCCTGATTCAATATATTTGTCTTTTCTACAAGTAAAGAAACATCAAAAGAAAATTTTAATTCGTTAAGTGTTTATGTTTTTTAATTTTAAGCCACAGATCTATTTATTTGCTTTTTTTCCTCAATAATTTTTTTTATTAATGCCCTTCTGATTTATTTTTAAAATTTGGTTTAGAAATTTCTATTCGTTTCTATTATTCGCAGTTTTCTAGTGCGTTTGGTTGAGTAAATAATCGACGTAATGGAAATTTTTGGAAAAGGAATTCCTCTTATACAAATATTAAAAAAAAATTTTAAACAAAAATTTCCTTTTTTCAAAATAACTGAGAAGGTGACAAAATTTTACAAGTCGATCACTATAGAGCAGGGGTCTCCAAACTAAGGCCCGCGGACCAAATCCGGCCCGCCAGTGTCATCAATCCGGCCCGCGACAGCGAATAGCTTATTGTTGTTGTAATAAGTTTGATAAAAAAACACAGAATGATAATAACTCGATTTTATTGACTTGCTAGGTAAAGCTTAATGACAAGCATAATAATACGCAAAATATTTAGCTTAAGCATAACAACTAACAAATAATTGAAATTAATCCCACTAACATTATAAACTAGTGAATATCCCGCGGTTACCCTCGGTAGTTATGTTGGGGTAAAGAATATCGCATATGTATGTATATCGATGTTTGGAATGTATATATCCTGAATCAAATATATGATTTTTATCCTGAAAATCCCTCAGGAACAGAAAAGCTAAATTAACGCGAATGAAACCTTGGGGTATCCACTTGTAAAAAAATACTAATGAGATTTCTGTAATTCTTCACTGACAATAGTTTTCTAGTTAGCAAGCGTATGTTCGCTCAGAGTGCGTTCTCGGCGACTAGTATAGAAATTATAGATAATGGCAGAAAAATTAAAACGGTTTTGGCCCTTGGTACTTACTGGAGTAAACAGTATGGTCCTAAGGCTGGAAAGTTTGGAGACCCCTGCTATAGAGGGTTGCCTGTATAGAGAACAGCGAATTTATTACGCATTTTTCTTCTAAACTAGCGTTTTGTTAGTTTCTGGTCTAAATCAAACAAAATTTGTATGCAAAGTTGTTTCCTGTCTTAAGTGACTTTTGTAGCACCTACCTATCAGTAATTTCGAAGTATTACTATAATACTTTTGCAACATTCTGAGTATAGCTGAATCTATAACCTGAATACTGTTAAGAGGACAGTAATAAATGATCTCAGATCAAAATATCGGGTATAGGAAAACAAAATTTTTCGAATCTCGTCACAATTTAAAAAAAAAAATAATAATAATAAGGAGATAACCTTTTTTTTTTTTGTTTTTATTTAAAAAATTTTGGTGAAAGAATCATATAAATAATTTTTTTAATAAAAGCATTGCAAAGTATAAGTAATAAGAAAAATTTATAATAGTCATGTTTGTAATAAGAATTCTTACTGACCCTTTTCACATCTTTGATGCCAAATAAATAATGAAGTTTTGAAGGAACGGGTAGAAATTTGTCTTTTATTTTATTGTAAACAGCCATGCTTCCTAAGCTGACAGCATTAATGCTGCGACGAATCTCAATGTTTGTTTCAGGAAATATTTCTTTCAGAAGAGATATAAAAATGCGCTTCATTTGAGGCTCCTGTAAGTTACAAAATTAATTGGCAGTAACTTAACAAATTAGTTCAAAAAATTATAAAATATAATGTAATGTGATTAAATATGAAATTGTGTATTTAAAAAACATTAAATATTGATATTATAGACATTTGTATTAATTATAATGTATTGCTTGCATTATTTTTAAATATTCTTTTGCACAGATAATAAATACATTGATGTTGTTATATATAAATTATTTATTAGTTTATTTATTATTATTACTTGTTGCAATTTTGCTTTTTGTAGTGAAGTATATGGGCCTGATGGCCGAGTGATTAGCGCTCTGACGCTTGATACCACAGGTTTCGGGTTCGAGTCCCGGCTGTGCCATGGATGTTTGTAGGGGTTCGGAATCCACTTTAAAACGTAGGTCCCGGTCTAATATGACTGTAGAGAGTAGGGCTGACAACATCTCCATCCATCCGAAATCTGCCGATGGATGGAGATGCTTTGCCCACCATGGGGCTGTTGCGGCAATGAAGAAGAAGAAGAAGTAAAGTATGTAATTTGTGTTTATGATAATAAAAACAATTACAATTGAAACTAGAAAGACAATAATACAAATTTTTATATCTGTGTTAGAAAATTTGTCACGAATACATTGTAAATATTATATTATTTTGTGTAATCTTCATACATTGTTTTAATAACTATTTAAAAAATTAAATAATATAACTAAAAGGTTTCGTATTTATTGTAGTTCTGTAGTTTATATAAACTGCATTCTAAACTATTATGATATGACAGTTTTGTTTATTTTAAGGAATAAATTGCTTTAAATTATATAAAACATATTAGCACTCCTACAAAATTAAGCTTACTTCTTATTGTTGCATAGAATAAATATGTCTTTACCTGAGGAGGCAGAATGTTTATTACATTAAAACGGTTAAAAAGTGGTTCAGGAATCTTATTGTGATATTCAGATGGAGAACTCGCAGAAGCTATGAAACAAAGATTCTAAAAGGGAGAAGTAAAATAAATAAATAAATAACATAATAAATTTTTTTTCAGAAAGTAAATAGTGACATTTAACTATAATAATTTAAGTTGAATGCTATGTAATAAAAAATCGTTATTTTATTGAAGATCTGGTTTAATTGTTAAGTCAGTTTTGAATAAAAATACATGTTATCCGCAAGTTCCTTTATATATTTTTAATAAATTTTCAATGCTCTAATGAAGTGTGTTTCTCTTTATTCAATGAAATACGTTTTATCGACGATGCTCAACAATGTTTCAATGAATATTGGAATGAAAAACTTGTCAATTATTGTAGTATAACTTAAATATTGTTCGACTAGTCGACTTTTCAACTCGCCAGTGTCCTGAATTTTGGATAGAATAGTATTTAGACAAACAACAACGAAAAAATAATGAATAATTTAATTTTAGTTATGTTATTTTAAACATTCTATCTTAAACTTGAAACCATGCTTCCTCCTTTGCTTTGGGCGGCCAGTTGGCCAACTGCCTAGCGCTCTGGTTGTTGGTACCACAGGCTTCAGATTCGATATTCGTGAGTGGTTCGGAACCCACGTTAAACTATAGGTCGCGGTCTAATTAATCCAAAGTGTGCAAAAAATTACTGTAGAGCGACAAACCAAACTTACGCATTGGCGGGAGCGCCTCCTGGGGTGTTCAGGAGAAATAGCTAGTTAGCCTACAGACTCTCACCAGAAGAGGAAATATATTCCACGAATCCAGGCAAACCTAAGTATCGGGTTTTCGGCTTAGAAGTAGAATCCTTCTACGAATCTATAATTATACTCCTTTAAATACGTTAATTATTGCATGTGTGTGGTGTTTGTGCGTATGCAAATAAAGTTGTGTGCACTCAAAACTGTGTCTCAAGTCTCAACCCAACCACACCCAGTTACAATCCACACTACAAACTACATTTATAATCATAAAAATATTTAGGATGAATATAAGCAAGTTATAAATAGACGTAAAAAAATTGAGCTTAAATTTAACATTTTTTTTTTTGACATAGTATTTTAAATTATAACTATTTCGAAACTCTTCCGATAATTCTCAAGCCTTATTAAATTAGTGGTTTAAAAAATTATTGGGCAAAATACCTGTAGGATATTGAGTTTCCATTTCTGCCGATTGTAAAAATAGGCTCCATCCACAGCCATGTAAAGCAGCTCCAAAGACGAATGACATTCAAATTCGTCGCTCTCTCCGAAATCGAAATCGTCTAAAAACACTATCATTCTTTGACCAGACGGAGGTAATAGTAGACCACCGGCTTTCTTCTCCAATTGTTTTTCAAGCATTTGTTGCAGTAGCATAGATGAAATCTACGTTATAAAAAGAGATACAATTTTATTTCACTGTCTTTTTAGTAAAACACACTCCTGGTTTCCAGAAATAATAAAAAATAAACAATTTATAAAAATCCCTTTGAAAACAATTTTTTTGAAAAACTTCTTATATTATAAAGCATTAGTTTCTTTATTATACATATAGAACAGCTTTTGATGGAGTGAAATAAGGATTCACCATGTTTTTCCGAAACAAACTACCTAGCCAACAGGGAAGAGTTCAAAGTTAATATATCTTTCTTTCAAGGACGGGTTGACCCTTACGTAAGACTTTGGTTTTTCACGTTTTTCTTGTTACCCCTCTCCCAGTTCGACCTTGGAGAGAGCAGAAAAAGGTGTGGAGAATCGAATGAAGAATTCCAGGCAATACGGAGGGTACAAAAATCCTTAAACGAACTGGCTTTTAAGATGATTTTGCAAATATTTGTTTGCTCTGTTATGTGCTGCAAATTTAATAAGTATGACAGGTAAGTGTTTAGAATTATTATTTAAAGAAACAATTTTTCTGCCATGAAACACCACTGAATCAGCATCACACAGATATCCGGCCCTAACTTGTATTAGTGATGATGTCAATCAAATTTTATTCAAACAATTATTGATTTTAAGCCATAAATTTGTGGACATGGTTTTGCTTTCCGAATCACAGAGATCAATCACGGCCGTTAATTAAGTATAGTCCGACAAATTATAGTGTGGAAAATTGGCAAACTGCCATATCAGACGAATTCAAACATAACGTTGTTACAGGAGAGGAAGATAATTTTGTAGAGGTTTTAATAACAATAAAATAATTTTAATTTTAAATAATAAACATTTTTAATTACATAATATCAAAAGGAAAGACAGATAAAAAAAAATCCAAAATATTTGCCGATTTTGTTTATTTCAAAATTGTATTGCATCTGACTAGAATTCCTAACGAGTAGTGGCCTGATGGCTAGCGCTCTGGCCGTTGGTGCTTCAGGTTCGAATCCTGGCGGTATCATGGATGTTTGTCAGGGGTCGGAATCCAGGTAAAATTGTAGGTTTCTGTCTAATTAGCCTAAAGTGTGCACAAAATGACCGTGGAGCGACAAACAAACCAAACATAACGAGTAATCAGTTCGTCTATTTCCATTCTAAAACGGATGTTTATCTTTCCACTAAATAGTTGGTAGAACAATGGAGATTAATATATTAAATGCATTTTTACAATGTCTAGAAATTCTTTTTTTTCTGGAAGACAAAATTAAACGAGTTATGTTATAAAGGCATTTTAAGGCATTTAAAAAAAGTACAAATGATTTTCTTGCACAATAATAAATACAGCAGCAGGAGATGCTTCATCAGAGCTCTGTATCAAACAGACTTTGAAAAAAATCAAGATAGAACCACGGAGAAGCCCGTGAATATTCCAGACGCCCCATAAGGACTATTGCCAACTCCCAACTCTGCTTAATATCTCCATCCTTCCTATTGGAATATGTGACCAAACCATGTCGTCTACTATGTGGCATGATGGAACTATGAACCGAATACATCTGTGTCATTGTAGAGGGGCTCCAGTTTACCGTGCACTGTCAAATTAGAGTGCCTTTGAAGCAATGGCTCCAGTCATATCTTTTATATTTGGCATGCTTTTTGCTTTAATTTCAATTCCTTCCATTAGCTCACACTCTCCCTATACATATCTCGTTCAAATTTTCAAGCCATCCAAAGCAATTTTTGGCTCGGGATGTTAATACAGTTTTGTCAAATATCAAATCAGTAATTAAATTAAATTAATTAATTTTAGTTTTTTTTTTGGCATATATCTACCAATAGATGATAAACTTTAAAAAAATGAATGAAAATGATTTATAAAATATATAGTGAAAAAAAAAGTGTATTCAAAAAAATTTTTTTATTCTTGTTTATGTATTCTTTTTCTGTCCTGGACATAAAAAAATAAATAAGCTCTTCCATTGTCTCAAATCATAAAACAGCAATTGCAATGTGAGATAAAAAATTAAATGTGTTGATAAAGAGATATAAGAGTTTTTTGTTTAGATTATTTTATTACTAATTTAAAAAGTCCCTCTATCATCTTAGCATTTCAAATTATTTTTTATATAATTAAACATGTTTATTATACATTGAAATAATGATCTAAATATTACAATTTCGAATAGAAAAATATTTAGGGTACAAGTATAAGACAGTAATTCCAAATAAAGATTGTTTTTTTTAAAAAGATGTTTTATTAATCAGAAAAAAAAATCCTTTAATTGAAAGTATTGCTTTATTATCCCAAATATTTATTTTAATTATTAAAATATTACAGTAATATTATTGCATAATTATTTTATATCTGTTAATTAAAATACCTAATTAGTGAAAATAACGCAGAAATTAATATCAACTTAATATAATAGGACTTCAAATATATATGTGTGTGTGTATATAATCTTAAATGCAAAACGAGAATTCCCAAATTTTAAATGCATATTCTCAAAACAACAAAAATATTAATCTGCAAATTTCTTAATGTATTTTTTTTTTTGCTACGTCGGGACGGAGGCCATATCGGTCATCAGCCCTCTGGCAGCCCAATAAAAACCAGCCTTGTTTTATAAGTTGTCTGGAGAATAGTTCATAAAAGAGAGCGCATAGCAGCTTGTCAAATGTGTATAATCCATAAAAGTGCCTGAAGAACACAAGACAGAATCAGGAATATTGGCCACGTCAATGCGGGTGTCCTTGTAAAAAATCATGTCCAGTCGTGTGGTAAAAAGTCTAAAATTTGTGGTAAAAACTGAGCGAGGAAGGTCCATGTGGAAGAAGGAGTGCAGTAATGAACTCCAGACCGTCACAGCTTCAACACGGTCATTTCTGAGGGACATTGGTGACGTACTCGTGTCTCGTTTGATTTCCAAAAGGCGTTCCAAAGGGCACCATATTGAAAGTAATAATATAATAATAATAATAAAATTAAGAGTAACTAATATGATTCCACAGAATCATATAGTTTTGTTAGTACTTTTGAAAACCACTAAATAATAGAATGGGTAAATACAAGTTATTTGCATAAATGGTGCTTTTCTATACTGATAAATGATTTTCTATTTTTGAAGTTACGTAAAATTATAATCTAACAATACTATTGTTTAGTAATTATTTATTATATGAGGCTCCAGTGTGAAAGGGAAAATCTTTACAAGCGATGGCTCCGATTTATATGACAAGTACTAATGCTATATTTAGTTGATACGGACAAACACCAAAAACTGATTACAGAATAAAAGGAAAAGTGTTACATCCAACTACACAGAGCCCTGGCTGCTACTATGGAAGTTTAATCAGTATAAAGAGGACGCTGCTGATGTTTTACTATACATTTTTTTTTTAATATTAATAACTAGCGTAAATTTCATTACAACTAACAATTTATAATTAAATATTTAACCCTTCATTTCTATAATTAAATATAAGTTAATACAACACTTAATCAATATAAACGAAAAGATTTATTTAAAAAAAAGAAAGAAAAATATAACCTGAGGAGAAAAATTGACATTGTAGTTCAAATATTCCTCCTTGAGTTTATGAAGTAAATCTTCGGCTATAATAGTCTTTCCACAGCCACTTTTACCAATCAGTAATACAGGTTTCATTTCTTTAAGAAGTAATTCAATTATAGTTTGATAACTGACACTAGCTACTGTTGGAACCATTAAGTTTTCAAATGTGATTCTGCAAACGAACCAACAATGAAGTTATTTTTAGTATACAAATTCACATAAATTGATTCCGATTTAAATAGTAAGAGCAGTGCAAATTATTTAATAGATAGAAAATTTAAACATGATTTGGTGAACGAAAAATGAATAATATTAGTAAAAGATTTTATATTTTTGTATGATTAATTCATGAATTTCATCGATATTTTCGTTATTTTCAAAGCATGTAAGTTATTCCATGAAATCTATATATATATATATAATATATATATATTTGTATGGTTTCAAAAACTTTAGGTCAGTATTTTGGAAGTTTTGCTAGGTATTTATTTTTATTCTATTAAATTATGATAAATTATTAGTGATTTAAAATTATTTTTTTTTCAAAAATTTCAACCAGGGTTTTTTTTTAAATGGAGAAAAAAAACTAATTTCTTCCCATATTATTGCAATTAAAGTTAAGGTTTATGTTTACCTGCCAGAATTACCTTAAGTTATTTATATGTTTTGATTTACAAAGATAATTGCCAAACTATACCAAATTGATTCTTTCTTGTTTACCTTTAACAAAAAGTAATGTTTAAGAGTATTAAGTTGTTTTATAGAAATATAATAAATTTTAGAAATAAAATATTAGTTCTTAAAGTGATAATTAAAATCTGAAAGAAAATTGCAAAATTTTAATTTTATTTCGCGTTTTGGTTCATTTTTAAATTTTCATTTCATAATTTAGAAATAATTTATAAAAATTGAAGGAATCAATAAAGATCAAAAATAAATTTTATAAAAGATATATTTTTATTAAGGATTAAAAACAAAAACAAAAAAAAAAAAATTACTTTGAACATTGATGCATAGAATTAGGGAAACATTTTCCATATCAAAACATGAATTTGTTTGTATTAATTTTTAATGTCAAATTTACAATTGAAACAAATGTTATGGAATGAAATATTTTACAATTTCTCATAATTGTACGATTGTTTGTATGACAAATTCATCTTACACAACAATAAAAGGCCATTTGTTCATTTTGCTTGGTAAAACCCATTTTAAAAACGAATACAATTTTTATATTCGCAATTTGCTTTAATTAGTTACATAATTAATAATTTGATTAAAATTTAAAAAAAAAATGTGTTTCTATCTTAACGTACCTGCGTACTATGTATTGAAGAGCGAACAAAATGTAGTTTAACGGCGTTTATTTTAGTAAAACACAATAAATAGAGAATACACGTTGATTAAGAATGTTTTATTATTAATTCAACTAATTTTATGAGTTTAATTGATGTATTTAAATTTTTTATATTTTCAAAGCAGATTTACTCAATAAAATATTTGTAATACTATATTATGAGAAAAACAAATCATTATAATGTAATTAAAATGCATAGAAATCAGGATCTGAGTATGTAGAGTAAAAAAGAACATATCCCAGAGTAAAAAATAACATACCCAGGATCTGACTTCCACGTCTCGGCTAAATATGAATCCCATTTCGCCCATTCAAAATACCCATCTAAGTTATAGTCATAAATGAAAGTCACTTCTTCTAAAGATTCATCTAAACTTTTTACCAGACTGTCAAATAAATGTCTGTCAGGCTCATCAAAAACTGCGCCAATGGACCATGTAACAGACATCCAAAAGATTCGCTTCAGCTTGGAGCTTGGAATTTTATCCTTGGAAATCTAAAAACATATTTTATAAAAATAAATTATATAAAACAATTCAAATTTTTACTATATGTAACAGTAAACTACTAAAACTGTAATCATAAATTATCATTTTTTCAGATTTATATAAGTTAAAGGAAATATTTAACTTTCTCGTTATTCTAGCATACAGCATCTAGCATTCCTCCCAATTCTAACATACATATATATGCAGAAGAGCTGAAGAATTGTATTATATTTATATTGGTGTGCATATGTTTCTTGTGATTAAAAAATAATTAACATATCATGCGTATTTAAAATTTATTTTATATACTTTTTTATAAAATAAAAACAATATTAAAACTGATAATTGTTGCTTGAAGTTTTGAAATCATAATTTAATGATAACGATGTGTCGATGTTAATGATAACGAACAAAGTCGACTGCTGAATTTATATTTCATTGCGATCTTCAAAATTTCTTTTTGTAACTCCTGTTTTTTTTTTTTATTCATTGTTATCCCGTGTTTAAATTTAGATAAACAAACTATATTCTTATTAGTTTCTCATCTTTCCCAATTTTAGAATTGTTTTGTAGGATATAGTGCTCTCTGAAAGGGATTTTTCAGTCCGTGACAGGTATTGCCTTAATTATACCTAATCCAATGGACTTTAATCCCAATGGTAACATTTATTTCATAAAGCAATATGATATTATTTAAAACACTTTGCTACACAAAACGGAACCTGATCTTTTAATGTAACTTCTGAGGTGTCTAGTGTAAAAACACTCAAAACCGTAAAAGCAATTTGTCTTCGAAATTAACGATTATAAAACATATTAATCATCTGAAAATAAACCAACATCTCCACAGTATATATGCGAACTCGCGAGTTGGTTAACATCAAAGCCATCATAAAGTATTCCCATTTCGGTTTCCTTTAATAAAGAAAAGTCGCTACATGATTTTTATTTAAAAACATCCCATTTAACATAAAGCTTAATGATTTAGCCTTTGAATTTGAAGAAAAAAAAACGACTTTCTAGGTATTTGAATTGTATCGTTTTAAGAATCGATCACAATCATGATAGTAAGATATAATAAATCCATAAAAAAGAACAATTCCTTGCAAATGTAAAAATATAGCTCGCACGACCAAAATAACCCAAGTCATTGATGAATATCATGCACTGGGTTATTTTGATGATGATTCATGATGACCAATGCATTGATGAAAGTCTATTCAACAGGACAATGCCAGAATTCCTATTCATTCACCCATCAAATAAGCAAATATCCCGCTAGATGTGAAAATCGTATTATCTCCATTTTACTACTTAGTTGACCGTTTCTGAAATATTTCAGGAAAATAGAGTAGAAACATTGTGATTTTCTGCCTCTTCTACCTAATCTCTGAAATCTTCTACCCCTCCTTTTGCAAAGTAAAGTACATTTATATACTGACTGGACTAACAGCAATGAGCCAGAAATAATAGAACACATTCTATTCCAGTACAAGAGATATGAAAAACAAAGAAGCAACTTAAAATAATAATTTAAAAAGTATTTTAATAAAATATTTTACTAAAATTTATTAATTTTCCCTTCGAGTTACTTACTTTATGATATCAGAAATATTTTAATAGACATCAGTTAAATATACCAAAAAAAAAATATTATGTTTAAAAAGTTATTAAAAATTCTAAATAACACCAATACTTACTTTTTTTAAAAACGAATTTAATACTCCAATAAATGATGAAATCCTGTTCAACAGAGTCAATGAAGGAGAGCTCTTTAAATTTTTATCACAATAATTCAATACTGAGCTTAAATATTTATCAAAAAATTCTTTCAAATCATCTCTTATGTTATCTAATTCCTCATTCTGTAACCAAGAATTTAAGTACATCTTCATGTCAACAGTGGAGGATTCATGGTAGATGATTCCACAATGAGAAACTATATTTGGTGAACAATTAATCAGATTTGTCGTTTCAAAAATTAAATATACCTGAAAAACAATAAAAATACTTTTAAAAACAAGTTTGAAAAAGTGGTCCATTAAAAAATTATTACATAGAATTTTATTATTATTATGTCAATTGAATTAATAAATATTATAAAAAATTTTATTCGTTATTGAATTGATTCTTTTTTTTCAGTTTAAATGATAATAAAAAGTATCAATTGACTTATTCGTTCACTTGATATGAGTTTAAATAATCTATATTTATATTTCACTTATGCAAACAGCAGGAAACTCGCTATTATTTTACAATAACTGTTGTTCAATTGAAAAACTGACAAAATCCTTAATGGCGAGAAAAATATGCCGGTCGATCACAGGAACAGGGAAAGGTAATTAACGATGTGATGAAATAGCAGGAAAGATTGCTTTGCTAACTTGGGAGAAATTGAAGTAAAAGTAGTATATGGCAGATGCTTTCGATGGAATGAATACATTATAGCATAATTCAATTTATGTAAAGATGGTACATTGGCAGGTAAATTTATCGTTGGATACAAATCGTGTGCAGAGTTAGTATACTTAAAATGAAGTATAATATTTAAATAGAGTGTCCAGTTTCGCAGTAGTGGAGAAAGTACAACATAGACTGCCGTAGATGTCCAGATATCGGTAATAGATAAAGAAATTATCTTTTCTTTAGAGAAGATGGTAAAAAGAAATCACAACATTTATTCACTATCAACATTACATTGGGATTCATTCATAGAATTCTACATGAGGAACTGATATTTTAGAAAGTGTGTGATAAATGGATATTTCTATATCTCTGCTTAAACCAGGAGAAAAAACACTGATGGCGATCTACCAAGAACATCTTATCTGATAATGCCGAGTTGGTATACTTAAAATGAAGTATAGTATTTAAATAGTGTTCAGTTTCGCAGTAGTCGGGAAATACTACACAGACATATCCGACATCACATCCGATATCACATGGATGGATGGTAGATGTCCAAATATAGGTAACAGATAAGGAAATTATTTTTTCTTTAGACAAGTTGGTAAAAAAGAGATTACAATACTTATTCTCAATCAACAATATATTGCGATTCATTCATAGCATTCTGCACTAAGAACTGAGTTTTTGGAAAGTGTGTGTTAAATAGATATTCCTATATCTGTGCATCAACCAGAAAAAAATCAGTCATGGCGATCTACCAAATAACATCTTATCCGATATCACATGGATGGATGGTAAATAGAAAGTACGGTGACAAGACGGATAAGTCAAGATAGTTCATTCCATCAAGACCAAGAATGTTTAGTCAATGTTCCGGATTGACAAAGTCATATTGATCGTGTTCTTCGATTATTAGAATGGTTATTAATTTAAGTCATGATCAATGCTCAACTTTGGCATGATATTTTACAAAACCTCTGAATAGCCATCGAAAACGGTGGTTTAAACTGTTACTATGTGATTTTGGTGCATGATGACTCAAGGCTACATATTGCCAACGAAAGAAAGGACACCTTATGCTACTTTTGTTTTGGTGTATAGGATAATTCGCCAGACAGTCAGAATCTTTCCCCTAGCTGTGGAAGATTGACTTCATTAGCAGACGACGTTCTTTTTTAAGGATGGTAAGGAGAAACTGGTTCCGCGTTGGACAATTACCTCAACACAAAGGGTAATTATCTGGAATCCACATTACTACACTTCATTTCACTGTAGTGTGAGTTGTCCAATATAGTACGTGTGCGTTTTTAGATTTCTAGTTTATTTTTAGTTTATCTTTTATTTAAATAGTCTTTCTTGCATATTGATGAATTTCAGCAAGCATGTAAATGGATGATATCCTTGCTAATAATAAATTGCTACAGGGTTTTCAGATTTCAGTTAAAATTGACGAATTACAAATAAGATATTAAGTTTCAAATTTTACAGTAAATATGCATTTTCAATTAAAATAATGTGACTTTTTTTTCTTAAAAATGTATTTTGTGCTATTTTGTTATTTAGTGGCTTTTTTCTTATAATTTTGAAAAACACTTTCAGGCCGTTTGTTTTATTACTATCTGTATCCAAATTGTTACTCATTTAATTGCTTTTATTAAAAAAGAGTTTTAGAATTTAGAAAAATATAAATAATACATGTATGCATGCAAATAATTAATATGAATACAGATCAAAATGACAGATTTTCAATATTTTTTCATTAATATTTTTCGCGGGTTATTCAGCTTCCTTTGTGTAGAATATGTATACATGTATATAGTTATTAAAATCTTATTTTGTATACTAAATATTCATTAAACGGAACAAAAGGAAATAATATGCTATTCTTTTATGAATACCATTTTAAACATATTAAGTAAGTTTGGCATATTACAAATGGGCGCCATTATAAAACACGACGGACACCACCTGCCCGTCTAGCTAGCATATTTTGTTACACATTTTTGGGGTGAATAGAAAATCTACAAACCTCAGATGAAAGCATTATTCTTTCTCCATTAGCCGTCGATAAGACTTTGTTATTGTCAAGTAGAGAGCTAATGGTCCCAATCCATGATGTATCAATAGGTCCGTTTAAAATAATCCACCGTTCATTGGTTCGGAGATCATTACATGCTTCTTTCAAGATGACTGAAAACAGACCATCCACCCAAAGTCCAGTATCAGTGAAATATCCGAATAATTCACTTAATGTGTAAGCTTTCGGATTGAAACTATACGTCTGAAATGCATAAAAGTAAATTCTTATGCGAACTAAATTGACTAAATATTGTATTAAAATAATAAAATAAGCTAAACAATTTTGCAATATTTTTAAATCGAGGCTTATGTAAGAAAGGAATTTTTTTTTTGAATTTGAAATGACATTTTAATCCTAGAAATCAGTTTTGCAGAAAATATAAAAAAAAAAAAAAAAAAAAGGTTGAGTATTTTATAAAAATGCAAAGTTTTTTTTTTTTTTTTTTAACATTTAATACTGTTTTTTTTTTAAGAACCCGAATCTTAGATTTCTTATGATTTATTAAGAAATCTAAAATTACAAAAATATTGATCAAACATTGATAGTAACAAAACAAGAATAGAAAAAAAAAATAGTGGGTCTAAATTTAAAACGCATTCGTATTAGTTTGCCCATAAATTATAGAGCAATTTTTCTATAAATAAAAACAATTTTTTTTTCAATGAAAAAATAATGCCTTGGCTATCCAAACTTTTTAATACAATATTTAACATTTTAAAAACAAATAATTTCTATTAATACACTAATAAACATGCTTAATAAAATTTCATGCTTAAAAATTACGTTGATTTTAAAAAATTTTATTTTATAACCGTGCCTCCTCCTACGTACTATAAAAGCGCCCTCCTACGGCGTTCCGGAGAACGATCTATTGGTATCGAGATTCTCATCCAAGAGGAAGTACGGCGCAACTGGTGCTGCAATTAGTTACAATCTGACATCCTGAGAGAAAATAAGAGGATTTGTAGCTTAAAAGTGGAATCCTTCCACGAATATATAAGTCTCTATCTTTAAATGTGTTACATGTTGTGTGTTGAATATTGTTTGTATTTAATTGTGGTGTTTATGCCGTGTTTACGTGCTTGTAAATAAAGCTGTGTATTCTTAAATCTGCGTCTCAAATCTCTTAAATCTGCCCCCTTCCCCCCGGTCCAGCTGCACCAACAAACGACTAAAATTTTTGTAATTATCATAAAATACCTGAGATTTTTCTTACAAAACGCGAAAGTATTTGACAACATAAAATTTCTATGAAACAACTCTGAACTTACGTTAACAGACGGATATTCTGCCTCATTAGTTTCATGAAGTTGATTGTAAGTTTCTTTTAAAGTTTTCCACGATGTAGTTTTTCCACTTCCACTTTCTCCCACCAGAATAGAAGCGTGGAAATATTTCTTTATTTCATCCAGTTCACTGATTTTTTTCACTATTGTAGTTTCTGGTTGGAAAGATTTCGTCTTCAACGTTTTCTTAATTTCTTCCACAAACTTAAAAGAGAATTTTTGTTACTTATAATCCAAAATCAATTATTTTATTTATATAATTTCAAAACAATAAAAAAGAATTAATTTTGTTAAGGAAAGATACTTCTTCAAATTTGAAAAAAATATACTAACTGTTGGTATTTCAGGAGCAGCCATTTTAACAGTACCTAGGGCAGTTTCTAATATACTTTCAAATATCCGAGCATCTGATGAATCTAATTTGGGTAAAGCTGTACTTCTGAGAGTCGTTATAATGATCTACAGAGAAAGAAAGATAAGTTACAATGTTTCGTTCAAATAGTTGTAATACATAAATAAATATCGTAAAATTTAATTAAGACTAATTTTAACAAACAAAACTTTGCGTATATATATACATACATACTATCAGAACCCTGCATACGTTGTCCTGCCAAAAAAATTCATTGTAGAAAATTACATATCGCGAATATATTATCCATGTTCCAATATATGTGCATACTAATTTTCATAGATATCATTTGAACGGTATAAAAGATAAAAGGCTGCAGCACCCTCTGGTGGCTATTTGCAACAACGGGGATAGCATTAAAACATTTTCATGTTTTGTCAAACACACACAAAAAATTTCATCAAAATCGGTTAGCCGTTTATGAGGAGTTCAGTGACAAACACATGTACAGAAGAATTATATATATAAAGACGTATAATTTAATAATCAGTAACTTATATTTGAGAAAATACATTTCTTTCATTATTAAAAGAAAAAATTTATTACTGTAAGAAATTAAATTTTAAAAAATGAACAAATTGTTGAATGAAAATGTTACCTCCAAATCACTCCATTTGGGATTGAGTCTTTTTTGCTTTCCCATGCACTTCAAAAAGTTTATAATGGCTTTAAGACCAAACTCACAATGCTTCTGTTTAGATAGTTGGTCTTTGGCCATTGTGAAAACTGAATGAATATTAGTCGCCAAAGTCTAATAAAAATATAAGAAACGAATTTAAATGTAGAAAAAGCATTTTAAAAACTTTTTTAATGTTATGAGGAAAACAATATTTGCAAAAGTCTAATAAAATAGGCCATTATGTAATTAAAATATTTTTCGTTTAACTTTCCAAAACAAATTAATTTTTATATATTAATGGATAATATATATAATCTTCTCAAATAAACAGAATATTAAATTTGTTTTTCTGTCACACCAATATACTGAACTTAAAAGGAAAACCTGTCAGAATCACAAAATATTCTTGACGATTTGAAAAAGAACAATAGCCCATTTAGATTAACAAAATTCTTCGAGATGTCGATTAAAATCTAAGAATTAGGATTGCTATTTCATTTTCCCAGTAGCGCAAACTAATATTTTTCCTCAAACATCATCCATATTTGTGCAACAATGGCAAGCATTCCTCTGTTCAGTTTGAGCGGCCTGATGGCCAAGTGGCTAGCGCTCTGACCTTTGTTATCCCAGGCTTCAGCTTCGAATCCTGGAGAGTAGCATGGATGTTTAACTGTTCCACTTTTAACTGTAGGTCCCGATCTAATTAGCCTAAGGTGAGCATAAAATGACCGTAGAGAGACAAACCAAGCGAATCTGTTCAGTTTGAACTCGGAAAATAACTCACCAATTATCTCACTCTGTGATCGAACATTATCAGCAGACGTAAATCCTCGGACTTAAGACATGGCCACAGGTAGAGTGGCATTTCACCCAGCTAATTCACGCCACGCAAAAGAACATACAATTGAATTCTTCCCAGATTGGAATAAACCATTTTTATGCATCATCCAGTTCTTTTGGTGCTCAAGTTTAGGCGCAGGGAAATAAAAATTGAAAGAGATCCAAAAAATAAGCTTTTTAATAAATTGAATTTTGAATTTTTTTTTTTTTTTTTTTTTTTGTCAACCAATCCTGTTTTAGACAGTTTTTTTTTAAATTTTTTACAACTCTAAAATATGGACATTTAATTTATGAATGCGTGTAAGTTTTTAATAAAAAAATTTAGTTTAACTCATCGAAGAACAAGAGAGAGTTTGTGAGAGTTTCTTTCGAACAATTTTTTTTCCTGGCCGAAAATTTACACGTTTTAAAATTCTCGCATGTGACACGTATACACACAGATTTGTCTAACTTATTTCACATTAAAGTATGAACATTCGCTTTAACAATGCCATTGTGGGAAGAAATATTTACTTTAAAGCATCAAAATAAAATTCCCTGCGAATCACTTGAAAGATTTCGTGATACTACATATAATTTTCGGTCTTTCTACTGCAGTATCATTGAAAACTTACTTAGGAAGTGTTTGAATTTTTAGCATCGTTAAAAATTAATTATAGATAGTTACTTGTTTCGAAACAAATTTTAATTTTAACCAATCAAAAGAAATTTAAAATTTAAAACATTTTTAGAACATTTATTCTCCTTAATTGACGCAACAGCAACTTGGTGGGCCAAGGCTGCCTGCCCACTGGCAGATTTCGGGAGAGCAGATGTTTTCATTTTACGAGATGGTGTTGTCAGATCTACAGTCCTATTCTATAGTCCTATTAGACCGAGACCTACGATTTAAAGTGGATTCCGGACAGATAATCAGGCATTGGTCTATCAAGTATTTCTTCTCCATTATCAGCATCTACATGATTAGGACATTGATTAAATATATGTAATTCATTTAGGTGATCAATAGTACTTTCAAATTGTTAATCGCTGTTCGTAAATTATTGCATATTCATTTGTTTCATTCGACTATAGAAATGAACCTAGATATGATTAAGTATCTGTAATTCATTTAGCTGGTTAATAGTGTTTCCTGTTCCTAATGTCAACGGCGCAATAGCCCCATAGTGAGCCAACACCGTCTGCCTATTGGCAGATTTCGAGACAAGATATGTTTTCTTTTTATGGGGTGGAGTTGTCAGTCTAACACTCTACAATCATATTAGACCAGGGCCAACGGTTTAAAGTAGATTCCGAACCACTACGAATATCCATAGTCCCGCCGGGATTCGAACCCGAAACCTGGGGCACGTAGAGCCAGAGCTCTAGTCATTCAATCATTAGGTCCTTTTAAGATATTTACGTACCAAAAAATTTTTTTATTGTTCCGTTTTTTAATATTTTAATCTCTAACTCCTATCATATATAAATTTCTCATATACTGTATTACAAAATTTTAATTAATTATCTTCGTTTGTTTTTCCAATTCTTTCCTCCAAAACGTTTGTTATCGCTCTCTCACTAAGCACTTTTTTTATTTGTATTGAGTTGTATTTGGACGTATTTTTTGTATAATGGGTAGTTTGGGTGGGACACAATATTTAAAAGTTTTTATATTTAAAAAAATGCAACACATCGCTTTATCATACAGTTAGTTAACTATTAAATTTATATATATAATTACTTGTTAGTAAAATTATTAAACTATTCTATTTTTTAAATAAATACAAAAAGAAATATAATAAAAAAATAACATCAAAACTATATAAACAAACCATAACATTTATCTAAAGATTAAGAAAAAAGAAATATAACTAAATACAAAAATATACAAATAAAAAAAAGAAATACAAAAATTAATCATGTAAAAAAAACCTTTGCATGCTTAAATCCATACGCAAACACATAAATTTGGATTATTGTGGAAATATCTGGAGCAATTATGGTTACTGGTCTGAATGAAGACGAAAATTCAGCAGACAGGGATGGGAAGTCTAAAATTAGGATGAAAATTTGTTTAAAGAAAATTTAATATTACTTAATTGATATTTTTACGATGTAGTTAAGTTAATAAGACAGTTTTAATTTAAGTTTAATACATTTACAAAAAAGTTGCTTTTTAATTTTTGAAAAGGTAAAATGAAGCTTGTAAAAATTAAATTTTTTTAAATGAAGCTCTCAATTGTAAAATCAAAAATTTTTTTATGCAAGATGAACAATTTAAATTAATATTAAATTAAAAGGAATAATAAAAAATTAAGAAAATGAATATAAAAAAATTTTATCAAAAATTATTATTAATGAATATTTTTAAATTTAAAATGAATATTAAAAAATTTAGTAAAATATAAATATTTCTGTTTAATTGAATAACTTGACAAACATTTTTCCACAAAAATAAAAATAAATATTTGTAATACTATTTGGATTCCTAAATTGATACAATTATTTTTTATCACGGCTAATTAAGAATTATATTAATTGTTTGCATCACTGATTTTCTTGATAACCGTGATAAAAAAATTAATTGTATCAAATTAGGAAACAATTTAATGGCATGTACAAAATGTTCATTAATGTTACTAAATGTTAATTAATTAATTATTTTAATTAATTAGATGAACTACTAATTAATATAATTTACAGAGTTCACTAATGTTACAGTATTTACATGTTAATACACTTTACACAGAAAAAAAGACATTTCAAGGGAATTATCCAAATATGGCAAAAATTCTATAAAAAAAAAAGAAATATTTGAAATTTTTTATATGACTTTATATGCGAATTCTTTCTCCAGCTACCGGCTTTATCTTCAAATTTTTAAAGTGTATGAACACTTTTGATAGCCACTGAAAGGAAATTTTATGAAATAAGTATTCTTTTTACCTGGATTTGAAGACAGAAATATTCCACATCCTTCATTCAGGGGTATATCACTTCCAACAAATGAAAATATTTCTCTTTTTTCAGCAAGAGCTTTCGTGATGCAGGTTATTTGCTGCGCCAGGACTGAAACTATTTCTTGCCTAATACAGTTGAAATCTTCAAACAGGCCCCAAGCACCAATCTGTAAATTAATGAAGTGAAGTTCACCTCTACTAGACCCATAATTTATAATAAAATAAATGCGCAATAGTACTTTTACATTTGAATTTAAAAATGAAACTTAAAGGAAATATATATTAATCATAAATAATAAACACAACAGAATTTGAAAACAACTGAAAAATATACATTCCAAGAATCTATTCAGACTATGACTGTTTGATTTCTTCATTGGCAAAACTCATTTCTTAATAATTTCTCAGTTTTAATAATTTTAATTTAGTTTTAAAAAATGGAAAATATTATTAAAAGGTTCACAATATTCTTTAAAGAAATGTACAAATATATTTTACCTGAGCTAGCCCACATAGCATTCGTGCCAAAGAACGATGGTCCATATTCTCGGAATAATTTATTACTAGCACGTATTTACCGAGAGTAACTCCAAGATCTTTTAAAGTTTCTGTTTTTCCAGAACTTCTGCATCCTTCCAACATGGCTCCTTGATTCAGGTATAGAGCAGTAGTGAAAGATAAAAAGCACCTGCAATTTAAATCGAAATTCATTATTTACTACAACATCTTTTCCAGTAACTATTAATAAATTACATAAGCTAAACATTAATATATTTTTAGTTTAAAAAAAGACAAAATCTTTATAACTATAGTATAGAGGTGCTTCAAAATTATCTGGCCAAATTTCTAGGCAATATTAGGGCTAAGACTAGGCACATTTTATCCAAAATGTTGCCTAAAAATGTTATACTTAAATGGAAAGTTTTTTCTCAGGGAAAATGTTGCTCAGGTAAAGGGGTATCTTCTTTTCAGCGGCTAGACAGTCACGTCCAGCTCATAATTTCAAAGAAAAGTATCACTATACGAATTCTGAACTCACAGATATGATTAGAAAATGAACTGCTTAGTAGCTACAGCAATTTGATTCGAAATCGAGTAACCATTGAACAAGTTCAACTGTTCTCGCTGACGACAGATGTATATCTATAATCTCAGTTATTGTTGTTCTTTCTTATCCCACTTGGTCGACAGCAACATCTAGACCAAGTCCATGAATCCGTTGATGAGTTATGATAAAGGGCAAAAAAGGCAGCTTCTTTTTGTCCTTGACCTTGCGACACAAAGACTTGGGGCACCCAAAGAAAGAAGTCCGACTTTACCCCACCCAGTTATATCCCCGAGCACTAGGTACTCATTTTAGTCGCCTTTTATGAAAGCATGGGCTACAGTGGGGCTATTCTAAATAGTACCCACAAGGTATCTATAATCTCTACATATGTTTAGTAAAATTCCTTCACAATGTCAATTAAAAAACTATCTCATTTTTTAAATAAAGTCTGTAATGATTAAGCCTTTCAGTAAGTTTTCTTAAAACAATTTCGTAAAGAAATTTATTATCAATTTATGTAATAACAGTTTAAAATACTTAAAATAAAACACAGGGTGTCCGAAAAGTATATTTACACTTTTAAAAATTCATTAAGAAAAACAAATAAAGAAATGCACTGACGAATCTTTTTATTATTCCATAAAGAAAATATCAAAGAGTTTCATCGCTCTTTCCAACATTTTAATGTGCATTCATACCATAGTCACACACAACTTATTGAGTCTTGCACTTCTTTTATATCTTGCCCTTTTTGATACTTTTTTATGGGGATGCACAATAAACATCATTTACTAATCTCTAATTTGTGACTTTAACGAACTAAAAGTATGTACTACAACACACATCAAGATTGTCGATTCTCCGTTGCTTCGAAGAACCTGTTTGGAAATCTCTTACAGAATCGATGTGATGTCTGCATATTCAAATGTTGCAAATATCAAAAAAAATGTTGATATTTCCTTAATTATTTCCCCTTCCAAAAAAAGTATTACATACAATGGTGAACATATTAGTTTGTTTAATGCTTATTATATCCTATATATTAGTTTCAAATCAAGGGTGCAACTTAGATTGGCCTCTTCGTGGTGTACCCTGGAAACGCTTCTAGCGGCTAAGGGATCTACAATTTTGGCATGCAGCCTCCCTGCTCGTCGTCCATGAAACTTGAGATTCTACAATGGAATGTGGGTGGGTTATCCCAGTGCAAGTAAAGCAGTGATGCCCTTTCGCCTGTCTATGAGACACGATTACCTTGCCACCCATCTGCACGCATAGGCATTTCAACCTAACCTATTTGCCCACTTTATGGAGAAGTAATGAGCAGGAACCATCTACTCCTATGTGGGAGAGGCCTGATGGCCAATTGGCTAGTGTTCTGGCTTTTGGTACTATAGGCTTCAGGTTAAATCATTCAGGTGGCATGGACGTTTGTTAGTGGTACGGAATCCGCTTTAAACTGTAGGTCATGGTCGATTTAGCCTAAAGTGTGCACAAGATTACAGTAGAGTGACAAACCAAACCAAATCAAATCAAACCTATGTGGGATCTTCGTGGAAGTAGAGATATTGGGAAGCAACTTTTCTCATTAGACAATGATTCTGGCCTTCTGTTTGTTCTTAGTTCTTAATAGTTCTATTGTTCTTAGTGCTATTGTACTATATACTTTTGCTTAGACATTGGAAATAAAAAATAAATAAATAAAAAAGTTTCAAATCAATCATTATTTATTAAATATTCAACAAAATATTACCTGTCAGTTAAAGGTGTAATAATAAGCCTTTCTCTGTTGCCTAAATACTCAAATCCATAGATAAAAACACCTTTTGTTTGTTTTATCAAGCAGGCCTCATTTTCTTCTTCAAGGTAATAACGAAGATGAACGAGCCATTCAAAAGCACCAACATCATTGCAAATATAACTAATCAAAGAATCAATAATATCGCTTGAATGAACCAGAACAATAATCAGCATCATAGCTTTCTTTTGCATTAATATATCAGATTCGCTTTGAAGTTTTGAGACGCACTGATTCAAAATATCACGCTGAAAAACATAAACAAAAGCTCAAAAAAAATCGAAAAATACTTCCGTTAAATAATTTTAATACACATAATTAATTTTTCAAACTGATAAACAGTGAAAAATCATGTAGTTAATAAATAATTTCATAATATAAGATTAAAATACTTATATATTTTTAAAAATAAGTTTTATTATGAAACATTGATCTTTTTATTTACGGTTAGCAGTACTTAAAACTTTATCTTCTTAATAACTACACTTTAATCATTAATATAAAAATGTATAACATTAAAATCCTCTAAAAGATTAAATGCCACACATAAAAAAGTAATAAATTTCTTCGATGCTTACATATAAACTTATTTTGCTATTCATTAAATTATAAATTGCAATTTAAAATAAATAAGATAGTTATCATTTTGAAAAATTTGCAATATTAAACTAGAATGATATATTTCTAAAAGGCATATCTTAAAATACAATTATCTATCCTGTCTATGGTACAAAAATGTATCACAAAATTAAAGAGAATATAATTTTTTATCCTTATATTATTGAATTTAAATATATTATAATTTAATAAAACTTTTTTTTCTGTTAGTCGCAAGGACAACAAAAAATAGATACAATATTTTAATACTCATAAAAGCATCGCTAAAATTAGATGCAGCAAATCGAGAGTTTTTTAAATTTAATCTATAACGAAAGTTAATATTAATTTTATAAGCATCGAGTACGAATGGTTTCTAATTGAATTTTACAAATTAAAATCAAAGACATTTACATACCCATCTTTTTCTCAAGTTCTTCAATGCTGTAGTGACTGCTGTTTCTTGAACAGTTTTAATGCTATTGGTTGTTTCTGCTGTCCATGTTATCAGCATTGATAAAACACAGATCTGACTAGGCCAGTTGCTTAGCCACTTGTTATTGGACAGATTAAAATTTTCCTTGGAAAGGATGTTAGAAAGCATTTGGAGAGATTTTGGCAGTGCACTATACAACGTAATTTGCATCATTTCTTCAATATCTAAGAGCCACGATTCCACAGGTCCTTCTAATACCACAGCACTTTTAAATTCAACAAACTCACCATATTCAGAATACATACCAGTAGCCAAATAAGTGACAATTGTTTCACGCTATAAAGAAAATTTTGAAATATTTTACTTTAATTATTACCATTGAATAATTGCATACAACAAAATATATAAACACTCTCTCTATATATATATACATACATATACATATGTATTAGACGCATAATACAATGTACAAAGTCAAAATGATTGAAAATACACCTTCCTTCCGGTTGAGGAACACGATGAAATCAGTATTTTGAGTAGCTGTAACGACTAGAAATAATTACTGCTATATGCCTCGACACTGAATGGAAGAAGCTTCGGATGTGTTATTGGTATACATCAGCACTTGTTCCTGACACATGTTGACAAGTTGATAAAGCGTAGCAATCGATGACGTATGTTGGGACAGTCATTTGCCATTCATCAACTAAACGTGTTCGTTGAACGACAGATCTGTATAAAGGTAAGTTATTGAAAAATTTAGGTAAGATAATAAGCTCTATAAGTTCAGATATATAGTTCTAAACTCATCTGTGTATCAGCCATGTGTATATGGGGAAAGAGGGTGTAAATTCCAATACCATCCAAAACTATGATATCATGTAATGGACATAACGCCATAGCTATATAGCCTCTCACCACAATGTCGCTAAACTCGGATACGATCTTCGTGGTTGAAGCATTCATTTCGTGACCATTCGTTGACCCTGTCCAGAGTTCATTTTACCAATGCAGACGCAAATACCTGTGGTTTAGAGTTAAAAATAATCACATCAATGGACGTCTTGTTGATTGAAATTGCACTCTTTCAGTAAACGACGTCAAAGGAGATAGATTGTTAGGCAATAGACCCCTTGAACTGTGCTTGTGATGTTGCAACGCTTTTCATTGATATCATGACACCTCCTATTTTGTCAAAAATAATTCATGAACATCCTGCACACCACATACACACAAACGCTCCTCTATCATGGCAGGTACTTTATTACTGTCTACTATCTGCTGTCTGTAAATTGCCACTGTGTGTAAAATTTGGAAACTGTTTGGAAAATTTGTGAAACTTTTTTTTAATGTTTTGCTCTCTGTTGCTTCTCTGTAATTACTGGTTATTTTCAATTTTTTCTTAGCTTGCCTATCTCCTGTGATTTTCGAGCTGCAGACACCATTCCTACGCTATTTATGATTATTTTGACTGTAGAGATCACATTCCTATAAAAAAATGTTGTCATTTGATATTTTCGAAATTCTGTCCCTCTACCGTAACTGTTACAGTTTAAGTGTTGTTTTTCATATGATTATTGAGTGCATACCTCAAAATATTTTAAACTAAAATTTCATTCAGTTTCTGTTAATAGTATGATAACTAGGGGCTCATATATATAGGCGTTCACCCAGAGTTATGTCTGGAATAATTACACTTTACTGTTTAAAGAAGCAAAAGATTCATATTTCATATTTCCCATTCATATTTCATATTTCCCATTCATATTTCTCATAGTGTTAAGTCAAAATACAAGTTTTTCTTTGTAATAATATTGATATAAGTGAACGAAATTCAATTATAAAATGTATTTACAAATTTTACAACAAACACAATTTTTTAAAAACATTTTTCTATTCGACTTCATTGTCATTTTTTTTTAAATAAGAAATATATTTTAATTTTAAGTCTATTTTATTTTTAAAAGTATAGGGGGAAAGAGAACAATTATATTTAAAATATTTGCTATTGATGAAATTCTGAATGTTTTGAAGAAATCTGAAAGTGATTTTGTGATTAATACATATTTTACTGAAATACAAACCAATTTTTCTTCCATTTTCTCAAGAATGTTGATTTTATTAATGCTATCAAAACATTTCTTTAAATGAGGCTGAATACTTCTGTAACCTTCTTGGCCAATGATAGCGAGCAAATCATCATTTGAAATGAAATAAAACGTGGAAAAGCTCTTCGCTTTGAATCCAGATAAAATTCTAAAGATTGCTGAACTTGTTCAACTACTTTATTTATGCCGGTAATTCTTTCCAAGAATCCTAAAGAGAAGGCGAACAACGTTTCACAAAATATATTATCATACTATTATCGAAAATAGCTTAAAATTTAGAAAATAGTAAATTAAATTTCTAATAGTTGAGTTTCCTCTCAGTTAAAAAATTATTTTATAGCACGTATAAAAACGTCCACAACAAAATGCTAAAAAAAAAAAAATAATAATAATAATTTTTTTTTGAAATTACTCCAAAATTAATGCTTTTCACTTACAAACAACAACGTGTTTTCAGTAAAATTTGGATTGGGTAATAATTTTTTTTAACATTATAATCCAAAATACCATTTAAATCTCAAAATTATTTTTAGCAGAAGTAATTGCAAAAGTTATTATGACTTAAAATATTTAATTGAAATTAGAAAAGCGCGTTGTGGAAGATTTAAAAAAAAAAGCTGCATGTCTGTCTTTCCATTTTACCATCTATCTTCTGTTTGTAATAATTTGCATTATACAGGTTGGGGGGGGGGGGAGTTTTTGCTACATAAAATAATATGCATGCTTTAAAAATGATTTGTAAGGCTCATATTGATAATAAATTTGTATTTTATTCAAGTAATCGAATGATACAATTTTCGATAAAGCAATTTGAAAAATCTGCTTACAGAAATTTTAACAAATTTTTAATCTGTTTACATTAGCATAGAAATTATTATTTCGAGTTCACTTCATTGAAATGTGTTAAGGTGAAAAAGAAATATCAACTTAAAAACAATAATAATCATCAATAATAAGTCAATAAATATTCATCAATAATAATGAAAAACAATAATAATCACAACGATAATAATCACAGTCATTATTATGATATAAAATAATAATTTGCATGTTTTTTCGTTAGATAACTAAAAAACATCAAGTTTAAAAAAAAGTTGAAATAATTTTTCAATAAATCTATTTCATAGATTTGGAATATTAATAAAATGAAGGGTAATTTATCGGAAAATACAATTTTATATTTAAATGCAATGTTGATTTTGAAAAAGCGATTTTTTTTTTGTCAATTTATTTAAATCAAAATTACTTATTCCGAAAAGATGAATTACAAATTTCCGAAAAGATGCATGGTTAATATTTTTTTAACTCAACTATAAAAAAAATCTAAGAGACAAGGTTATTTGAAGTGATTGTCTTAAACAAATGTTTTTAAAAGTTTAATATCCCTTTAATGAAATTCAAATATTAAGGAAAAAGAGTCTTGAGTCAGATTTTATTATGCCACAAGGCACTAAAATTAAAAATGACTTATTTTTAAAACCATTCACTTCTTATAGACCTTTTATTAGTCGTGTTATACCCTACATAATTACTTTTAGTTTAATACTGTATAATTATTCATAATATTTATTTAACTATATTAGCATAGTCCAACTACAAATCGTGTGGAAAATTGCCAAGCGTCCAAGTCTAAAGAATTCAAAAACAGTCGCGACATAGGAGAGGAAGTGTCATTTAAGAGGGATTTTAATTACAATAAAAAGAATTTTAATTTTTACTAATTAAAATTTTAAATATTAAAAGATAAACTAGATGAAAAGAATTTCACACCCACTATTATACTCTTTTTTTTCAAAGCAGCTTTGTGCAGCGTATATTTCACTAGCACCCCTAACAATTCGTTTCCGTTGTTATACCGGTTATTTACCATTTCACGCTATCCATGGCCAGTCTGTATTCATAATATTTTATTAATTTTGATATAATGAACTAATATAATTTTTTGAATCATTCTGACAGTTGTAGTATTCTTTAATGTCTTATAATTTGAAACTACAACTATTACTTCTAACATGTGATTTTTTTTTTTGTGACTATATGTTGTTCACTTTTTTTCTGGTACCTGTTACATGCAATTAAAAAAATTAGGACACTTTTGGAATTTTTTGTAATTTTAAAATAAAGCTTATTAGCTTAAGATAATTTCTTAAATGTGTTCCATGGTATTTTCAAGATGTTAACAATTTCGTAATATTTTCATGCTTATTTTGAAACAAACTTTTGTAGCAAACAAAAAGAATTAAAGAATGAGCTTTACTTCAATAAAAGCAAAGCTTTTTATTTGCAACATAAAAACAATGAAATATCTTTATCATAAAAACAAACAAAATATTTCGTTATGTATAGATTTAAATGTTTTTGTATAAACTAAAAAGTTGGTGTTATATATAAGTATAATTTAAACAAAGCTATTTATTTATTTATTTTTGAAAAATGGTTTGAAAAAAATAAAATACTATTTTTCTCATTAATAAGTCAAAGAAAATATTTCGAAAACTAAAATCCGAAGAATAAATCATCATTTAAAACAAGAGTGCTAACCTTCTTTATGACAAATTTTCCAAACCAGCTTCTTCTTATTCATCATGGCTGAAGTTTCTTTCCATATTGCCGACACTTCTTGAACTTCGCTTGCTTCTTTCGGAAGCTGTGCTTGTACTGCTTGCTCAGCAAATATGTGCTAAAATCAAATTTAACAGGCTGTTTAATTATTATACTAAACATACCAGGTGGGCCGAAAAGTTCATAGGCTAGCATAGAAAAATTCTTTGTTTTGATAGAATTTGATTTTATTATACAATATAGTTGCCTTCGAGGGCGATACAACGATTATAGCGGTCATACAATATTTCGATACCATTTTTATAGTAAGATTTGTCTTTAGCCTCAAAATAGGCTTCAGTTTCGCCGATTACCTCTTCATCGGCGCAAAATTTCTGTCCATCGACCCAGATACTTTACTTACTGAATTTATGACAAAAGTAAAAGTCAATTATGTATTCAATATTTCATTATATTTATTTAATTGAGTATTCATAATAACGAATGATCAATTTTTTAATTTTTGACTGAAGCTACAAATTTACTAATTAATTAATTAAATGGACATATTTCTCAGAAATGAATTTCAAATGATATTTTCTAAATTTAGCTGTAACTTATTTCTTCATGCTATTAAATACCGAAGTAAAAGATGATTAATAAAAGATTGAACTAGATTATGTAGAGGAAGATTGCAAAGGCTAATTAGTGAAATTAGTTGGAAAAAAAAAGAGTATTGATAATTTTAATAGATGCTATTAATATGCATGTAGTTAAACTGCATGTTGTTTGAATTAAGAAAATATGTAACACATACAAATTAATACATTTAAAATTATAACGTATTTATTAATATTTATAAGAAAATTGTCTCTGACTATGTATATGTATATATATATACTTTTATTTAAAAACATCTTTCTCTTAAATATTGAAAATTTTACAGTTTTACGCTTCAAAATAAGAATCGCCGCCTTCTAATTTTATTTGAATTTTTCAAAAAATATATATTCCATATTTCAGTCAGTTGAATAGAGTGGTAAAATTAGCATAGTACTAATTAGTAGCTTATTATCATAAAAACGGCTTCTAATGCATTAAGCTTAAAATATGTGACTCGGGGTTCAGTGACAGTATGGTTCTATTGCCGTTAATGCCCACTGCCAGCACAAATTAACTTTATGGCAGTTGTGACAGTATTTTGGTGTCTCAATCCTGACAAGTGGACAAGCCCTCAATGGATTGTTTTCTGCACTACAAACTAAAAAGCAACTAAACGCGCCTTTGGAATTTCGCCATTCTGTTCTCGTGGATGGAGCTAGCATCTTAATTGCTCCATGCTACAATTTATTTCTATATAATTTCATTTATTTGTCAATAATAATTTCTCTTAATTAAATGATACGCTGTGGAACCTTGTTATTGCATCGTATAATCATTCTTTTATAGGGTATAACTCAACTACCATAGCATATATGAACATGTCTACCAACAGTCAGTCTGGTGGAGGCTTACGAAGGTTTTTCCCATAAAATATGCAAACGAAAAGACATCATCTTTATCCATCAGAAACTATTCATGCAACGTTTATGAAATATAAAATTGATATAAAAAATGAAATTTAAAGGTTTATTTAAAGATGCCTGTGCTAATATGAGTGTTAGCATAACAAGAAACATAACACTTTTATATAGTGGAAATTTCAAATTTTGCTTTAAGAAATCATTAACTAAAACGGCAGTATTAAATAATCTTTTCGTCCATTTAATCATTCCAATCGACAAAGAAAATTGGCCATATTAATATGATATTAATTACCTTTTGTTTTTAATTTTCAAAATAATTCATTTTTTTTATTTAAGGCTTAGGTGCAAGTTTTAAATCTTTTGAAGCAACGAAGTAAGATAAATCCCAAAAAACTGCTATTAAAAGAAAAATTTAAATTCCCCTAAGTCTAAATTAGAACTGAAAAGAATAATTGCAGAATTATGTGTCTAATCTTCAATGTCCTGTAGAGCGGGACGGATATCCCATGAGTAATCTACTCATGCATGGAGGAAAAGGGGCAGATTCTGTTGTAATGGGGCACCAGTAGGTAGAAGGTTCAGTGTTGTTGAGGAAGGAGGACAGTGCCTTCCGAGAGGACTTTTAGGGGGAACTACCTCTCCATTTGCTTAATGCAGGGGTCTCCAAACTACTGCCCGCGACAGCTTATTGCTGCTGTAATAAGTTGGATAAAAAGAAATACAGAATGATAATAACTCGGTTTTATTTACTTCCTGGATAAAGCTTAATGACAAGCATAATACGCGGGAAAATTTAACTTAAGCATAACAACTAACAAATAATTGAAATGAATCCCACTAACATTATAAACTAGTGAATATCCCGCGGTTACCCTCGGTAGTTATGTTGGGGTAAAGAGTATCGCATATGTATGTATATCGATGTTTGTAATGTATATATCCTGAATCAAACATATGATTTTTATCCTGAAAATCCCTCAGGAACGGAAAAGCTAAATTAACGACAATGAAACCGCGGGGTATCCACTTGTCGTCAAGTGTCACGGTCGTATCGATACACACAATAGTAATTGAACCGGCGAATTTAGTAAGCGTATGCTCGTTCATAGCGCGTACTCGGCGACTAGTCTAGAAATTATAGATAATGGCAGAAAAATTAAAACAGTTTTGGCCCTTGGTACTTACTGGAGTAAATAGTCTGGCCCTAAGGCTGGAAAGCTTGGAGACCCCTGGCTTAACGTATGGGAGAAAACCAGTAAACCTCCCACCAGGTAGACCGACGAACGAAGCAAAATGCTGAACATCACAAACGCCATCGAGTCTCCTAATTTTTCTGCAACAGTGTCTACAACAAAGCCGTCAACGAATTGAACCTCAGCTCTGATGCTCACCTTGGCTCGTTGCCACTGAGACACGAGTTGGGCATAACAGAATTACAAAACAAACTCTTAACAGAATTATAAAACGTAACAGAAAGATAAAAGTTAAATTAGTAAGGTATTCATGCAAAAATTAAACACATACCTCCAGGAGAAAAAATCTACTTTGAAAATAGTCTATTTGTTTAATGACATCGAGTATCAGCAACAAAGAATCTTCCCAGGAATCGACAGTAGAAGAAAAATAGGACACGAATCTTGATGATTTTATCATTGCCAATGTAGTCTGGTGTCTTTCAACTTGAGATATAATGGATTCAGTATCTTCAGCTTTGTGAAATTTTTTGCGATCAGACATTTTAAATTTAATGTTTCCCCAGGCTTCTTCCATTTCTTTTAATGACTATAAAACAATACAACATTAAACATAAGTAACATACATTATATACGTCATTATCTTTTTATAAAATATTAAAAGAAATACTATAATTATTCATGTAAGTGTTATGAAATAGGTGGTTAATAAAAATGTAAAGAAAAAAAACTGAAATCTGCTCGGCAAATTTCACTTTATCATGTGTGAACATTCGGGAACGGATGAATAAACTCAGGAATATGCCAATGCTTAATAATGCGAAAGATATATGAAGCAATTGATTGCAATACTACAAGAATGGCCAAATTCAATAGCCACGTGAATATAGCAATGTTGAATAGATCAAGAACTCCATGAAGAATGAATTGTTCAAGAATCTCTAAAAGAATATACAAAAGTAAGATAAATGTTGTCGTAAATGAAGAATGAAGTATTCCAAATTCTACAAGAAACATCATCACATACAATACCCAAAAGAATATATTAGAGTTTCAAAATTCTAGGCATAAATGAAGAATGAAGTATTCGAAATTTTAAAAGAATCAATATCACATTCAATAGCTAAGAGAATATATCAAAGTTTGAAAATTCTGGGCATAAAAGAAGAATGAAGTATTTCAAATACAATAAGAAGCACTATACAGCTTAATAGGCACCGGAAAATGGCAAAAGGGATAAACTTCAAGAAGAAGGAATTGATCAACGTACTGATCAACGTATTAATTTGCGAATACTTATAGGCATGGGAAATACAAACGTTTAAAATCTCAAGCCAAAACATGAAAAGTGATTTAAAACCATAGTACAAAACACATCAAACAAAAGCGAAATTCTCCAAAAAATTCCATAAGACTAATGTTATTCATGAAACATTTCAAGAGTTGAGGGGTACAAAGTACCATTTTCCGCCAAAATTTGGAATTTGGTTTTATTTGCATAGCCCTTATTTTCGGATAACGTCACGGATCTTTAACCAGGACACCAGCATGTTCACACATGATAATATGAGTACAAATTATTTAATTAAACGAAACAGAGCAATGTTAACATAAATATTTTTCTGTAAGAGAAATTTGACCAATTCTCATAATGCGGATAAATTTAAAAAATGTAACTCAATTTTAATTCATAACAATGCATTTAATGTAAAATATCAATAAATAATAAATATCAATAATTGCATCATTAAAATGAAATTGCATTTCATTTTTCAATAGCAAAAATAAAATCAGTTGTAATGAAAAATATAATAAAAATTATAATGTATATATTGATATAAAGAGAAACCCTTTTAAACTCAATTTGAAATACAGGGTTGTGAGAATCGCCTTTACAAATTTCAGACTGGATCAGAAAAAAATAAGATAGCACAGTTAGCTTGTACATATCACAACAATGTCTAAAAATGTATTTGGACGCAATAGATTTTTTTTCACAATATTATTTTTAATAGTTCACAATCTGGGGGTATACATTAAAGACTTCATGTACAAAATCCAGTTCATATTAACGATTTGAAGAAAATACTCACATTTGAATTTGAATATATTCAAGCTAATATGCCCTATCCTGCTTATGAGGAATTAGATTATTACTTGAGTAATTGGAAGGAATTAGATTATTACTTGAGTAATTGGAAGGAATTAGATTATTACTTGAATAACAAGATCAATATCGTATACGTTTGATTTTAGGCTGAATTAAATTATGACTTGTGGTTATAATTTTATTATTTCATTTAAATGTGTGTACGAGTTGATTAATTTTCTTTCATGAATTTGTGTTTTCTCCTACACATTGTGGCAAGAGCAAACCCCTTTGGCATTCAAGAGAAATGGTCAGTCGGTCTCGAGACTCTCACCCGAAAGGAAGTATAGCGCAACCATGCTCTTCTGTTGAGATATGTTTTGTTTAGAGTCTCTCACCCCAAGAGGAAATATATTTAGCTCAACCTTGCGTATTAGTTGGCCTACACTCTCTCACCCGGAGAAGAAATATCTTTCGTGTATCCCGCGCGCAGCCGAGTATTGGGATTTCAATTTAGAAGTGGAATCATTCCAGGAATCTATAATTATCTAACTTTAAATATATTATATAGTGCATGTCTCTAATTGTATGTGTGTGGTGTTTGCACGTGTGTCAATACAGCTATGAGTCCTCCAACCTGTGCCTCAAGTATCGCAACCTAACCACGCCCAGTTACAGTCTGGTTGCCCAACCTGCACACTACAACAATATAAAAAATCTTTTTCGTTAATGGAAAATATAGAAAAAAAACACTTTATAAATAAATGTTATTCATAAGAATAATATTTCATATAATTTTAATAAATCGTTGCTTATCCTAAACAAACCAAAGTGAAATTGACATAACTAAAATTTCAGAAAAGAAATTTCATTAAAGATAACGTTTCTTTTTAGCATGACATATTAAAATAGTTAGAAGAACTAAATTATTTATAATAATTAATACTAAAATTCTATATGATTACAATTCTCACAGTTACATATATTATAATTGATTTCAAAAATAATTTAATAATAATCTCTCTGAAACCACTAACCTGTTCTATCTCATATTCTTTTCTAGCTTGAGTAGCAATTTTATTTACATTCTCGGCAAGGTTTTCTATGGTGAGATTCCTTAAAAATGCAAATGTAAAGTCTTTACTTTTGAAAAACTGTTCACTGTCATCACAAATGATACCTAAAAGGTCTCTTAAATCATTCCAATGTCTTTCTTGAAGATTTGGTTCTTGGAAGTCAAGTATCATTTCATAATATTTATTAAGACTATCCAATCTGTCTAATAACTCTCTTAATAAAATCCATTGAGCTCCCTGTAATAAAATTGATTCAAACATAAAAATTAAACAGTCTTTTTACACATACACAGGTTTTCTTAAATAAAGTAAACAAGTATGTATGTGTGTTAGTACACACACACATACATAAAAAAACTCAAAACAATAAATGTTGATTTTAACGAGACTGAAATACATAGTAAGGTGTAAGATAACATGAAAACGAATTACCAATAATTGCTTTATAAATTGACATGCATAAAAATTAATATTTTAATGTACTAATTTAGTTTTAAAAAGTATCCATTGTTTCTGCAACGTTTCTCTAAGAGGGGCATAGGTTTAAAAAGGTTTGACTGATTTGGTTTGATTTATTACTCTATGGTCATTTTTTGATCACTTTAGGCTAAACGTACCAGGACCTACAGTCTAACATGGATTCCGAACCACTCACAAACATCCATTCCACCGCCAGGATTCGAATCTGAAGCATGTGGTAACAACGGCCAGAGCGCTAGCCATCGGCCATCAGGCCACAGATGAAGCCCGAGAACTGACCCCAACAATATTTATTCTTGCAGTATCCCAAACAAGTAAGATGGACGCTTCAGGGACTTGGAACTCGGAGTCGATGTCCTTCTAGTTTGCTCTTGAAGATAATCTTCCCCGATAGGAGCCTTGTGTAATCTGGTTTTGTTGTTCCTTAGGATGAAGTTATTATTTATCGTATCGATATGATGAGGAGGCAGATAAGCATGAAGAATGCTATCTTTAGAAATTTGGGCAGTCAGGTTTTCATGTGTAAAAAAATTAAAATTGTGTAATTCCATCTAACGAAAAGAAAACACAACTTTTTTCAATTCCTTCTATTAGCTCACACTCTCCCTATATATATCTAGTTCAAATTTTCAATCGTTCATAAAATACTTTTTATTCATCCACTCAAGTTCAAATACATTTTTTTTGACTTGTAGTGGATGACACTGGATGTTAATACAGTTTTTTCAAATATTAATTCGGTAATTAAATTTAGTTTTTTTTAGATTTAAGTTGCATATATCTACCAATAGACGGCGCCAGATAAACTTAAAAAAATGAATGAAAATTATTTATAAAGTACTTTCTGCAATAGAGTGAAAAAAAAGTAGGAAATTGACTTTGAAAAAAAAAATTTTTTATATTACTTGTTTACTTCCATCACACTCCGAAATATATTTGAAAAACTAATGATTAATAAAACTGCTTTAAGTGTCAAATTTCATTAGTTCATAAATGTTTACTGGTAAAAAAATATTAGTAGAAACTAATATTGCCATGTTTATTGTTAGTTTTTACTTGCATGCCAATGGCATAGAATATTTAAGCCCCCTACAAAAAAATTACTTAATTTTTTTTAGCTTTTTTTTGTTATGAATTTCAATAATTCATAAGAAGCTGACATTAAAGATTATATTGACACTTGTTGCCTCATGAATATAAATGGTTCTACGAGTGTAACTGATTATAAAAAAATTGAAATGTAAACTGATGCCGGAGGAATTAACATATAACTACGTCTACGTGGGCGTAAGCTTTCTTTAAAGAACAAGAAATGTAAAAATGTGTGTTTGGTTTATGAATAAAAGTGTGGGTGTTTACAGTCCACTAAGAGTATTGTCTTTTTATTCAGAGACTATAACATTTAATAATTATAATTGTGATAAAATAACAAAAGCATTTAAGATTATTTGAATCAACAATTTTAATCATTTTCATCGTTTGCTAGCGTATTTCAATAAAGTCATGTAAATATTTCTTGATTATTTTCCTTGTAATCATAACAAGTAAACGCCAACAAAAGATTTAGTTCATCAATGAAACGGTAATAACTTTGTATATGGGCTTTTTCCTGTAACTGTGGAATTCATTGGAATAAAATCGGTTTGTATGTAGAGTTCATCATATGCTGAATCAAATGTGTTAAAAACCTCGTTTTCCGCAATGCAATAATTTGAGTTAGCCATTAACTACTGATAATTAATTTTGTTGATTAACGAACAACTTTGCAACTTAAATTGGATCCCTTTGAGATATTTGTGAGCATCTAATAATATTTATAAAAACTATTAAGAGGCAATTATTTATAAGGCAATATACTAAAGACATAAATAAATGAAGAACAAAAACAAATACTCAATAAGATGAAAAACAATACAAAAATTATAAATTTCTTGGGCTTTTAAATTTCAATTAAAACTTATTAGTCATTGAAAATAATTTTCATTCTATTTAGCAATAAAAATGTAATAATTAGAAATTAAACTGAAATGTGACCAAATCTTTTTCTGACAGAAAAATTCCTTCCTTCGAAAGTAATCGCATAAGATCTTTTATAGTGTTTTTCATGATTTTTAAAGTTTTTGCATCAATTTTAAGCAGTTTATCAATTTTAAAGCACTTTGCATCAATTTTAAGCAGTTAATAATATCAAGGAAAGACAAATAGAAAGTTTAAAACATTACTTTTGTTACATTGAAAACGTAATAACGAGAAAAATAAATGAACGTAAAACTTACTTTTACTTTGCTGTATAAAATCTCAGTGTTGTTTTGCAACTCATTAGATATCTGCTTTTTATTTTCAACGTCAAAAGTCAATACAGGCAAGCTACCCCATTTTTCAAGATGATTATCTAATTGTTTCACATAAGACCAGGATATCCTGAGGTGATATAGATCCTAAAGAATAAAAATACATAATAACTGAAATAAAATTGATCATTACGTAAAAGAGACAAATAATACGTTATCTTAATTTCCTACTCATGAAAAAATTTCTAACATTTATGAGAAAGAAAACTTTTTACGCCAAATTTATTCCCTTTGTCATAAACCAAGCTCCACCAACAAAATAACTCTATAAAGGAGAAAACGCTATGATCAAAACAATGATTCAGCAAGGAATGAAGATTAATTTAAGTGACATACTTTTTTTTCTACATCAGTTTTCAAAATTATGTTTTAATGAAATCAGTTGGGCATTTTATTTCGCGTCTTGCTACAAAATGTGCGAGCTACATGAGCTGCATCACAAACAGCATTCTCAACACATATAAATTCTTAGTAATTTTTTTTTTCTTGCCTTTCACTATTTGGCAAGAACACTTATTTCTGCGGCACAGAAAATTCCAAATCTTTCATCCACGAATTAATTAATTTTGTGACTATGAAAGTATTTAGATTAAAAATTTCTGTTGTCGTGGTAATTGTGTCGCCGGTTGGATAGTCCTCAAAGTCTATACTTAAGCATAAGAAGAATTCTTCTCTTGCCTTAGAATCTTTATTTTCTCTTTCTTATGCTCAAATTCATCACTTCTGACCTACGGAAAACTACCTTCCACAAGAGAACTTAAATATATTTCTTCCCGAATATCTGCCATAGTGAAATCTCGTAAAGGGCTTTTGAATGCGTATTGACATTTGTTATTCGTAATATGCTATTCTCAAAAAGAAAAAAAAGAATAATAATAATAATAATAATATTTTACTAGTTGGTTTCAACAGTTCACTTTAAGGGATCACATATTTCCAAAATCACAAGGTCGAAGTTTATTTGATAGAGAAAAGTACCACTCGCACACTTTGTAACTTTAATTGTATAATATAAGCGTTGATCAACAAACAAAAATCCTCAATCATGAATGGCCGAGTGTTTGCCCTCTGGAACTTAACGCTACAGGTTTCTAGTTCGAGTCCCGGTGGTGCCATGGATGTTTGTAGTGGTTCGGAACCAACTTTAAGCTATAGGTCCCGGTCTCATATCACTGTAGAGCATCACGAAGCCAAGTCAGACTTCTACCTACGAGTGCTCTATCACACTAGAAACTTCCCCCCTTACCTTTCAATCAGGAGTCCATATGGGTTCGTGGGCTTGGTGTAGCTGTCTACCAAGCGGGATAAGAAACAAAAAAAAAAAAAAATCGTACGTGTCTGTAAGTGCATTTGTGCGTGCAGTTTGTAAAGAACATTTTCAAAATTATTCTTGTTCACATTTTGTTTCCTTTCGTAATATTTAGTAAAACACTTCACATCCTTAAGACAACCTGGTTTTTCAGATTTTCCCTCTATTGATGATGTCAACTTTCATTCCGTCTGAACTCATGCATAATCACACAATCCATCTCACTTTTAAATTCAAATTTAAAAAAATTTCTAATAAGATTGCTGTCTCGTCAGCATTAACAATTTCTTTACTAGAATAATCATGTATGAATATTTTGTACTTGTCATATGTTTTTCTATTGATTCAAAGTGTTTTTCATTCACACTTAGAAGTCTCAAAATCGATTCCAACAGACTCGCCACAAGTTGACTCGTACGATATATTTTGACACTTTTTAAAATGGCCTAACTAATTATTTTAAGTTGTGAGTCCTTAAATTTTAATATCCAGTTTAAAAACAATTTCTATTGTATTTTCTTTTAAAAAGAGCCATTTGTAGGAATATTTATTTGAACGAACTTCATAGAACCTTTGGAAGAAAAAAGTTTCCGATTTCATACGTTTTTTAAGCCAATTTTCATATTTTTCTGAGTTACTATGCAATATCTGCGTGCTTTAAAATCATTTGAGAAATTGAACATAGAATTCCGATTAATTTAGTAAAATCAGTTTTACTTCGCTTGTAATCTTTATGCTTCGTTGATGATCTCCATTTTTTTTCCTAGTAAATAAAATCCCTTTTTTTTGTTACCATATTTTCATCATCCAAAGCAAATGACAATTATCTAACAAATGTCATATGTTAGTCCTTTTACCTGATCGGATGTTACACATAAATTATAACATTCAATCAGGTGAAAGGACTGTAAAGGCAATTGTGATTGTAAGAGCATGTTCTTTGTCTTTATGAGACTTCTTTTACGCAAAAGCAGGGGAGATTTCAAATGCAGAACAAAGGTATTTCGAGTATTCGCTCTATTGGCAAAAAAAAAAAGGTTGCTTTTTTTTTAATCATAATTACTGACTATAATGGGAAAATACAGTGAATTTTTCTCTTTGAAAAAAGTTAGACGCGAGAAATATTTTAAAGTGATAACGTTAAAAAAGTAACATTCATTAAATAACATATTTTTTAATATTACAAATATAAGAAACTACTTGTGATTAATTGAAAACGACATATGCGAAAAATCATTGAATACAAAAAATGTAAATCAGATTCCAAGGTAGTACTAAAAATTTAAATAATTTAATTAATTTAAACTTCGAATTTTTAAACATTACAAATATATAATGCATTTTAATACAAGACAGTTGAAGAAATGCATAATGTTAGAATTGTTTAATAAACTTTCTTTTAAAGGAAAAATAATTAAGTCAATAATGCTAATGACAATAATATTAAATACGAGAAAAGATAATAAAAAATATTTAACAAATAAATAATTATAAATAATATTTCATGTAATTAAACATATATTAATATACTTATGCTTATTTATAAAATTAAAAATAGATTACTATTCAACGATTTGAATAAAACATTCTATACAAAATTTACTTTTATAGATAATTTTATAACTTAAATTTAAAAAATAAAAATTATTACATTTACATTATTCATCTACTACAAAGTGCAGATTTTTTTCAAAAGAATTAAGATTTAAAAAGGACTTACGTTTTCTATGGAAGTCAGTTTTTCCAAAGTTTCCAAATCTATGTGAAAAAATATTGCATCCTCCTTCATACGCTTTTCCTTTTCTTGATATCGAAGGAGAATATTACGATAATATGCGATAAGACCAAGAGCATCTCCATAAGTGTGCCTTATTTCAAAAGGGCCTTTCTCGTATATGTCTTTTTCCAAAGTGTTTGTATGTTGCTCTAATTCTTTGTGATATGCCAAAAAGTGTCTTTGATGCACAGCCTAGAGAAAAAAACTAACTATAACAAATAATATAAAAAAAATTTAAGTCTATTCTTACTTTTTTTTCACTATATTGCAGAAAGTCCTTTATAAATAATTTTCATTCATTTTTCTAAGTTAGAAAAAGTTATCTCTCTCTCTCTCTCTCTGACACACACACACTTTCCATCTCTCTCACTAATGTATTCACATGTTTCATTTTCCATTTTGTTCCCTCCTTGACTCAGACTAGAATCCAAAATGAAAAAAGAATCTGAAAAAGAAATTTTTTTTCCAGCGATCTAGACGCTTCGCCACTAACGGTATTTATTCCTAAATTTATATCCTGCTAAATATCTTATATAACAGAAATTTTTTCTCCCATATAAAACTAAAATTAATTAAATAAATTTAATTAATGAATTAATATTTAAAAAAACTGTATTGACATCCAGTGTCATCCACTACAAGTTTTAAAAAATGTATTTGAACGTGAGTGGAGGAATGAAAAGTATTTTATTAACGATTGAAAATTTGAACAAGAGATATATATAGGGAGAGTGTGAGCTAATAGTAGGAATTGAAATAAATATAAAACATATGTATTATAGAATAATAGTATGTATATAGAATATAATATAATAGTATAATAATAGTATGTATTATAGAATAATAGCAATCTAATATCGATACGCGACTTTTATTTTCTCATCCGTTGGTCATAGTCATATACTTCCAGCTACAAAAATGTTTCAAATGAGATTCGTATTCATGTTATGGTATTTTTATATTTAAAAATTCAATATTAGAGAAAGTAAAAAATATAACTTTTTATACAGTCCCTTAGTCTCTAGAGCAGGAAAAGCCAACCCGCCGTCCGCCTTGAATTTTTCCGGCCAGTGAGATTCATCAAACTTTTACAAAATATATTTCTTTTATAATGTCCAAAGTAGTGAAAACCAATGTATTAAAAAAATACAGTATGTGTGCATCCATATATTTAAAAATTAACTGTCGAAATTATGAGAAACAACTAATTTTGACTTTAAAATAATATTCTTGCGAGTATAGGACAGATATTGCCTGTTTTATTTAGGAGTTTACAGTTATGTGTTCGCAGAATAATTAAATTATATTCTGCGCACTCATGATGCCCGCGCGTCGATTTACAAACTCTAAGTGAAAGAGTGGAGAAACAAATATCAAACTTGTAAAATAAATATTTTTTAATGATTTCATTTTTTTTATTTCATTTAGATTTATATATATATATATATATAATATTTCATTTTTAGTATTATATATATCTTTACAATGTGCGTTTAGTATCATTATGTTATCTATGTTTGAATGTAACAATAATAGTAAACACAATAATTATAATTCACTATGCTTCAGTTTTTCTCTTCTAAAAATGTCTATAGTAGGTTTAAATCTAATAAAGGATATATAATTTTATATGCGACCCGCGGAGTAATGCATTTCCAAAGTGGCCCGCAAAAACATTTCGTTTGGCCACCCCACCTCTAGAGTTATCTTTAGTTAAATTTTACACTCATACTAACAAACGTAATACAAAAATTTCACTTCTGTGTCACAAATATTGACCGAAAAATTTAATTTCAAAATTATTGAGGGTTTTTTTTATTGAGGAGTCGGTTATAAAATTATTTAAAACAATTTGGGATTGAAATCAGGGCAAAACATCCTGTTTTGCCCTGATTCTTATTTTCAAAAGTATTTATGCCCTTTTATTTATTTTTAACTGTGTTTGTTTTCCTGTGGGATGTTTTCTTAACATGAATGATGGGTGCATGTACAATAAAATGAATATGCCCCATAGACTGAATATCATCGCAGAAACCCGCTTGGTTGTTGTATTGATATGGTAAATAAGTTTTGTTGCTTTGTAGATGAGTCTTCTAATAAACGTGTTGAATTTCGAGTGCTTTTGTTATAAGATATAGAAGTATCTTTATTATTACTTGCACCGAAAGGACATGGTGCGTTACTGATATGAACAGCTGCCTCTCCGAGACGCAGGTCGTAAGTGATTCCAACAAAATGAGGTGCCTTCCACATAAAGCAGCAGATGTCCATGCGTATCTAGCTACTGAATTCGCCCAATAGATAATCGTATATAGCGGTCGTTAAAGTGGCCACCATGTTCGCCGGACTGGACTTCCAAGTATTTCTGTTTCTCCGGTTACATTAAAAAGCTGATCTATGCTGTGGAGTTAAATTCTTTGGAGAATCTAAAACAATGTATCATTCTTGCTTATCGTAGAGTTACGCCAGTTATACTCTGGCGTATCTACGACTCAGTACTGGCAGTTATTCAATTGAACATCACCACAAATGGGAACAATTTAAGCAGAGAAGATTCCTCCACTTTATATATTGTTTCCTCTATATGCTTGTCTTTAATTTGTTCCTTCAATTTATATAATGTCTATAAATGTGTATACTTTGATTGAATGTGTATCAAAACTTCTTGCGCATTTTTCATTTTCAGAGTATCAATTCTTCATAATTCTATGATGGTCTACAAATCGTTATTTACTATTCTATGCAGAAATCCAAGCTTCCGTTTTTCGTTGGAACTGCATTCAACGCATAGGGCATGTCTAGTTTATTATACAGGCCCACATCTTTCATAGACGGGGAACACTTTTCCTCATTAAATGGAAGTTTTACCCTGATTTCTAACTCGAAATGATTTAATTTTATAACCGACCCCTCCGCTCAATGAAAGAAAAAACCTCTTAAACTTTGAAATTAAATAACTCGGTTGACTTTTGTCACACAAAAGCGAAACTTTTTGCTCTACATTTGTAATGATGTATGCAAATGTTTACTAAACATAACTGTAGTGGCCAAGGGACTGTATGAAGAAAAGTTAGATATTTTATTTTCTCTAGTATTGAATTTTTAAATATAAAAATACCATAACATAAATATAAATCTCATTTGAACATTTTTGTAATTGAAAGTATGTGTCTGTGATTAACAGTTGAGAAATTAAAGGCCGGATATTAATATTAGATTGCAACTTGTATATTTTACATTTATTCGTAGGGAAGAAATAAAAAAATAGTACGAAAATGCAAAAATTATTTAATAAAACCTTTGCATTTTTCCATACAAAGTTCACAACAGAAATCAGTTATATATTGTTATATAACAAAAAGATGCTATCACTGAAAATTTTGGGTTTTGTGAACTTTTTATAGAACATCAAAAATCAAATGCTATTTTAAAAATTTCTTCAAATTATTTAAATTAAATACATATTCATATTTATAAAATTTTTATATTTACAAAAATCTTCAATACGATTCATTAAACGAATGAAATTTTCTCAGCAATCTACAGTTTTCTATTAAAAAGCCCACACTCAAAGAACTATTGAGAAACACCCTTAAAAATACAGTTACAAATAAATAAAATGACATAAATACTTTTGGAAGTGAATGTTTATCACTCCAGCTGTGCCATCATTAACTTAATAGTATTCTGAGCGTATTAAGCAAATAATTGTAATGAAAAATTTTAGTAAAAGGAATATCTTCAAAATGAGTGAAAGCGTTCAATACGTGAGGAGAAACATATGCATACATTTAAATTAGTCAAATTTCTTAAATAGCCTTAATATTTATTGCTGTGAAGCTTAAAAGTAATTTTTAGTTCACGAATACATACCTGAATTTTCTGCAATTTGATATAGTAATTTTCAAAATTTGTTTCAAGTTGTTTCCACATTTTATGTAAATCCCTTTGTTGTTCTAGAGACTACAAAATAAAAACAAAACCATAAAGAAATAATAAAAATAAAATTCTACATTTTTTGTCTTATGGATCTAAATTAAAAGAGAAAGATGAGAGATAGAGAGTTTTAAAATCTAAATAAACTAAAATAGGAATTAATGTAAATAAATTTTATTTATTCAAATTTCAAGACTCTAAGGGAATCATAAAATATTTTTTAAAAAGTCACACATTTTTTTTTTTTTTTTCCCCCAAAAAAGGTTTTGACAATTTTAGTTAGAGAGAAAAAAAAAACATTTTTAGTTGTCGGTCTTATAAAACTGAATTTTTATGGAATTTCTAAATGAAAGAAAAAAAATGTTCCCGTATTGTGGTCTATAATCCCGACCTTCAAATTTAAGGTGTTTTTAGCAATAATTTATGGTTTACAAGCAGAGAATTGCGGTAATAAATAAAATCTGAATTGAACGAACTTTGTAACCGAACTTCCTCCTACATACTGGCAAGAGCTTTGGTTTTTAGGAGAAATTATCAATAGGCCTCGAGATTCTCACGCGAGAGGAAGTACAGCGCAACCTGCACTCTCGTTGAGAAACATTTAGTTCATAGTCTCTCATCCAGAGAAGAAATATATTCAGCGCATCTCGCCACATTAGTTGTCTTACAGGCTCTCCCTCGGAGAGGAAGTATATTTTCGCATCCTGCGCGTAGTTGAGTATCGGGTTTTCGACTTTGAAATGGAGTCCGTCCACGAATCTATAATTATACTGTCTTTAAATGTGTTAAATATTCTATGTGTGTGCAAACAAAGCTGTGAATTATCCAACATGTGCTTCAAGTATCTCAACACAACTACACCCAGTTATAATCTGGTTGCCTAACCTGCACACTACAACTTAATAATAAAAATCATAAAAATAAAATAAAACTTGATACTATATTAATACACATAAAATTTCTATCTTCAAAACTATTTCATGCACATTTATAAAATCCTTTTAAAGTAAACTTGTTTATAAACACATTATAAAATTTAAAAAAAAAAACCCTTCGTAACTATTTAGTACCTTTTCTTTAATGGGAATTTCAACTCGCTTCAAAACTTCGAAATTGAGTTCAATTGCTCTGAAAGTTGCGTGAATTTCACTGGAATATTCTTTGGTGGAAATTAAAAAATGGATACAGTTTTTCAGTTCCTCTAAATTTTTAGGATCTTCTTTGAATCTGAAATACAACAAAATAGTTTTTTTAAATTTTAAAATATTTAAGGATACTACTAATTATTCATTGTAATTTATTTATTGCAAATGAAATAAAACAAATTATTCGAAATTGTACAATAAATACTGAAAACTATTAAGAACAGTTTAATATTTAATGAATTTAGTAAATTAAGTAACATAATTAATTTAGTAAATTTTTAAATAAATTTTCCTTTCATGATAATGCATTCTAAAATCAAAAAATACTAATTCTTTCTGCAATCAAATTATTAATAAATTAAATTTACAGTATAGAGTAATGAAATAAATTTTTTACGAAATGTAAATCCAATTATTAAATATTCATACAATAGAAATGATTTAAAGTCAAATAAAAAATAATAAAATCGCATTATCATAATAATTTAATGATTCAATACTTTTTTCCTACCTTTAAAGACAAGTAAAATCCTAGGATGAGCTGGCTTTAAAAAAAAAAAAGCAACAAAATATTTTTTTGTTGCTTTTTAAAAATATTAATTTAGCTTATTTAATTCCTTTTTAACAAAATGCCTTACGAAAATGCAAGTGACTAGAATGCATATTATTTTAAAATTTTTTGCTTCTTTTAAATTTGTAAATAGAAAAACGTGCATTGTGAAATTGTTTTCCATGCAATACATTAAAAGGGTGTTTTGCATATATATATACAACAAAAAATTGATGTTTAATATAAATCAATGTAAAAGAAATAATTAAAAAGCATTCAGGCCGAATATTAAGAAAATGAACTAAAAAAGTAGATAGAAACAGGTAATAAAATTAAGAATCGAATGCGTTTGTATCATCGAAATAATTACGTTTTAATTATTTATATTTTAATATGTCTTCTATAACTATGCAAACTAATAAAATAATAATAAAAAAAAAAAAAGTGCAATATCAGCATTACTTAGAAGAAGTCAGCTCAAATAAATCAAAAGCATTTTTAAGATTGGAACTAGCAATTTTATGAAGAATGGAGCCCAGTTCGTTTTTCCATTGTTCAGCACAAGAAACAGCGGAATCCTTAAGATAGTGACAGTCTACAAGGCAAAATTCAAGTGCTTTGTATCTCGGAATTAATAAGACTTTTTGTCCAACATCCAAAAACCTGAAATAAATATATCAATTAGTCATTTCCATTCTGCACACAGCATAATTTTAGACATTTTAATTACTTTTCAGAAGAATATTTACTAAATATTGGGTTGGTGCATAATTATCAGGCGTTTCTTTAACATGCTATATTTTAATAAAAATTTACAATAGTTTCTAAATTTATGAATTCTAGTTTTAGATTATAAAAACGCGTGTCCATAATTATAATCATACTCTTTTTGAGATTGGGTTCCACCAATAACAAATCCCGTTTAAGATGATTTCCCAATGGATGATTCAGCTTCGGTCCCATCAAACACACTACATTGCCTTCTTAAGTGCACGTCCTTCGTTATTCCTTTTGGTGAAACTCCTGGCGAAAAGCAGACCTTCTTTCTTTTAAGGGTTATGAAGAGAGTCCACGATTCAACCCCAGCGACAAGATCCTTCAGAAATGGACTCCGCTTGTTTTGTTGTAGCAAATCGGTGAAAATTCGGACAACATTTGGCTTTATTGTAGTAGCTGAGTTCGTGGGGGATCCATCCAGCCTATTTCCATACCTTTTCAAACTTTTTGAGATGCCGAACGATGGTTGAATGGTCATATTGAAGTTGTCGGTCAGCATTCAAGTTGTGAAGCTTTCGTCCCCTTCCACGACTGCCCAAAGTGCCTGGTCGTCGAAATCCGATGATCGACCTCTTCCTGGTTTATTTTCCAAGCTAGTGGTCGCCAGATTGGAAACGTTCCCTGCTGATTGTGCCCTCACCGAAAAGTTCGTTGAGATCGCGAAATGACTGCACTGCTTTTCATCCTTTCTCAAAGCGGTACAGCATAATATGACGAATATCAGTATGATTATAGGCACGCATTTTTATAACCCAAAAGTAGAAGGATATTTTCATTCATAAATTTGTAAAATATTGTAAATTTTTATTAAAATATAGCACATCAAAGAAACGACTGATAATTATGCCCCAACCCAATACATGATCGTAAGGAATTTAAAACAGAACTTATGTGAATATTATTAATTTACAACTGTTTTAAAAACTTAAAAATTTTTATTTATAATTTTACAAAAATATATATGGTGTCCTTTTTCCAATGATATATTTTTAAAAGACAAACATGGAATAAAAAATTATTGAGCTCAGGAGTGAACTTTTTCAAATTAATAAGCAACATAATCATAAGGAATAAGCTTTATAGTATTTAATAAAATTAGTTTTCAGTGTGACACATAAGTAGTAAATATTATATGCTTTTTAATCTAATTAAATAAGAATCAAATTATATAAGCACTTTGTAGTGTGTAGGTTGGGCAACTGGATCGTAATTGGGCGTGGTTGGGTGGAGATACTTGAAGCAAAGTTTGGAGAACACGCAGCTTTATTGACACACGCCCAAACACCACGCACATACAATTAAACACAAAAAATATTTAACACATTTAAAGACATACAATTATAGATTCGTGGAAGGATACCACTTTTAAGCTGAAAAAACAATATTCAGGGAAATGCATAATTTCTCTCCGGATGAGGGTCATCAGGCCAACTAATGCTCCGGGGTGCTCTAAATAAAATTCCTCTCGGGTGAGAGGAATGCAAATTAAACGTTTCACAACAGAAGCGCATGTTTGCGCTGTACTCGAGTGAGAGTCTCGGGACCTACTGAACATTTTTCTTGAACGCCACAGGGGCGCTCTTGCTAGTGCGTAGGAGGAGGCCCGGTTGCATCTTTTAATACCTATTATTAGTATGTAATTATATAAAATACAATACTAAGAGAAATAAATTAATAGTTTTAAAAAACTAAAAAACACGCTTTTAGAGTTAATCAATCTAAAAAGTCAATCGTTATAATTTTTCACTAGTTTCATTCTGAAATGTAGAGTTAGATTAAAAAGGTCATACAAAGCACCCCACGCTTTTAGAACAGTGACATTCATTTTCTCGTCAGTCATTTTATTCTTATGTTAACAATTATTTTTTACTTTTTAGATTGATTAACTCTAAAAACGTGTTTTTTAATTTTTTTAAACTATTAAATTATTTTTTACTTTTTAGTTTGATTAACTCTAAAAGCGTGCTTTTTTAGTTTTTTTAAACTATTAATTTATTTTTTACTTTTTAGTTTGATTAACTCTAAAAGCATGTTTTTTTGTGTTTTTAAACTATAATATTTAAATGGAGTTCCGCTTCGGAGGACAGGTTCTTACAATAATTTAATTGTGAGTAAAACAAAGACTAAATGCGAATATGTCCAGCGAGCCATGATTCGAACAGGGAATCTCCTAATCAGGCGCGTTATTCGTTTTGCCGCTGTCCCACGTAGGTTTGAATATCTGAAAGATGTCTGTAAATGTTACTTTGCAGCTTAAATAGTGTGTATGAGGAGAAACAAATCTCCAGGGGAAAACAGATGGGCCGATCAAGATGACTTATCAAAGACTGTGTGTTTTAATCACTAATCCTGGCGATCCTAATCATGATGAGACAACGTTTAAAGATCTGCAACGTTTAAATTAAATCTGATCGCTTAAAGTATGGCAAAATCGAGCCCAAAGAGTCAGTTACAAACAAACATACAGGTGAAACTAATAAAAGCGTATTAAAAAAAGTGAGAATGCGATAAGAATTTACTATTAATTCAGTAGTAGATTTAAAGAAATTACCGATTTATATCTGCTTCAAAATCATCAGCATTCCATCCTCTCTCAGCATATCCATTTAAAAGATCCACTTTATTGGTTTCCCAGAGGCAAGAGTAAGGATCCCAATCATATTTATAGCGCTTTTCAGCCAAATAGAGTTGATATAAACCAAAATCAATATCGTGTTTCAATTCTTGGATGCTTTTCGACTTTTTAACCTTCTCTGAAAAGAACTGCAAAGAAGAAGAAAAAAATTATTTATGCAGTTTCATTTCTCAAGTACGTTTTTTTTTAAATATAAATTATGAAAAATAAATCTCCTACATTCGGTCCATCCTTGCCTCCGGTCAAATGTTCTTCAAAAGACATGAATTCAAGGAGACCTGCTTCTATGTCTTTAATGAAATTCTCAAAGTCGAGGCAAATTTCTTTGAAATTCGGAATGAAACACATCTAGATATACGGAAAAAAATATCAAAAAGTAACATACCCAACTAAAAATAGTAATTATTCTATTCAATAGCAATTTAGCAATTATTCTATTCAATAGCAAATAGAAATTTATTCTATTCAACTATAATCATAAAATCGGTTAATACAGAATAAAAAATTGTAAATAAAATACACTCATGTCCATAAATTAAGGATAATTCAGAATCACACAGAAATTGAACTCTAAAATAAAAATTTCACCTGTAGAATTATCACACACATCTTGAAGAAGAATATGCAAATTACAGGAAACCACCAGATGGCGCGGTTAGTACGTCACAATGACGAGAGTGTAAGAGAGGGGTATATAAGGAATGGTGGCAAAGAAGTAAAATTGTTCACAAGCGCTGTAAAAGCCTTTCAGTGCAATAACCGTATAGTTATGGCACAAAGGAAGCATTTGGATGATTTTTTACGTGGTAGAATTATCGGACGACAGGAATGTGGACGTACCCAGCTGGAAGTATCCGAGGAACTTGGAATCGCCCAGAGTGTCATCTCCAGGCTTTGGCAACGATTCCAAGATGATGGTAATGTGAGTAGATGTTACAGCACAGGTCGCCCCCGAGTTACAACGCCGAATGAGGACCAGTATTTAGCAGTTACTGCCAAAAGAAACAGACGGAGCCCAGCATCAAACCTGTCTCGTCAGCTCTCTTCAGCTACCGGTACGACAGTTTCAAGGCAGACCGTGTACAGACGCTTAGGGCACATTGGTCTATATGCTCGTAGGCCTCTCAGATGTGTTCCACTTACCGCAACTCACTGTCGCCTGCGATTAACCTAGAGTAGAGAGCATGCATTGTGGACACCGCAACAGTTGTCTTGTGTGATGTTTTCCGACGAGTCCAGGTTTAGTTTGCAGTCTGATTCTCGCCCGACTTTCATATGGAGAGCGCCAGGTACCCGTTACCACCAAGAGAACACCATTGAACGACACCGTTACGGTGGTGCAGGATGGCTCGTTTGGGAAGGAATTATTCTTGGTTCCAGAACTGACCTGCATGTTCAGAGTGTAACGATCACAGGCCACATCTATCGGGATGTCATTCTGGAACAACATGTACGTTTGCTTCGGGGTGCCATGGGTGCTGAATTTCTGTTTATGGATGGCAACGCCCGTCCTCACCGTGCAAACACTGTAGACGAATGCCTTCAATTGGAGGACAACACCCGTATGGATTGGCCAGCATACTCAACGGACTTGAATCCAATAGAGCATGTGTGGTATATGCTTGCACGACGAATTGCAGCCCGTCAACCCCCTCCCACCTGTCAACCGGAACTTCGGAGGGCATTGCTTGATGAGTGGTGTAATATTCCCCAAGATCAGATTGATAATTTGATACTCAGCATGCCTAGGCGTTGTAAGGCCTGTATTGCATCGTCATATCCATCATACTAACCATGCTATACTGTTTTTTGTAAATAGGTTCTTTTTTGAAATTTGCTCCAGGGAGTAAAAATCGCAATTTTTATTAATTATGTCAAACATATAGCATCTTTTTTGCTCTTTACCTTTTGTTTAATAAATAGTCTTTACAAATAAGTCAAATTTGTTTTGCTTCTGTCTCTTTCTTTGCCTGAACTTCATTATCCTTAATTTATGGACATGAGTGCATATCATTAATAATAAAATTTTAATAATAGCGATAAATTGAAACAACAAGGTTGAAAAACATAAAAAATATTTTCCATGTCAATAATTTGACGGTATAAATAAAATTAAATTAAATATCGAGGCGTGTGGTATATGACTTAAAATAAAATTTTTTTATTAGTAAATTGTTAGTACATTTTATTTCCTTTATTTTCATTTAATTTAATATACATTAAAATATTTCAATTTATATTTGAAAACCTTTGAAAATGTAGATTAGTAAAACTTTAAGAAATGAACATAAACTTTTATTGACCATGAAATAATACAAATTTCTCTAACGTAGTTAATGCCATTTTAAAAAATGATTATTTCAAATAGACAATAATGAAAAATACCGAAAATCAATTCATCACTTTCCAATTTCTGATTCAATAATTAAAAAGAATGATTCGCAGAATGTCTGCTATATGGAATAAATGAAAAGGAGCACGAAAAAAATTACATGAAAATAAGTAATGACTTTTTACTCTTCTCATATATTTTTTAGATATAATTAATGAATAAGTAAAAAACTATAAATGATAAAGGTAACTATGAATTAAGTTAATACCTGATGGTTTTTTAAACTCAAAGACAACTTCAGAATCAAACGAATTTTATTCTCTCTATTTGCACCAATTAAGGTAGCGATTAACTTCAACGATGTTATAAAACATTCAATCAGGGCAGAAGAGACTGAATTCAAAAACATCCGAGAAAATGCAACAGGAATCTGATCTATCTAGTAAGTATATAAAAAGAAATCATTCTTATAAGATCATATTTTATTTATTATAAATTATGCTTTCCGAATTTGATTATTATTCTTTTAATTAAAATTTAGAATTGATTATGTTAAATAGTTAATTAAAGATATTTTAGGAAAATTTACATAAAAAATACAAGAGTTTATGCCCAATTTCAGTATAAAAACAAAAAAAATCATTATAAAATTTTATTAAATATACATCTCACATTTATGGATACATCTTACTTGATGCAGCCTACTGAATTGTCTGTATTGCAAATTAATTTAAATGATTTGACGGTTCTGTATATAATTGCATTGAAAATTTATAACAGAAAAAATTACAACATTTATAATAAATTTAACATTGAAATACAAATAACTGCTTATTTGATAGTTTTTAAAATATAATTGATATATAATCATAATCTATATAGAGGTAAATCTGTCGTATTTTTTTTTTACAAAGTTATATATTAATTAGTTATTTATTTCGTTTTATTATTTCGAAAAATTTTGAAACTACTCACTTATCACATTTTAACAAAATAATTATTTTTGTTTTTAAAAGCCCATTTCAACAAGATTTTAATATATTTCAAATTTTTTTCAGAATTTAAATGCAGTTTAGTTTTTATATGCTTTTATTAATATAAGGCAAAAATTAAATAATTATTTAATTAATATTATTTCTTTTAACAAGTGAAAAAATATTTTGGATACCTCATTTTTTTTCTTTTTAAAAATGTTGCAAATCAGATTAGCTTCGTAAATTTGAGCTTTCACTAAATCAGCAATTTCTCGAAATCTTTCTTCTTTGAATGACACCTGTAAATTAAAAAAGAAAATGGTTTTAATTATTATTTTAAACAAAATTTAAATGGGCATATTTTCTGTAAAAATAAAGAGTAACAAATAATCAGCTAATCACTAATTATTAAAAACTTCAGTTAATTTAAATCCTTATTTTTCATTTAACTTTAAAAATTGTGTTAAATTTATAATTATAATGTTACATTATGATAATTTTTTTCAGTAATATGAACTAGAATTTGAATATATCAGAAATATATTTAACACCACAATGCTATGGATGCTAATAAATTTCAAAATTGGATTCTGTTTGACCATCATTGTAAACTTATAAAACAGTTATAAAACAAATTTTAAATTACAATTTCATAGGCAGAATAATGCATTAGAACGCCACATTGAATTTTCTCAACATTTGAAACAAAACTGAATCCAGTTTCTCTTAAACCTAAGCATTTTCCCTAAAAAAATAAATCTTTTCATTCTCAACCCCAAAATCGAAAGGATCTTTAATTGCCAAAGCAAAATAAGACATATATACAATAACCAACAATTGTTTTTTCAGCTGTCAAAATGTTAATATTAATTTGTAACAGAGATTAGATATTTATATGGATGAAAATAAAGATAAAAAAGTTTAAGATCCTGTGGTGTAATGTAAACAACAAGGGAGGAAATGTAAACAATCATCAGATATGCCCACTTGGAGTTTAAATGAATTAGAATATGTAAGAACTAAACCTTGGCAACTCAGGGAATGCACTATTGTTAATCCCGCACTTTCTAAAGCAATCGTTGGTTATTTCATTACTTGAATAACAAAACTTGCATGACTCTGCACTTTAAAGTTTTGTTTGATCAGATTTTTAATACGCTTTTATTAGTTTCACCTGTATGTTTGTATGTATGTTTGTATGTATGTAACTGACTCTTTGGGCTCGGTTTTGCCCTACTTTAAGTGATCAGATTTAATTTAAGCGTTGTAGACTTATCAAGGACCGACGATAATAAAATATTTTGATAAGTTTATTATCTCATCATGATTAGGATCGCTAGGAATAGTGATTAAAACGCACAGCCTTTGAAAAGTCATCTTGATCGGCGTATCAATTTTTCCTCTGGAGATCTGCTTCTCCTCATAAACACCATTTAAGCTGCAAAGAAACATTTACAGGCATCTTTCAGAAAGAAAACAGTTGATTCTTTTTAACACGCTTTTATATTAGTTTCACCTGTATGTTTGTTTATTTGTTTGTAACTGACTCTTTGGGCTCGATTTTGCACTACTTTAAGCGATCCGATTTAATTTAAACGTTGTAGACTTATCAAGGACCGACGACACTAAAATATTTTGATAAGTTTAATATCTCATCATGATTAGGATCGCCAGGATTAGTGATTTTATTTTAACTTATGAAGAGCAATTTAACCCATGTAGTATGAAAGTACCTAAGACATTCAAACCTACGTGGGACAGTGGCACAACGGATAACGCGCCGGACTACGGATGAGGAGATTCCCTATTCGAATCCTGGCTGGCTCGTCATATTTGCATTTAGCCTTTGTTTTACTCACAATTACATTATTGTAAGAACTATAGTTCCACTCCTCCGTACCGGGACCTCATTTAAATATTATAGTTTAAAAACACTAAACAACATGCTTTTAGAGTTAATCAAACTAAAAAGTAAAAAATAAATTAATAGTTTAAAAAACTAAAAAACATGCTTTTAGAGTTAATCAAACTAAAAAGTAAAAAATAAATTAATAGTTTAAAAAAACTAAAAAACACGCTTTTAGAGTTAATCAAACTAAAAAGTAAGAAATTTTAACATAAGAATAAAATGACTGGCGAGAAAAATGAATGTCACTGTTCTAAAGGCATGGGGTGCTTTGTATGACATTTTAAAACTAGCTCTGCATTTCGGAATGAAACTAGTGAAAATTATAGTGATTGATATCGAGCACCCCACGCTTTTAGAACAGTGACATTCATTTTCTCTTCAGTAATTTTATTCTTATGTTAACAATTATTTTTTACTTTTTAGTTTGATTAACTCTAAAGGCGGGTTTTTTAGTTTTTTTAAACTATTAATTTATTTTATTATTTCTGAAATACAAGGAAAATTTAAGTTGTCTTTGAATAATTGTTGATATTGAGAGATTTCTTTAACAGATTATTATTGAATTAAGCCCCCTTTCCTTTTTTTTTTTTTTTTTTTTGTTGATTTTTAGTGTGATATTTACAGTTACTCTTAACGTTTTTGAGAATGGGGTGATCATAAGCATAATTTACCTTCTGATTTTATACTATTCTGGTTTGTGCAGGATTGCAGAATGTCATGCAGTTATCATAGATGATGTAAATAGAAATAAAACATAAAGAGAAACTGAAAAAGTTTATAATATTTTAAAATCGATAATATATGATAGAGTTAAAGAAAGAACAGTAAAATGAGAATGAATGCTGGTTGGTCGACTAAATTGCCTAAGGAGGTAAAATATGTTCTAGTAAAGTGCCTTAATACAAGATTATAAATGGGGTTTCTTTATGATAAGTAAGAATTAAAGATGCTTGCTCAAGAATTCTTGATGATAAAGGAAGTTCAGACAAAACAGCCTGCCAAGAGATCACTTAAGGCTCATTCCCACCGAGGCGAGAAGAGCTGAAGATTCACGCGGCAGACAAGAAAATTTTTCGACCCCTTCACAACGAAACGTCAGAAATAGCATTACGCCTTGTGAAGTTCCGCTTCGAGTTGAAAGTTGGTCAACTCGAAGCGGTGCATTTCAAACCGGTTTCAGGCGAACTTGGTGAGGCTAGTGATTGGTCAACTTTTCACTCTTAAAGCCTCACGCCTCGGTGGTACCTAGAGTTTATGAAAGGATGTCAATCAATTACTTTTTTTTAAAAATAATTCAGAGGACTGGCAGAAATCACAAAATTATTCCAGGAACCCATTTATCGTTTGCAGGTTTTATGACACAGTAAAAAAGCTGTCCCCTGAACAGACCATTGATAAAGATTATGCATGCTTGGTGTACAATGCGAAACCCATGGAAACTCCAAAAGGATTCTTCTATATTGAGAGCAGTTGAGCAAAAACTGGACACTGTCTACAGTTCCCCTTTAATCACAGGAGAGCTAGCTTGCAAAGTAAGATTCATTGTCGATTAAGAATGTAAGATTGTCTTCGAAGCTGGTTAATTGCAAAATCAGAGCATAACAAGCAATAAAATAAATGTCATTCCGATATTAATTCCTTACACCTATTTATAAGCATACCTGCATTTGAAAAAAATCTTCACATTCAAGGGGTGCATTGATACGTGATTCGAACAAGCTTTTTTCCCCAATACTTTTACACTGCTTCTCTATTTTTATTTTGTTGGTCTCATACAGGAAAAATATTTCCTTAGCCTAGAAATAGAACAGAAATAAATTAAAACATAAATTAATTTTACTGTTCAAAATTCATTCTATAATTACTCTCATTCGCATTTTTTAAAGTAATTCAACTTTTTAGAAACACTGTATTAAGCAATTGATATTATTTTGTATAGTATCAAGTATTTTTGAAATTTATTTTAATACAAAACGTATATTAAATTAAAGATACAGGTAAAAATTATCAAAACTGATCAAGAACAATTATAAAAACAAAATACTTATTTTAGACAAAAAAATTCTTTACTCAGTATGAACATACCCATTTAGTTTGATCAAAAAGTAGTTTTAATTGAGGTTTTATAACGGATGGAGGTACAGCCCAGTATAAATTGGAAAGTACAGGTTTTACTGCTTCTTCTATTGATGCAATTATATCCGTAAAAATTTCATTCTTTTCAGTTAAAAGACTTTCCACAATTCTAAAAAATTAATATAATTTTAATTATGAATGCTAATTTATACATAAAATTGAAATTCTAAACAACTTTTATAAAATTTTATAAAAATATTCTAATGGATTTTTTTTTTAATATTCTAATGGCATATAAAATTATATACTATCCCCATATTAGATATAGAACTATTATAGACATTTTTTTGGAGTGAAAAATTTTATACGTAATAAACTATTATTTTTGTATTTACTATTATTCTTACTTGTAAACATATAAGATAATAACAATGATACTAAACGCACATTGTAAAGAAATATATAACTCTAAAAATGAAATATATAAAATATATAAATATAAACGAAATAAAAAAAATGAAATCATTAAAATATATTTATTTTACTAGTGCGATATTTGTTTCTCCTCTCTTGCACTTAGCTTGTGCAAATAGATCTCAATTTGGGTATTTGCGCATTATATCTGGTGTTGCGTATGTTATGTTTGAGAGTGTTTTGTGTATGATCGATTTCTTTTATGGAAAAAAAAACGATTCGCTGGTTTAAGTTGAACCAAATATGCTAACAACTTGAACTAAGAGTTTGGTTTGCTCTATTAGCAACAATCGACTACTACTACTACTACTACACCACACCACATCACTGTGCCTAGAGCTTAGTTGCCCCTATACAGTTCGGGAATGATGCGGGTGAAAGGAAAGGACGCACGATGGAGGCAGAAAAGTTTTGCATAATTCACTTTTGGAAGTACAGAAGCTGAACAATGGGGAAAATTCATACAAGAACAGAACTAAATGTCAAAAGTTTAAAAAGGAGGAATATGAAATGCGAAAAATATAAAAACGTTAGGTAAGAGATTTTAGAGAAAAAAATTAAAAGCAATATGATAAAATAAACACTACATAAGAGATTATACAAATCAGAGAGCTGAAGGAATATTCATCAAATCAATTATTATAGAATTTAGAAAATCTTAATAGCTAATAAATAAATCGACGGTAGGAGCAGTTGCTGCAAAATTATGGACAAAGATAAATAAAAAAAAATAAAAAAAATAAGGAAGGAGATATTACATAAGAGATAAATATGCTAGGTATATAACTAGAAAAATGGTATTCACATCAAAAATTTTTGATTTTGCAATTTGAAGTCTAATAATGAAAAAGAAAACGAATTGTTTCAAATATAGTGTGCCCTAGAAATATGCTGTTGGACCCACTTAAATTATATACATTATAATACAAAATTTCCTTTGATACATACACAAGCATAGATTATTTTGTAAAACAAATTACTTAAATATGCAAACATAGGACGGTTATGTTACCTTAAATATATACACAAGCAAAGATTATTTTATAAAGTTAATTACTTTACATGATTCATAATAATAAATTATTTTAACAGCGAATTACCTTAATATTCTAACACAGTATATGCAAACACTTAGATTATTTAAAAAAGTAAAATTACTTAAAATATACACGCAAAAAAATATATATATATATATATATATATATAGATATAGATATACACACACTTAAATCTTTGTGAGAAGCAAAACTATAAGTATATACACATGATGAGTAGACACATGTCAATTTCTTTATAAAGCAGGATTACTCTGTTTATAAATACATTCACACACGCACAGACTAAGAAAAATATATATATGTAGAAAAAGGAAGTATGCTACTAAAGATTGTTAAAAATTTGTGTACAAAATATTGTTTCACACTTAGTCCGGGATAAGTAAGATTTGATTTTTACAAATAAAGTTTATCATGCTTCGGATTTTGAGTCGAGACCCTTTGCATTTTAAGATGTTAATCTTCCATTGAATAGTATTCTCTTCGGAAGTATTCAATCGACTACGCGTATCTAGCAATGATTACTGCGTCATTGAGGTCACTTAAAGTGAAACGCAGAACCTGTTATATTACATGTTCCAAGAAGCGCGCCTCATGAGTTCTCAGATTATAATTCAATTATTCTGCGAATTCATAATTGTAAACTCATGAATAAAACAGCAATATCTGTCATACATTCGCAAGAATATTAATTTAAGAAAAGTTTAAAATTAAGTTAATTTTTTAATATATGGATGCACATAATGTATTTTTTTAATACATTGATTTTCATTACTTCGGCCGTTATAAAATAAATATATTTTGTAAAAGTGTGATAAATTCCACGGGACGGATAAATATCCAAGGCGGGCCGCGGGTTGGCCACCCCCGTCTTAAAGAGAAGTATAAACAACAAACTGTAATTCCTTTTTCGGTTTATCAATTTGTTTAGTGTGTGACAAATCTAAATTCGTTTACATTGTAAAGAAATATTTAATTAATTAAGTTCTTTTAAATAAAGTTAATTCAATTCTAATTTTTTTCTAAATTCAAAATTTTTAGGCGTTGTAGCAAACCCCGAAACTACTCAAAAATCTGGAAAGCTTGCAATGATTCTTATTTAAGCACAAAAACAATACAATGATATATTATATATACATTTAGTATTGAAATTTTTCAATCAGAAATGTCAGGTTGTCTGATTATAAAATTTTATATATAATAGACAATTTTTAAGACTCACTGATCCTTATGTATTTATATTTGTTGCTTTAAACGAATAATTGGTTTTCATTTATTTTCCTTCTTCCTTTTTTAAAATAAATTACGTTTGAGAAAAATGTTACTTTTTGTATATACATCCTTCAATTCGTTCAGGTTAGTGACCCGTTCAGTTGTTTATTCAGCTGTTCTACATGTTAGTGGTTTATTCTATTATTGTTCTATTTGTTATTGGTTCTCGGTTTATTCATCTGATAATTTATTGTTTTAATTTCTATCCGACATTATTTTCAAAAGCAATAGTCAGGAAACAATTTCATATTTCTTCTTACATATTTTTAAACAGATAAATATTGTTTTAATAACATAGATTCATCCATAAAAAACAAATTATGAATCAGAAGAATATATTTCATTATAACTTTAAAAAATCATAAATTGCGTGTATATTATTAGAAAAAGGGGAAATGATAGCACTTTTTTTGTGATTTTCGCGACAACGATATATTCTTACCTGTTGTAATTTGTAACACTTTCCAAGGCTTTCATAATGCGTTTGTAGTAAACCCCATTTTTTTGATGCAAATGAATAACTTGCTGTGGAATTTCTACTCCTGCTTTATACCAATAAAATAATTCGTGGATCAGATTGAAAGTATCGCTGTAAAACAAAAAGTGCTCATTTAAAAACCAATTAGGATAATTATATTCAAAATAAGTTTACATAATTATTTTTAAAAATTCAACTGCTTCCTTTCTTATTTTAGCGTATAATTACAGTAATCCTTGAAAATAAAACAAGTAATATAGAAACAAATTTTTTAAAGTCAATTCCTTCTTTTTTTTTTTTTTCACTATATTGCAGAAAGTCCTTTGTAAATAATTTTCCTTCATTTTTTTAAAGTTTATCTGGCGCCCTCTATTGGTAGATATATGCAACTTAAATCTAAAAAAAACTAAAATTATGTAATTAAATTTAATTACTGAATTAATATTAGAAAAACCTGTATTAACATCAAGTGTCATCCACAAGTTCAAAAAAATGTATTTGAACTTGAGTGGATGAATAAAAAGTATTTTATGAACGATTGAAAATTTGAACAAGATATATATATATAGGTAGAGTGTGAGCTAATAGAAGGAATTGAAAAAAAAAAGAACAGCAATCTCGAATTACAGCAAAATAATAAAAGCAAATATAATAAAGGCAAATACATACGATAAAAATAATAAAAGCAAATATAATAAAGGCAAATACATACGATAAATATAATAAAAGCAAATATATTAGGCTATATTTCAAATTTAATAAAAAACTTTTTGATCATTTAAAATTAAGAAATATAGAATACATTAACAAGAATACTCAAACACGATCGTTTTAAATTTCAAACGTAAAAAATTAAGAATAATAATATCCAAAAAATAATCTAAATTAAAATCAGACGATTTTTTATATTATTGCCAATTTGTAGTTACATTATTTTAAAAAATTCAACAATATGTATTAAATGAATGATAAAAATATTTGATAACAAAATAAAAATAATTAATAATTAAATGAATAAATTAAAATCAGACGATTTTTTATTTCCAATTTGTAGTTACATTATTTTAAAAATTGAATAATATATACTAAATGAATAATAAAAATGTTTGATAATAAAATAATAATAATGAATAATTAAATGAATAAAAATAATTAATAATTGAATGAATAAAATAATTAATAATCATTAATTAATTAATAATTAGTTATGAGAAAAAAGAGATTATTAATTAATTAACGATGAGCAAATGAGAAGAAGAGCAGCGTGAATATATGAATATTTCTCCCATATAAAACTAAGATTAATTAATTTAATTTAATTAATGAATTAATATTTAAAAAAACTGTATTAACATCCAATGTCATCCACTACAAGTTCAAAAAAAAAATTATTTGAACTCGAGTGGATGAATAAAAAGTATTTTATGAACGATTGAAAATTTGAACAAGATATATATATAGGGAGAGTGTGAACTAATAGAAGGAATTTAATAATAATAAAAAGAAAATGATTTTTCCTTTTAATCGTTCAGATCGTTTTCTTTTCGGATAATTTTCTCGAAACTACGAGAAAATGATCTATAATCAATGGTTGATTAACGCCTATTCATTGGTTTATTTATTTTATTTTATGACATATATTCTGTTAATGGGGTTCCTTTTTTTTATATCCAATCATAAACAAGTATAATATTTTTCAAAAATCTTTTTTAATACCAATTTGTTATAGTTTACCTTAACGATAGATTACATTTAAAGAAAAATACATGCACAAAAGAATTATTGCAAAAATTAAAAACATATGTTCAGTGGGAATATGCTAGAAAGGATACAATAATAATATAAAAGCTTCATTTCAGAAAGCAAAAATATATTTCAAAGACGTAAAAAAATATTATATAAAACTAACTATAGGATCGCGAAGGAAATAAATGAAAAAAAACCCGGTGACTTGTAACTGGGTGACTTTATTTTTTTTTAGATCTCCCGACTTTATTGTTAAAAAGATTAAAAAAAAAAAATCTGTTAATATCACAGTCAGTTATTAATTAGGCTTCTCAGCATTACCATTTATCATAAGTTTCTGCTTTAAATCCGTGAAATATACGTTTACTTACCTTAGAATTTAGAATTTTTAAACCATAAAACTACATTCTTCTTTTTTCTGAGAAAAATCTGTAAAAAGACTCTTTCTAACAATATTTTGACAAAGAATATTTTTCTTCCGAAGGTAATACATGGAACTTTTACACTGATTGATTGATGAATTTAAATCAAGATTTTTTTCTCTCTCACAATTATAAATATTGTAAGTCACCAGACTTTAATTTGTTCCATTCCGGATGATTCAAATTTTTAAATTTTCCCAGATTTATTTTAAATTTATTCTTACATTCTCAATTAGAGTTTTTCGTTTAGTTAATTTTTACTTGCTGGAATACGTCCACCTACATGTAACTCCGTTATATATATTTTTGTATTATTTCTATCTCCTGGCTTCTAAAAGATCTAAAAATTTTAGCTATCTTTAATATATATAATATGTTATATTTAGTAGAGTCAAAGGATCAAAATCCTTTCTAAAGTCAATTTCAATATCGGATATTTGCAAGCATAAAGAAATGAATTGTAGAATTGAAAATCATCCGTAGATTATTTACCAGTGGCCATTGTACCATATCGTTTTCATTTTACCTCCAAAAATATGCGGCTGAAACTTATAAACAAAAATATGCGGCTAAAACCTATAAACAAGTCATTATGATACTTATAAACGGTAATAAATTGAATTTAAATAATCTGTAGAGTCATTTTAAAGAAAAAAATTTTTGCACTCTCAAATGGAATTTTTCGTTCATTTTATCTTCCATGGAATGTATCCATTATATAACAAATTATATAATGGATGAGAGAGTTATATAATTATGTTGTTTTAATCTGTCACACAAGTTTTCAAACAATAATATGCTATTATTGTTTTTTTTTTAAAAATTATTATTATGTAATCAAAAAGTTTTCTAAATCTGAAAAACATTATACCAGTTTAAAAGAAAAATTACAGAAAATTTCAGTATTTGTTATTTGGTCCATTACTATTTTCCTCCACTCCCAAACATCTGAGTTATAACGATATTCCTAAAGTCCTTCACAAAAGTCTGGCTACAATTTACCATTCGCATTTCATTCCTCATAACATTCTTTAAAAATCTGTCTACTCCTTTCTCACATTAAATTTCTCAACTGTTAACTTTAAAAAAATATTCTTATATATCAGTTTTTAGAAACTTATTTTTATAAACATTTTTTAAGCAGATGAGTACTATGAGCAGAAAATTGGTATAATTTAAGCTAATTATTGTATTTTAAAAATCATGGTATTTATTAATTATTACTAAACAGAACTAAGCTGTCAAACAAGTAGAGTTTCGTATAACCAAAATTACATAAAAAATTTAACAAAATCCGTTTTAAAATAAAAAAATTTTTCAATATTGAATAAGAAAATTAATAAGAACTTATTTGCAAATGTTCAATAATAAAAATTTTTTATTGAAGAAATTATGTTTGAAAGTCAGTTATATTATAATTCAAAATATATCTATAAGGAACAGAAACAAAAACAAAAAAAAATTATATAAAATACCTGCTTAAATTCAACTGAAGAAAGGGTGTGCCTTCCTTTTTGATGTAAATTGGTTGTTTCAGCCAATGATATGGATCCTAGTTTATAACAGATTTTAATTAGTTAATAATTTACATAAATATGTTCCTAATCAATTAAAGTTTGAAATCCAAAACATGAAAAGAACATTTTATTTCACTAGTAAATGAGTACCTATCCCCTAGGTACTCATTTAACATTTGAAATTGCAGTTCTTTTATTTTGACATTAAAAGGACTGTCAGTTTCCTTACTTCAGGATAGGACAAATAATTATAATATATAATTTTTATTCACTAAGTTTTCCTTTCAGTTAAGAATAATTTTTGAGTTGCCTGGATGTGGCTGCTGGCAGTTAGCACATCTTGGATTGGATTTACAATCTGTATATTATGTGGGATCAAGGAAAGCAGGCAACAGACAGTTAGAATAGGCAAGTTTTCAGCGGCAAGCCTTTTTAGTGTAAGCTCATGTGATTAGGAACGTAACTTCTAACAGAACAATTTCGGATCCAACTTTTTAATCGTTTTAAAAATAACAGAACCACAAAATTTCAAAATGATATGATTAGTTGGAATGATTGCATCTCCTTTTTTATTGTTATACGTTTTACATCGTACACTCCTTGATCGGTCAATTCTTGTTCTGTTTCAGAATCTTCAGGTTATATACAAAAATTACAGTAGTATAGTTCCATAAAAAATTATAATAGTTATAAACTACCACCACCATTTTTAAAACTCAAGTAGTTTACATAATCACACACATATAATTTTAAATAAAAACAAATGTTAAGAATCATAATGTTACTTTTGGAATTGTTTTAGTCCATTGGAGAAATAAAGTATGTATTTTCTCGTTTGTACCATCCAATATTCCCTTATAATTAACGGCAAAGTCAATATCACATTCCCTTGGCCATATTTTGCTTGCTTCTTGTAATTTCTATAAAAAAATTAAAAAAAAAAAAAACAATATTTATGTAGTACATAGCAAGATAAATAATCTTTACAAATCTTATTTATCTTAAGGAATGGGAGCAGCTTCAATACATAATGTACATATGTATACTCTGTAATTAAATTGTAATGAAGTCAAAAATACTAAATAAAATTTATGGATGAGTTGGATCTATGGTGAAAATTAAATTGAATAAAGCAATAAAGAAGTAGAAGTCATTTTGCACTTAAATTCAGAAAACTACCGTTATCCCGTAATCGGAATTTTTGCTGATATAAAGAAAAAAAAATGTTGCTTAACGTGGAGTGTAACGAAGATCTACCTCCTCGTAGTGCATTCTGGGCAACGACTAGTAAGGCAAAATAATCTACCAACGGTCTTCAGTCTGCCTCTCAGTGTCAATTTCTTAGAGTTCTGCAAAAGAACGCATATGGCTTGTCTCAAAACAATAGAGAGGAGTTATTAAATACTATTAAGAATTTTTATTGGCGTATTTACTATTATGGAGGTAAATTTGTTTTATGGGTTAACAGATGTTAACATATCATTCCATTAAGATGATAATTAAAAAGACTCTTAGGTGCTTCTTCTTTGAGGATGCTACAGTTAGATGGTACGATCATATTTATGATAGCCCTGAATGGCCTAGAGAAAAATCGGTGGCATTGCTTTTCTGTTTTCACGATTGTCTCCTCAAGCACTTTCACAGAATTAAACTGACTCCTGACCCTCTCTGTATCCTGTGTGATACCATGAAGAAATGGATAGGTCTCACCATGCTTTCTGTTCTGCATTTCCTCTTGTTTCTTTGTGGAAGCGTTATTGGATTGCCAGACTTAAGTTGATAGATTAACTGATGCCATTTGTTTCTATCTTGTTCTTTGTAATCTTTATCTGTTGTCCTGCAAACTTACCATTGGAAATAAAAACAAAAGCGGTAGTACTTAACTTAACGATGTATTATGCGTGGATATTTGCTCCGGTTTAATTAAATTCTATTTTTGTATTTGTGATAACTATCTTGTAAAACATTTTTCAAAATAAGAACATTTTTGGTGTCAAAATGCTAATAATATATATGTGTAAGATAAAAAGTAGAAATGATGAAAACAAGAGAAAAAAGTATAGCAGTATTCTGCTATAACACAACTATCCGGAATCAACTGTTATACCCTTCTTACAGGCTAACCATGCTATTTTGAAAGTAAAGTGACAACCGACAGGAAACAATAGTGCCTATTGAGTTAACATCGTAACACAATTAAAATAATACCAAATATCAAAGATAAAATAAAGTATAGAAAAATAAAAAGATTGTATTGATATTTGTCCTTAACATTTTTTAGAGATATTCTGTTTTTGTATTGTGTTTTTTTGAAACGATACAATCTATAAAATAATTTCCCTTATAGCTTAATTGAAACTGCAGCATTGTACTAACTGATTTGAATTTAAAATTCCATAAAATAATATACAGTACACAAATTCACGATTCAAATTTTCACTTATATTTCTCGGGGAATGATTCACAGATTGTTCACAGCCGTATTTTAATTCGCATTATAGTGGGATTGGATTGTATTTAATGAACACATTTTATAGAAATTTAGAAAAGTAAAGGTGAAAGAAAAAAAGCTTCATTTGAGAATGCAAAATACAATTTCAGTGATATAAAAATTTATAGAAACATTCAAATTTTAAACTATACAATTCTGAATGGAAATATTTTTTTTTTAAAATCCGACAACTTTTAATTTTTATTCTTGAGGAACATAAATTTTTTTATTATTTATTAATATGGCTTTTCAGAAAGCATTTTTAATTATAGGTTAAATGGTACACGACATTTTTTGTTATTCACACACACACATTGGAAACCACGCTCTCCTTTTGGCTCCATGTAATGAAATTACAGTCATTATCAAGTCTTACACGTTCTGTATTTCTAAAGGAGTGCTTTTTCACATTGAAATTTCACCAATAAACTTTGGAAATGTGTATAGCTGGCCAGTTTGGTCAGGTGTTAATATGCATAGCTAGCGTACAGAAGAGTTCAATTGAAAATGCACTGGGGGCGTCAACAGCAGTTTATACATTCAGAAACAAGCTTATACATTCAACACATTCTGTGGCAATTGTGATAACGTGCTCAAAGATTTCGTGTGAACCCAGTTTGTGTCCGGGTTAGAACAGCCCCATGATCACCCATGCAGGTTGTAAAAGGGGACTAAAATGGATACCCAGTTCAGGGGTATAACCGGGTGGGGTAAAGTCAAACTCCTCCTTTTCAAGGTCAAGGACAAAAAAGAAACTACACATTTTACCCTTTATCATGACCACAGGTTCATGGACTTGGTCTAGATTCTGCTGTCGACCAAGTGGGATAAGAAACAACAAGGTTTCATGTTAACAGTTACACTACTGGTGGAAGTTTTCTGGATTTTCTCCCATACGACATGCAAATATGGGTAAGTTATTCTTAAAGATTTTCCATAAAGGCGATGAGTTACCTTCATCATCTATCGGTGAGCTGTTCGAGGATGCATAAAAGGAAAGTGGCACAAAAATATAAAAACATAAAATAAAATTCTTTGAATAAAAATTCTTTTCTTTGTTTCTTTCCTTCTCCCGTAAGTACACAGACTGTACGTAATGGTATAATCCGCACCGAGATATTTCAATTTTTTAACATATGTATGATCAATAAATTAAAGTCGCTAATAATTTTACCAGATTTTGAATTATTGCATTTTAACTTGGACTTTTTTGTAATATTCCAGAAAATCTAAGTATGAACATTAGTGTTTTAAAAAGTGAAGCAAAGAAAACTTACTGCATAAATTTTTTTAAGTCTTTGTGGCATAAGTGAAGCACAATACGCTTGTCCACCAAAAGGAGGCAATAATGGATTGTCAGAAGACTTTAAATCAGCAAGCTTTTCTTTCACGAAATTCAATTCATTCAAAAATATAGTATACATAGTCTTGACACACCTTCGTAAATCTCTTTTTACAACCTAAAAAAAATTTCCAAAATGATAAGAAGTTATAACGGCTGAAACAATAATTTTTAAATAATTGAAATGACTGCAAATCAGCTTTTTAAATCTTATTTGTTTTTATTTCCATTAGCAAAAGGATAAAAAAATTATAGAATATGCAACAATTCGAAATTTTCAATAATATTTTAGTGATGCAAAAATCGATACATCGATAAATTTATTTTTTGACAAAGAACATACTTTAATTACAGGGAAATATCTAGTTCAATTCATGTACTACAAATAATACCCCATTCTGAACCGGCAGCATTAATTTTAATTCCATTAATATGCGTATCAAAAAAGACACCAATTTTTTCTTCTTGTCGTTGTCGTTAGAGATAAGAAAGTTCAAAATTAAACAATGTTACAAAGCTTCGTCTAATGCTGTGTTGTAGATTAAGTTAGGAAAGATATTCAATGAGAGAAATATAATTAAAATGACGATTCAAAATTTAGTGATGTGACCATGCTTCCACCTACACACTGGCAAGAACGCCCCCTGTGGATTTCAAGAGAAATCGTTAATCTGTCTCGACACTCTCATCCAAGAGGAAGTACAGGCCAACTTGAGCTCCCGCTGATAAATCTTTAGTTTATCGTCTTTTATCCCGAGAGGAAATATATTTAGAGCAACTCTGTGTATCAATTGGCTTATAGACTCTCACCAGGAGATGAAGTATATTTCGCGCATCCCATGCGTACCTGAGTTACGGGTTTTCGGCTTAGAAATGGAGTCCTTCCACGAATCTATAATTATCTGTCTTTAATGAGTTAAATACAGTATGTCTTTAATTGTATGTATGTGGTTTTCGTTCGTGTGTCAATAAATCTGTGAGTTCTTCAACCTGTGCCTGAAGTATCTCAACCCAACCACACCCAGTTACAATCTGGTTGTCCTATCTGCATACTATAGTGACGAAATTTCGAGAAATTGGTGTCGTACAAGCGAACAAGGACAAATGGGAAATTTGCAAGATGTAAGTTTAAGAATCGCTTGCAAATTAATTTTAATGAACGCATAGTCAATCAAATCTCCCAGAAAATCATTAAGAAATTATCTAGCCAAAGTTAAAATTCCGTGTCGAACATGTAATGCATTGTGAATAAGCTGAAATTTTATACAATATGAAAGAAACTAATAACAAAAAGAAGTTACACTACTATTGTTGATACCAAAAAGGTTCGCAGTGTTCATTTATGCGATAAAGAGAAGAATTCACACTTAAGATTGTAATTATTGTAATTTCATTTATAAGAACGGTAATTGAACTATAGCCCCCATTACATGTATGGACTTTCAATAACTAAAAAATTAAGAAAATTATGATTATATCAATTTTGTACTACATTGCATAAATTATTCGTCAAACAATTAAAATACTAATTCATTATGCATAAGCTCAAATTTTAAACTTAAATAAAATGCACTTTTAAATAATGATGATATTATACAAATATAAATACACATAATATCAAATTTTTACCTGCTTTTTAAAGTGTTTTTCGAACATTTTCAGCAACTCAATACCGTCTTCTATAGTATCAATGTTTTCAAAAGAATTTACCATCAATTTAGAGATATTGACTTCAAGTTCATCAATTTGCTTTCTAAACCTGCAAGGTATATTTGAAATATATCACTTTTTATATAAAATGTTGAAAAAAAAAAAGAATTTTTCGAAACTCGGGTGATTTTTATTCCCCCTTGAATTAAGTTTTAACATGAAGTGAAATAATTTTTACGCATAATTGTGTACAATTTAAATGTAATTAAAAACAAATATGTAAATTAATAACGAAAATAATTAAAATCCTCATTAAAATTTTTAATTAATGGTATTGGAAGAAAATATTTGATTTTCCAAATGATATTCAGCAATGATACTCAGCAACACAATTTATTTATTTATCAGGCATATAATCTTCATGTATATCCTTGTCCAATAGGAATAGTAAAGTTTCAAATATTAGAAAACTATTTAATTCTGTATTTTTTAATTTATTAAGAATCTATATACATGGCCTAAATTGCTTTTGTTTTGTAAAAAATATATACAAAACAAAAGCAAAGGCAATTTCAGCTAAAGGATAACTTATTTATTATTATTTAGTATTTGTAACTATTTTGATGAGGTTCCCTTACAATTTAAGAATAGAGTTTTTTCATTTTTACATAATCCCAGTGTAAAGAAAATATTATTAATATCTTTATTATTAACAAAGATAATTTACACTTTTATAGACAACAGAGTTTTTTTTAATTTTCATATAACTCCAGTCATAGTTCTGATTAGCATTATTTATACATAAAAGAAAGTAATCTTTACTTTGATTATGAAGTAGAAGACTAGGAGAAGAGTTGAGCCCTCAATGCTGTTGTTATATACATATGTAAATTATGCATATTTATATATATGTAAATGCATGTCTTGTGTGTTGTTTGAAACAGGATGAGCAAACTGTTTTCACCATGTGCCATTTGTAGTTCCTGTGTTATAAAAAGTGTTATTTCGACTATTATTTTGTATTACTAAAAGAATCATAAGCAATTCCAGCAATGCCAATTTCCAATGAGACTTTTGAATAGCTTTTCGAACAATTCTCAGTTGTTTCGATGCTTCTCAATAGTGTGGCAAATAAGGCGGGAGTGGCAAACACATACAACTATCTTCTAATCGAAATGACCATCAACACTACCATAAAATTATCAACATATGTGCACAACTCGTAACTGTAGCTGCAACTTATAAATCAAAAAGTAATGCAGCAATTTTTTAAACAAATATTTGAAAATTTTTTCTTTAAAATAGGGTTAATTTAGAGATCTTTTGTTGTTTCTTATCCCACTTGGTAGACAGACACATCTAGACCAAGTCCCTGAACCCGTATTCTCATCGAAGAAGTGTAAAAAATGCAACTTTTTTTTTATTCCTTGACGTTGCGACACAAAGACATCGGGCTGCCAAACGGAGAAGTCTAACTTTACCCCACCCGGTTATACCCCCGGGCACTGACTACTTATTTTAGTCACCGTTTACAGCATGCATGGGCTGCAGTAGGGTTATTCTAAACTGGGCCCACACGGGGAACCCAGGAGATCGTTTAAATGTTGATTTTGATAAATAATAATGTGTGTTGAAATGAATTATTGTAGATTAAATTTAATACAGAAAAAATATTAACTTTTTAAATGCATAATTTAATTAACTTTTTAATTTTAGTGCACGGCATTTTGAAATAAGAACATGAGCATTGTACACATTTTTAACTAAAAGCTTTTATATACTAATACTAAACTCATCCTTTAAACTCTATTCTTTTTAAACTAAAGACCGCAAGTACCTACACTTAACTTTTTAATAACAAAAGAAAAAATTAACATAGACAATACATTTATTTATGCACGTTAATGAATTTTATATTCTTTATTATTAAAAATACAAAAATTTTGTTAAAGTTAGAAATTCAGATGTTACCAACTTACTTTTTAAAGAAATCAGACCAAATTGCGGACCTGATCTGCAATGCTGCCAATCTGTTTTTACCTAATTCGTGCAAATAATTCCAAAACTGTAACTCGATAATTTTCATTTGCTCAGCTACTCCATAACCTTTTTCTCCGGGACTATAATTATCAATGTCTTCTTCACAATGAAAATCATCTTTAAATTCACAAACCTGTTATCAAATAAAATAATTTTAAATTTAATTTCATAGTAACTTTGGAATGTGGGGCCTGAATGGCCGAGTGGCTAGCGCTCTGGCGCTCGGTACCACAGGTTTCGGGTTCGAGTCCCGGCGGTGCCATGGATGTTTGTAGTGGTTCGGAATCCACTTTAAACCGTAGGTCCCGGTCGAATATGATCGTAGAGCGTTGCGGGGACATTGTTACTCCGCGTCCGTGGCTTATCTTCAAGTTACACGCGCCCCCTGGGTAATGCAAAGTGAGTAACGTTTGTGCAGAGCTTGCCTTAATGCATCCAAGACTAAGTGTCTCAGTGTTTGCCATCTGCATTAGAAGGAAAAAAAAACAAAAAAAACCTTGGAATGTTTAGTAAAATATGCTCAATATACAATCAAACAAAGCAATTTGTTGGAAATCAATGAAATTTTATAAAACAACTATATTTTATTTTCGAGCGGTTACAATGTTAGAAAATGGACGTAAAAAAAAAATGGTTCGAATATTTGATAAGAATTTTCTCATTGATGCATATATTACACTTTATGTTGAATAAAAAAATGAAAACTATATAAAAATTTTAAATAAATCTTTATTTCTAAAATATTAATGATGAATCAAAAAGTAACCTATTTGATTTTTTAATAATTTAAAACAAATAATAATTTTTGGATAATGTATAAAGTATAACAGGTGGGGGTAAAGTATTTTTATTTTTATTATTTCTTCATGGCTTTGTTTTTCTAATTTTGTAGTCTCTAGAACAGCAAAGAGATTTAAATAAAATGTGGAAACAACTTGAAACAAATTTTGAAAATTACTATATCAAATTGCAGAAAATTCAGGTATGTATTCATGAATTAAAAAATATTTTTATGCTTCACTTCCTATATAGCAATAAATATTAAGGCTATTTAAGAAATTTGACTAATTTAAATGTAAACATATGTTTTTCCTCACGTATTGAAAGCTTTCACTCATTTTTAAGATATTGCATTTTATTAAAAAATTTTAATACAATTATTTGCTTAATACATTAAGAATACTATTAAAATAATGATAACACAGCTGGAGTGATAAATATTTACTTCCAAAGGTATTTATGTCATTTTATTTATTTTTGACTGCATTTTTAAGGGTGTTTCTCAATAGTTCTTTGAGCGTGGGCCTTTTAACTGAAAACTGTAGATTGCTGAGAAAAATTTCATTCGTTTAATGAATCGTATTGAAGATTTTTGTAAATATAAAAATTTTATAAATATGAATATGTATTTAATTTAAATAATTTGAAGAAATTTTTAAAATAGATGATTTTTGATGTTCCATAAAAAGTTCATGAAACTAAAACCTTTTAGTGATGCATCTTTTGTTATATAAAAATACATAACTGATTAAATAAAAATAAATAAAATAAATTTTGCCGTTCAAATTTAAGAAATAGAACTAATTTAAATGTACTCATATGTTTCTCCTCACATATTAAAAGCTTTCAATTATAATAAAAATATTAAATTTTATTAGAATTTTTTATATAATTATTTACTCAATACAATCAGAATACTATTAAGCTAACAATGGTACAGCTGGAGTGATAAATATTTACTTCCAAAAATAGTTATATTTTTTCTGTATTTCTAAGGGCATTTTTCAATAATTCTTTTCAATATGCACTTCTAAACCGAAGCTGTAGATTACTGAAACATTTCATTGTTTCTATAATTTAATGAATTGTTTTGAATAATTTTGTAAATATAAAAATTTTATAAGTAGTAATATGTATTTAATTTAACTAATTTGAAGAAATTTTTAAAATAGCATTTGATTTTTGATGTTCTATAAAAAGTTCATAAATCTAAAATGTTTTAGTGATAGCATCTTTTTTTATTATATAAGAATATACACTGACTACCAATAAGTATTTGGACACCTATGCAAATGACGATATCTGCGGTCCTGAGGTACGTCACGGACTCCGCCGGTATATATCGTGTAGGAGACAGCATCGGCATTAGTCGCATGCAAGATGCCGCGCAGTTCGGAGCTCTCTGATTTCTAGAAAGGTATAATTATCGGGTATCACAAATGTGGCCGATCCTTAAGGGACATATCTAGCGATCTGAAGTACCCAAAATCGACAGTGTCCTATGTTATTAAGAAGTGGAAGGTGAGCGGTGATTGTAGGAATGTGCCCCGAGTCGGCAGACCAACGAAACTGGGAGATAGAGACCGACGAGTGCTCACCAGAGAAATTCGGAAGAACCGCACCCAACCGATGGCCCTCATCCGTGAGGAGTTTCAACAGGCATCCAAGAGTATTGTTTCAATGAATACCATCCGTAAGGAAGCACATCTGCATGGTTTTCATGGTCGTGCTGCTGCCCAAAAGCCTTTAATCACAAAGTCCAACCGCGCTGCTCGGTTAATGTGGTGCAAAGCACATCGAAACTGGACTGTAGATCAGTGGAAACGGATTCTTTGGAGTGACGAATTAGGTTCACCCTTTACCGTTCGGATGGCAGGGTCTCATCTGGCGTCTGCCTGGAGAAAGTCTCCTGCCAGAATGCATTGTACCAACAGTCAAGTTCGGCGGAGGTGGAATTATGGTCTGGGGGGTGTTTCTCCTTATGGACTGGGACCCTTGGTCCCCATTCATGGTAAGCTCAACGCCGATGCCTACTGCACTATTTTGGATGACAATGTGCTTCCTACGTTGTGGCAGTTTTACGGGTTAGACCCCTGTTACTTTCAGGACGACAATGCCAGTTGTCATGTTTCGACGTTAACCAAGGCTTGGTATGGTGCCAATGGAGTTTATCGAATGGACTGGCCTGCCCAAAGCCCAGATCTCAACCCTATCAAGAACCTCTGGGACGCGTTGCATCGCCGAATTCAGGGGTGCACTACCCGTCCAAAATCGGTGAAGGAACTTCTATGTCTTCTCCAAGCCGAGTGGAAGAAAATACCACTAGCTGTCATACAAAGACTTGTGGAAAGTATGCCCTGGAGGGTTCACGCTGTAATTGCCTCTCGTGGAGGCTCTACCAACTATTGATTTTGAATAATGTTCGTTTTTCTTTTCTATCACAGATGTCCAAATACTTATTGGTAGTCAGTGTATAACTAATTTCTATTGGGAATATTGTATAGAAAAATAAAAGGTTTTATAAAATATTTTTTTACTTTTTCCTGCTATTTGTCTTTTTCTTCCCTACGAATAAATGTAAAATATACAAATTGCAATCTAATATAGATATCCGGCCTTTAATTTCGCATAGTTCTATTTCATGATGTAACCTTAGAAGAAATTCTTGGGTGTCAAATCCGGCGAACAAGGTGAAAATTGGTCTTACTTTTTGGACACAGTATTACATGCATCCATCGTTTTTGTTAGGGAAACTTCCCTTTCGTCGTTAAAGGGATGTTTTGCTCAATTTCAATCTCGAATTGTTTTAATTAATTTTAATTAAAATTCCTCAATAAAAAAAACCTTCGCTAACTTTAAAATTAAATATTTCAGTCAATTTTTCGTGCACAGAAGTGAATTTTTTTTGTGATACATTTATTAGTGTGAGTGTAAAATTGAACTAAAGATAACTCTAGAAATTAGGGGACAATACAAAAAGTTAAATCGTTTACTTTCTTCAATATTGAATTTTTGAATTTAAAAAAATACCATAACATGAATAGGAATCTCATTTGAATCATTTTTGTAGCTGGAAGTATGTGACTACGTCTAAAGGATGGTAAAATAAAAGCCAGGTATCGATATTAGGTTGCAACCTGTTCATTCTGGCATGCAAATTTATAAATCACATAATTAATAATTAAAAAAATTAAATTAAAATACTTGAATCAACTCTTCACAGCGATGTACAAAGAGATTGATTTGTGGCGATATATCTTTAATGGACCACACACTGGGTGAAAATTTTTTGTGCACTTTTTGAGTCTGAAACGAATTTTAATAGTTATTAATACATTAATTCATGCATAGGTATTAAAGTAAAGCATTTCATAAATTGTACTAATTAATGAATTAAGATCGGTAGCAAATAATCCAAGAATCAATTACTTTGCATAAAATAGCTTAGCAAAAAAGTAGAGAAGTAAATCGCAAAAATTATATAGGAGACATTAGTAAATCATATAAAATTAAAGAGGAGACATTAGTAAATGATATAAAATTAAAGAGGAGACATTAGTTAATCATTAAAAGCAGTCATAAAAATAAAATCATTAAAAAGAAATCATTATAAAATTATCAGTTACTGAAAAATAATCTGATTTTATTGAATTTTTAAAGAAAAAATGTAAAATTTAAATAGTATTCTAAAGTCACTTTAGCACTTTGGAGTAGTAAAGTCCCTATACAACATATAATTTATAAAATACGTCACTGTTTATTTTATCATCAAAGTATATTATTAATGAGATAAAATATTATATTTATTATAAATTTTATCATTTAAGAAACAGTAAACAGCGATTAAATACACTAAGTCATTAAACTTAAGTAATTAGTAATTTTAAGGATTTACCAGTTTATCTATACCAAACTTTCTATTGTCTTTATAAATGAATCGAAACAAACAGATATCAACATAATTTAATTTTAAACTATGTTTTTAGAAAACTACCTTATTCATAATTTATGATAACATTTAATTAATTGTAAATTTCGTGAAAAAATAAAGTATTAAAATTTAAATATTAAAAAAATAAAATTATAAATAGATATAAAACTGGTCGATGCCTTTTATCAAATTATTCACAATTTAAGCAAGATCACAATAAGTAATAAATGTAATTTTGTATATGATCTGTGTTAAATTCAACGTTGAAAGCACATAAGATGCATCGATTATTTTTATTGATGATACATAATTATTTATTCATTTAAGCTATATATATGTATATCTATATGTAAATCAAATATATTGCTAAAATTAATATTTTAAATTAACAAATAAACATAATATTTTTAATCTATTCATATAAAATATACAGGGTTTCTACATAAAACTTCCCTGTCAAATGTTAATTGTACTACAAATACTGGAGTTTTGCTCTTTGCGGTATCATGAATATTAACACAACAAGTTTATTTTGCTGCAAAAAACTTTTTTTCTGAAAAAGTTACTGAAAAGTTAATTTTTAATACTTGTTTGCATTTTTGATATGCCAGAACGTAAAAACTTTGCTATTAAGATCCTGGACCATCAATTACCTAGAGAACGGTGATATTCAGTGGCGAATCAACATTCCCCACATCTGGAACGTTAATCGTCACATCATTCGTATCTATTGTTCAAAACAACCTAACGTTGTTCGGAAACATGTTAGAGACAGGGACACAGTGAATGTGTTATGCGGTCTGATGAGTGACAGAAGCATCGGGCCATTTTTCTTCATGGAAAGAACCCTAGCTGGTCCCATTTATCTTGACATGTTTGGAACAGTTTGTTTTTCCACAGCTACTCTCTTTACAGCCGAATATGATATTTCAGCAGGATGGTGCCCACTGGAATTCAGACGTTCGTCGTTCCTTAGATGAATCATTTCGGCGGCTATGGATCAGACGAGACTGTCCCACTGTTTGGACAACGTGGTCTCCAGACATAAATCCTCTGGATTTCTTCCTGTGGGGCTATGTCAAAGACAGGATCTACGCTAAACCTGTGATCTCCGCCACAGAATTACAGAAGCCAACCATTCAGTCACACAGGATACGTTGCATAACACATGAACTAAAATGGAAGATCGACTGGACATGAGAGCTTCGACCGGTGCACATATCGAAGTGCATACATATACAAAAATAAACGTTTGCAAAAATTAAACTTATTGTGTAGCTCTGAGCTGAACAACCCAAATGATCTTGAGGGACACTTTGGAAATGAATCATAACTACGCGGGCTCATATAAAATTATGTATCCCCACATTAGATTTAGATCCACTATAGACATTTTTTGGAGTGATAAATGGTAACATAAAGAGTTATTATTATTGTGTTTACTATTATTCTTACATGTAAACATAGATAATGTAATAATAATAATGGTATTCAACACACATTGTAAAGAAATATATAACACTAAAAATGAAATATAAAAAATTATATAAACATAAATGAAATAAAAAAAGAAATCATTAAAAATTATTTATTTTACTAGTGCGATATTTGTTTATCCACTCTTTCACTTAGCTTTTGCAAATCGATGCAAGCGCATTTGAGTTCGCAGAATATAATTTAATTATTCTGCGAACTCATAAATGAAAATTCATAAATAAAACAAGCCATATCTGTCATATATTCACAAAAATATTATTTTAAAATCAAAGTTGATTTTTTTCCTCATAATTTCCACAGTTAATTTTTGAATATATAAATGCACAAATAATGTATTTTTTTAATAAATTGGTTTTCATTACTTTGGTCATTATAAAATAAATATATTTTGTAAAAGTGTGATAAATCTCACAGGCGCAAAAATGTTCATGGCGGGCCGCGGGTTGGCCACCCCTGGTGTAGCTATTCATGATACCTCAAACAGCAAATCTCTAGGACTCATAGTTTCCGTGCATTTAACATTTGTAATCAGGAAAGTTTCATATGGACATCCAGTATGAAAATGTGAAGTTTTAAAGTACCTCTCATTTTTTCATTGCATTTAAAAAATATTTCCCTGAAAACTAACTTCTTAATCGATTGAGTATACTCGTATATCATATTTGCAACTTTTTAAAAACTTCATAAGTAACTCGTGAAAAATTTATTTTTATTTCTGAGCTATAACGAATATTGTATGCTAATTTATGTTATTCTATGACACGCACAAATTCACTCGAGATATTCACACAACGAGAAACAGCTTTCTATTGCAAATTTTACAAACATTTGACTCGATGTCAGTACTTAAAAGACTGATGAAGAGCAGTGTATTATTTATTGAATATGATCGCATACTTTTATGCTCCATTATTTTTTCAGAATGAGTTCAAAGTGAAGATATTTTTAGTGATAATAGCAGCGATGTATCGTTGGCTGATCTCGAAAGTTCTGCCTATGAATGAAAGGATACAGCTCGAATTTAAATAAATAGCTAAATTTCTGATGGATTTCTACTGTAAGAAATAAATAAAACAACATAAAAAAATTAATTATCATAATTCTAATAATGCATATTTAAGGTTTTAGTAAAAAAAAATTGTTCCGAAATTAAATTGTATTTAAAAAAATAATCTCTTAAAGGTTAAAGGTACCAGCAATAAATTTAGACATAAAAAATTACAATTTATTTAAAAAAATTAGATATTATTACTTACGAAATCAAATATTTCCAACCACTTTTTGCAACATGAAATGACATCTAACAAGCTTTTCTTTTGAACTGAAGTTTTATTCTCAAAAATTTCATCAAAAGGAATATGTTTAGAAACAATCTTTATGACAAAATTATTAACCTGAAAAACACACCGTTCTTATGAATATTACATTGTAAAAAGTAAAAATTAGTAAGGATGTAAATAAACAACTTATATCAAATTCCCCTGTATATGAGTCCAGGTTAGAATAGCTCCACTGGAGCTCGTGCATGTCGTAAAAGGCCACTAAAATGGGTATCCAAGATCGGGGTATAACTGGATAGACTCCCAAGCTCCCTTTCGGTGTCGCAAGGTCAAGAACAAAAAAAGCTGTATTTTTTACCCTTTATCATGACTCGTCAGTTTTCTTACGAGTTCATGGGCTTAGTCTAGTTGTTGGGCTTAGTCTTAACATTTTTTTTATTTCCAATGGCAGGCTACAATAAGCAATAAAATAAAAAGAACACAAGGAACATGAAAACAACAACGAGAATTGAAAGAAATCCCATAGTGGCATGTTTAGCCCAGTAACGACGCTACACAGTAGAGGAAACAAGTGCAGGGCAGACAGGAAGGTGAGATGAATCCATGGCCTATCCAAGACAGCAGAGCATGCATTTTGGGCTTGCAAATATTTTCATTCGAAAAAGATGATTGGCCAAACAATCGTGGCCCGTCAGGAGTTTGAAAAGGGCAACTTGGGCTGATCAAGAAAGTTTAGAATAACGTTAAACCAGGTTTTAGATGATGCTTTTAACATAATGGGATAAGAAACAATAACTGTTTTTCTACATATAAGAATCACGCCTCTGAACTATTTATTAGTTCATAGAAAGAATAGAAATTCCATTCTATTCTATAGAAAAACAAATACGTTTTATGATTTTATCATGTTTTGATTATATTAATAAACAAAAAAATTGGTTAAAATTGATATAAATATCAAATGAATTTAGGGTTATCAAATTTTGGTCTTACAATAAAAATAGGCTGTAAATTACAAAAATATATGTATATATAGTTTTAAAGAGAACTTAACAATTATTAAAAAAAGGCCTTACCTTGCACAGCAAATTAAATGTTTCACTTTCGCTCTTAAAGTATAGAGAATGTTTCCAAATAATTCGCACCAAGTTAAGTATCTTTGTAAGATGTTTTTCCATTTCAGACAAAGGAACTGATTTAAGTTCTTTGCAAGGTTCCTTTAGAAGTGAAAGGAATTTGACATTGTTTTCTGCTATATCAAATTCATTCTAAAAATATATAAAAATATACTTCTCATAAACAATTTATCAATAATTTAAAATACTATAAGTGCATTTATTCACTTCTGTTTCATGCTATCAAAATAATTCTTTTTACATTAATATTAACGAGACTAGCATGACCTCTCACAAAATATCAATGCAACAATTTGATTTAAAATATTTATAAAATTATTTCATAATAGGAATAACTAACAAGGTATCTAGACTATTACCCATAACTTTTCCATATTCTAATAATGAATTTTACACATAAACAGAATTTTCCTATTCATACACTTTAACTTTCATAGTTAATTTTCCTCTAATGTAGAGTATAAGAATTGTCAAATTTAGACATTTAGTGTGACATATTAAATTATAAAATAATTTTCTATGCAATTTTCAAATAACAATAACAAAAGGATTTTAAAATGTTTATTTCATAATGAATACCTTAAAAATTAATATTTTTCTTCAAATACGAATAAAAGTCTACATCATAATTATAAAAATTTCTCATATTAAATAACAATTTAAGAATTTTTTTTGGTTTTTAAACATGCTAAACAATTTCTAAATTTTAAATGAGCATTGAACACATTGAATTTCAGATGCCTAAAAGAAAATTACAAGTTTTGCATTACTCAAAGCAAATCACTACATTACAATTATTAAGAAGATTCTATGCAAAAAGTCCAGCAGTCTTTGCTTCTCACGCTTCTCACACTCCAACATGAAAGATTTAAATAAACACGCATCCATATCAAATGTAAATCAATGAAAGCCTGCACTCTCTACGGGTGAGTTCAGATTTTGTTTGCAAAGTGATTAAAAAAAATTGGTGGTCCATCGGGAGCCAGGATGTCATCCCAGTCATATCTATGAAAGATATGGATTTCGTGAGTTCAATATAAGTATGTGGGGAGGTATGTTCTTGGATGCACTGATCTTTATACACTGAAGTGACAAAAGTCATGGGATACCTCTTAATATCGTGTCGGCCCTCCTTTCGCCCTGCGAAGTGCAGCAACTCGACGTGGCATGGACTCAACAAGTCGTTGGAAGTCTTCTGCAGGAATATTGAGCCATGCTGTCTCGATAGACGTCCATAATTGTGAAAGTGTTGATGGTGCAGGATTTTGGGCACGAACAGACCTCTCGTTGATGTCCCATAAATGCTCGATGGGATTCATGTCGGGCGATCTAGGTGGCCAGATCATTCGTTGGAATTGTCCAGAATGTTCTTCAAACCAATCGCGAACAGTTGTGGCCTGGTGACATGGTGCATTGTCATCCATAAAAATCCCATCGTTGTTTGGGTACATGAAGTCCATGAATGGCTGCAAGTGATCTCCAAGTAGCTGAACATAAGCATTTCCAGTCAATGTTCGGTCCAGTCGCACCAGAGGACCAGGTCCATGCCATGAAAAAACAGCCTACACCATTACGGAGCCACCACCAGCTTGAACAGTGCCTTGCTGACAGTTTGGGTCCATGACTTCGTGGGGTCTGCGCCACACTCGAACCCTACCATCAGCTCTTACCAACTGAAATCGTGACTCATCGGACCAGGCCACGGTTTTCCATTCATCTAGGGACCAACCGATATGCTCACGTGCCCACGAGAGTCGCTGCAAGCGATGTCGTTCTGTCAGTAAAGGCACTCGAGTCGGTCTTCTGCTGGAATAGCCCAAGAAAGCCAAATTTCTCCGCACAGTTCTAACAGACAAGTCCCTTGTACGTCCCACATTGATTTCTGCGGTTATTTGATGCAGTGTTGCTTGTCTGTTAGTATTTACGACTCTTTGCAGACGTCGCCGGTCTCGGTCGTTAAGTGCAGGCGGTCGACCACTGCGCTGTCCATGGTGGGATGTTATGCCTGAAATTTCATACTCTCGGCACACTCTTGACACAGTGGATCTGGAAATGTTGAATTCCCTAACGATTTCCGAAATGGCATGACCCATGCGTCTAGCTCCAACTAACATTCCGCGTTCAAAGTCTGTTAATTCCCGTCGTGCGGTCATCATCACGTCAAAACCTCTTCACATGAATAACTTGAACAGAAATGAAAGCTCTGCGAAAGCACTGCGCATTTATACCTGTTCTACGCGATGCTACTGCCATCTGAAAATTTGCATATTGCTATCCTATGACTTTTGAAGACAACCAAAGAATGACACCAAAGAACCACCGCTACTGCTAAGTTATATAGAGACAATATTCTTGTCTTCAAATTGCTTGTGTTTACGCAGGTGCCACATGTGATTCCTTCATTCTACAGAGTGATACGGCTAGACCACAAAGAACTCAGTGAGTGGTAAATTGCTTTCATGAGAAGACAGTTATTATGGTTATTATAAGGAATGAGATAATGAGTCTCTCTAATGGCTAGACCATATAGAGAGAATGAAGTTAGACAGAACTACAGGAAGACTACTTAAGGAAAACCTCAGTGGATCTAGACCCAGATGAAAACCAAGAATTAGATGGGGTGATCAAGTCGAAAGTCGAAAAGGACTTGAAGACACTCAGTATTACTAACTGTAAACAAATGGCAACTAGAATGGCAAAAAATCTTGAAGGAGGTCAGGACCCTTCAAGGTCTGCAACATCAATGATGATGATGGAGACAGTTATATTTATAGCCAACATGTTCTTCGGATTTGAGCCCAATTTAGTATGTTTAGGCAGACTTATTACTGCACTTAATCCGCCCTTTACGGGGACAAACTGCCTATATAAGGTCTTCAAGATCTTCGAACTGCCTTTACATATCAATGCACTTTGCTGCTAACTGAGTAAACAAACGCCATCCTTTTGAGCAAAGATCATCGATGTCGTTCTTGTATAACATTTAAACGTGACCCACTCTAGGTGGAATTGATCATACAGTGAAATTAGATACTATGTTTTTCGGTATGTCTTCATTTTGTGTAATCTCAAACACAGAAAATAAGCCCATTGTTTTTCTTTGGTGCTTGAAGCACAATTTGAATAATCTTTCCGTCAAATTTCTTTAAATTCTAATGAAAAAAAAATTTCACTATCACAATTTTTTTTAATTTCTTCTTAATTTTTGGAAATTAATGGAAGGAAATTAATTAATTTTTGGAAATTAATTAATTAATTAATAAAAAAGAAATCAAAATGTTAAATTTTTAATTTAAAACAAAAAAAAAATTATCAACAAATATTTTTCTCAAATAAAAAAAAAATTGTACTTCTGTAATTTATAACACAAAAACTTTTAAATCAATATTTAATTTCTTTTAATGGCTATAAAAACTAAAAAAATTATTTTGACGTCAAACTTTTTACTTCCTTTAACTTTTAATTAACTGATAAAATTATAAATAAGTTGTAAATTTTCACCTGAAGTTGATCAGACACTTCTATAAATTTAAAATATGATGTTAATTTAGCAGTTTTCAAGATTTCAATACACTTTTTCACATCGTCCCGCTCCAACTGATGTAAAACTTGATTCAGATCATCGCATTTTATTTCCCAATGTTCTATTTCCTCAAGTGGCCCAGAATCCTCCAAAGTGTCAGTTCCTTTTTTCATTAGTACACCCATGAACAGCCATACCCATTTCATTACAGTTCCTAAAAACAAAAGTTTATGTCAACATAAAAGCGTTCTTTCAATTCACATCAAAATAACGAAATTTAATACTCATAATCTGTAGCTGCTTATAATAGAAGATCGTAATTTTTAGGAGTAAATTATAAACGATCTTTTATAATTTGTGGGTGCATTGCGCCTGTATAAGTGATTTCTTTAAGTTACCTTTTGCTAAACCAAGTAAAGATTTAAAAAAAATTTTATTTCCAATGGCGGGGAGTGCATACATATAAACAAATACAACAAGTGAGATCGCATGCCAAAGCATGTCAATGCATGTCAGTTTAACAATAGAAACCAGCGTTGAATTTCACGCTGGTTTCTATTGTTAAATTTGCAATGCCGACTAAGAAAACAAAACTAATCAATCAGATTAGAATTGATTCTAAACGAAAATCAGCAAGTAGATCTATTGAAATTGTGGAAATATCAGAAAATCGGAATATATCTAATAGGTCGAGAATGGAATGGTAGAGAAAGCGAAGGTTCTGCTTTGAACAGACGTGCATCTAAATAAAAGAGTTAATAAGTTTTTTTTAGAAACCGTGCAAAGCGGGGTTATATGTGCTAGTATAAATTTATAATAGTAATAACAATAACATTAGAATTTAAATGTAGAATGTTTTTTTTTTTTTTTTCATTTTCTCGACTCGAATTTTTAGAAAATTATTGAATAATTAATGAGACAACAGCAAAAATCAATTTTGAAAAAAATAAGTGCACATAGATAAAATAATTGCAAACAGCAATTTGATACAAATATACATAAAATAATTAAAAATACTTATATCCTTGAAAATTTTTCTTTTAACATTAAAGGTTTAATATACAATTTTCAAATATATTTTATTTTTAAATGCTATTTTTAATACATTAACTAAACTTATGACAACATAAAAAAGCACAATTACTTTCAACTTGATTCAGGAGTTCCTTCTGTTCAATTACAGTCATAACATCTTTGTTAGTAATTTCTTCAGGTACATAAAAAACTATTTCTTTATGAAGTTTGTTTTTCAAATCAAATAATTCCAGAAGAAACCTTGATAGATAATCTATATAATCAGACTTGATGCCTTAAAAATGTTAAGAATTTTACATTGTAACAGAATTTAAAAAGAAAAAAAAAATGCTAGCAATTGTCAATACAAATTTATTATCCACGAAATATTTAATTCATTACATTAAGATTTTTGAAAGAAATTCTTCAATTGAGTATTGAAACTTAATTCTTTGTTTGTAACTGAATGAGTGCCGTAACCATATATTCATTTAACTATGTTTTTCTTCATTTGCCTTCGTGATAAAGTCGTTTCAATAAAATTATTATATTATATTATCTTAATTGGAACCATTTTGAAATATAAAAAAAACATAATTTTTGTTTTTGTACATATTATTTTTTTTATTTGACAATGAAAAACTTGCTCATGTAATTTTTGCATTATCAAATTAAAAAATTAATATCACCAAAACACACTCAATTTATACTCTCTTTAAAGGAAAATATAATTTATATATTTGCTCTATCACAATCTGAAAAATTATCAAAATAAATGCATTGTAAATTTTTCAATAATTATATACATTTTATTACTTCTTTTTTTAAATTAAAAAAAAACACATTTAGTTGAGACTAAATATCTAATGATTAAAAAAAGAATTATTTCTAAATGTTAGGAATTATTAATTATTCATAAGCAAAATATAAAACGTTGAACATGCATTATTTTCATATCAAAGTTTATAATTGCCTAAATTTATTTATTTAAGTTTATAATTAGCTATAACCCTTTAAGCCCGAGAACATATGATCTTGCCGCTGAAGCATTTTTCAATTTTTTTTTATGGAAAATCCTAACCCTGACGATTGAGTTGACCTCCCATGCCTCAGGGGGAGGGCATAGATTATTTTAATTATTTTTTAGCATCCTTTTAATCAATACTTACTAAAAATAAATAATAATAATATTTAAATATAAAAGCAGCTTCAAGTCTTAAAAGGATAAAGGAAAAAAAAGCGATCATCCATTTGAAAAAATTGGTATTTTTTATTAACATATTAAGTTAATTTTATTGATATTGCATGCATGTAAAACCTTAGAAAACAATAAGTGAAAAATTATTTTACGATCAAATGACTATTACACATAAAAAAAAGGATACACTTTGACCATTCTGCATCCTTTGAAAACATTGGCATATACACTTCCCAAAGTGTTTGATAGAGACTTTCGAAAAATGGGGCCTCGGAAGTTCCATATAAAAGTTTACCATTATAATCAGTGGAGCGAAGTTTTCCAGGTGAAATTTTAAGTATGTAGAATAACTCTGCAATTTGCACTTTAGGAACAGAACATTCAACTACCAGTGTATCTTCATGGAAATAGCAAGTCAAAATTTTAGATTCAGGGTCAATAACAAATTGCCACATTATCTGCTCGTGTTCTTCAGACCAGACTCCTTCAACATTTTGTTTGAGAGTAATGGAATTTTTTATATTTTCCACCTATCGAAACAATTTAAAATATGATAAAATTCTTCCTTTGCCTTTTATGTTAACAAATAAATTTAAAAACAAATAAATAAAATAAATTTAAGAACTGCAATTATATAAACCAGGGGTCTCCAAACTACGGCCCGCGGGCCAAATCCGACCCGCCAGTGTCATCAATCCAGCCCGCGACAGCGAATAGCTTATTGTTGCTGTAATAAGTCATAAAAAAAATATTAAAAAAAAACACAGAAAGATAATAACTCGATTTTATTTACTTACTAGGTAAAGCTTAATGGCAAGCATAATACGCAGATACGCAATTTTAACTTAAGCATAACAACAAATAATTGAAATGAATCCCACTAACATTATAGACTAGTGAACATCCCTCGGTAGTTATGTTGGGGTAAAGAGTATGGCATATGTATGTATATCGATGTTTGTAATGTATATATCCTGAATCAAACATATGATTTTTATTCTGAAACGGAAAAACTAAATTAACTAGTCTAGAAATTATAGATAATGGCAGAAAAATCATAACGGTTTTGGCCCTTGGTACTTACTGGAGTAAACAGTATGGCCCTAAGGCTGGAAAGCTTGGCAGATCCCTGATATAAACAATTAAAATTATTTACAAAATTGAATAATTTCACTAATAAGTAAAAATAAATAGTATCATAATGCTCAAAATTGTAAGAAGTTCGTCTGAAATTTAATTCAGCATCAAGTATATAAATAGAAAATTAATGGATTTAGTGATCTATAATAGAATGTAATTCTATACTGACACCTATAATTTAGAATTATGAATGTACAATAATATCCCATATTGCAATTATCAATACACGAGGATAATCCATAGGTATTAAATTCATTACTCTAAAATTTGTGGAAGACATTCTTCTACTGAGTACGGAAACTTACTTTCTTCTTTTACAATTGAATGAATTATCACAATCAATCTATGAATGTAAAAAAATATTTTTTTTTCCAATTCAGCTGGCAAACTTAGACAGCTTGGTCATGCATGCCTTAAGGTAAGCGCTGCACAGACGTTACTCACTTTGCATTACCCAGGGGGCGCGTGTAACTTGAAGATACGTACGCGGAGTAACAATGCCCCCGCAATGCTCTACGATCTTATTAGGACCGGGACCTACGGTTTAAAGTGGATTCCGAACCACTACACACATCCATGGCACCGCCGGGACTCGAACCCGAAACCTATGGTACCGAGCGCCAGAGCGCTAGCCACTCGGCCATTCAGGCCCATGTAAAGAAATATATGAATGTAGAATAAAATTCAATATTTTAATTATCAATAGAAGCTGATGATGATGATGATGATAATCCTTGAGTATTAAATTTATTACTCTAAAATTTGTGAAGGAAATTCTTCTACCGAGTACGGAAATTAACTTTCTTCCTTAAAATTAAATAAATTATCACAATCCTAAATCAAACAATAAGTTACTTTAAAAAAAAAAATTTCTTTGGCTATGTGATAATGACCTAAAATAAAATTTCATTAAAAACTGGGTAAATATTTTAACATTTTCGCTACCATGAAAGAAAAAAAACAAAAATTAAATAACCGAAATTATTTTAAAAATTAATTACCGAAAAATTAGTATTAAATAACCGAATTTATTTTTGTTCGCTTCCATAATCACATGAGGATATTTTTTTTGTTCCAATGCAGCTGGCAAACACTTAGACAGCTTGTTCTTGGATACCTTAAGGCAAGCTCTGCACAGACGTTACTCACTTTGCATTACCCAGGGGGCGCGTGTAACTTGAAGATAAGGCACGGACGCGGAGTAACAATGCCCTCGCAACGCTCTACGATCCTCTTAGGACCGGGACCTACGGTTTAAAGTGGATTCCGAACCACTACAAACACCCATGGTACCGCCGGGACTCGAACCCGAAACCTATGGTACCGAGCGCCAGCCACTCGGCCATTCAGGCCCTCACATGAGGATATGTTGATAGCTATTGCCTCGCCTTGGAGATGGTTTTTCTTAGATTCTAACTTATATTTTCTATAAAAAAAAAGTGGTAATAAAACATGATTATGTGTATCCCATTGATTACTGAATAATATTCCTTTCCTGATAGAATATTGTGACTAAGCACCAGCGCATGATAGGCCCTAAAAGTAAAATTACTTCCCAAATGTCACATTATGCGCTGGTGCTTGATGTGTGAAAATGAAACAAAATAATGAAAATAGGTGACAAATTACATTATTTTGTATGATACTTTGTTATTAATAAATACACTGTCCAGTCACATTAATGTGGTCACCTGTCAAAAGCCAGAATATACACTCGACGATCTGCCAGATTAACGCAGAACCTTGGTTGCTTAGCAACCTCTATCTCCTGCTATGTGAGTTAGGGAAATTTCTTAAGCTTTAAGCGCTTTGATTAGATAGAAAAAGAGTAATATAAGTATATTATTAATTTATTTAAAAATTAATTATTCGAAATTTTTATTAATTAATAAAAAAAAATTATGCATATATAATTTTTTTTATATTATTATTATAATTTCAAGAGGATAATAAAAAAAAAATAGATAATCAATAGAAACAAACAAAAACGATTGGAGGGGAAATTGTGACTCAATGGAGCAATAATTCGGAAAGGAGGATATCGGAACGTTAATGAATAATTTTCAGAACAGCGCGAGGTCTTTTGCGATTTTTAAAATCAGAAATGCCGTAAACATAGTTGCTTAGATCATAGAATATACACTCTTGTATATTCTGGCTTTAAGTGGAGTGTGGAACTTGGTATTAAGTGGTATTTAAGTGGTATTAAGCGGAATTCTTTATGTACACTCCACTGCAATGTGCTGCCACCTGCCTTTTGGGATTGGTTATTTCACGTCGACGTCGAAAGTAGGTGGTGGTTACATTAATGTGACTGGATTGTGTATTTAATATAAATGAATTATTATAAGTGGTTACAATGATATTATTACTGCAAATAACGGGGATGAATTCTTCACCACTGTCATAACTAAATCATCGGGATGCTGGTCCTAAAGCTCACCTAACAAATTTACAATTTAATCATGTGTTAGAGGCTTATTAGATTGCGTTTTTCTTCCTTTGGGGGACCTTGAACTCTCCTTTCAAGAAAACACTGAACTTTACGTTGACTCGCAAATTGAGCATGTCGAAGCTACAGTAGCATCCTTTCTTGAATACCTTACACAACTGTCGTTTCTTGAACTCAGATTGCAAAATTTTTTAATAACTAATAAAGCTATAAATTCGAAATCATATACCTTTACAAACAGCTTCTAACCTTTACTTCACGCCGATATTAGTAGATATGCCTAACATATAATGCCGAATTAAAAGAAGAATAAATGTTTCGGCGCAGATCTTCGCTTTTAAGGGTATGTTACGCGCTGGCCCTTTAGCGTTGATGCTACATCACGTCCTGGCACTATATCGGTATTTTTGTTTTTTTCTTATCCTACTTGATAGACAGCCACAACTTGTCCAACTTCAAGAACCCATGAGGTCTCATGGAAGGAGGGAAATGGAGTCAACTTCTGTTGTGACGGAGCACCCGTAGGTAGAAGTTTGACTTGACGAAGGAGGGAAGTGTCTTCCGGGAAGACTTTTAGAGGGAACTACCCATCTTTGCGTATCTTATGGGAGAAAACCCGGAAAACTCACACCAGGTAGTCCGACTCACGTGGCAGAATGCTGAACATCCCAAACGCCATCTAAACTCCTCGCTTTTTGAAACAGTGTCTACAACAAAGCCGTCAGCGGATTGAACCTCTGTCCTAATACTCACTAGCAGCCCACGTTGCCACTGAGCCGCGAGTCGGGAACAGGACTTATAATATGCACAACTGAAGTATCTTTCACTGGTATATTAAATTGTAAGTATCTCCTCTTACTAATTTGTCCAAAATTGACTTTTCTTTTCTCCACAACTCATCCCCATCCCTAAGGAGATGTAGTTATCTGTTGTTGTTGTTATCGTGTCCATGGATTTAAAAAATAATTATCAATGTTATATCAAGTCAAAAGTCTTCTCGATAGCGGCCGCAAGCAATGGCGCCGCTTCACTATACAGGACTTCTCTTAAGTTGGCCTCGATTGGCACCATACCCAATTGCAAAGCATGGGAAGTGAACGCTGGGCACTCAAGAATGTGCTTAGGTGTTAGGAAAGCGTTGCGGCAATTTCTGCAGGGGATGTATTCCCTGGTCTTGTCTGGGAGAATCTTCATCCCTCTGTAATGATTAGTTCTGAGTCTGCTAATAACTCATGTCAGCTTCCTAGGGCAGTTGAAGTCCGTGATGAGTGGTTTCTTAAAGTTATGAAGAATGAGTCGGCTTTTGGCAACTGCGTTAGCATCTGCAAATGTGATGGTAGTCCTGGGTTGATCATTGTCCCTGGCTTCTTTGGCTAAAGAATGTAGTTATCTACCAGTTAAAAAGAAAGATGGAACATATGCGAGCTTCATGTATAACCTGACCAGCCCACCAACGGGTGTTGAGAAAGGGCAGCACCTTTCGGAAGGACTTTTAAGGTATTTTCCCCACATTGGCATGTTTGAAAACATGAAAAACTTCCTCTATATAGCCTGACGAGATACTTCACTCATCACAATAGCCATTGAATCTCATCGAGTTTTTTATTTTTTATTATTGACTACAACAATGCTGCCAGTGGATTCGTACATTCGTACCTCGGCCCTCCTGCCATCTAGCTGCGCACATTACCACTAGGCCACATGTTGGCGTTCTAAATTGACTATGTTTTAGATAGAATTGTCTAATAAATTCTAAACAAGTTTAAATTTTAGAAAATGTTACTGAAAAAATATCATTACTAAACATACCACAATAGCAAAATCATCTGATGTTGAAAAATCAATGTCTTCTAATTCAGATAAAGAATATCGCCTGACAAGACCTAAAAAAAAAAAAATTTCATGAGATAAAAATTTATAATTTTTTTATTACAAAAATAAAGAATTTAGTATTAGATTAGGAAGGATTTATGTCCTTATAAAATTAAGTCTATGATAACTTGAAATAATAATTAATGCTTTTGTAGAAATGAATTAGTGATCATATATAGATACTTTTATTAAATGTATTGTGCTCTATAACTCATCTTTATAAAACATTTTGATTGATTAAGGTATAGCTATCAAATATCTATAAAACATGGAACAAGCTGAATAAAAAACAGAATTTTGTTAAACTCTTAGAGAAAAAAAATTTCTTTTTTTGTTCTAATGCAGCTGGCAAACATTTGCACAGTTGTCTTTGATGTCTTAAGGCAAGCTCTGTACAGACGTTACTCACTTAGCACTACCCAGGAGGTGCGAGTAGCTTGAAGCTACGAACGCGGAGTAACAATACCCCAGCAACGCTCTACAATCATGTTAAACCGAGACCTACAGTTTAAAGTGGATTTCGAACCACTACAAACATCCATGGCACCGTCGGGACTCGAACCCGAAACCTGTGGAAACCAGAGCACTAGCCACTCGGAAAATTCAGGCCGCACTCTTAGAAAATAAAGTAGTGAAAAACAGATTCATTAAATTATAATTTCCCCTGTCCATTAAGGTAAGTGATGGGCAATTCTCTGATTACATGTTCAATAAAATGAAAAATTTTTATTATATTCATTTGAAAATTTTTACAAAATCTCGGATATTAAATAGTTTAATGAATTTCCATGAAAATAAATACTCAAAATATTTATAAGATAATATTTAATAAATTAATGAATATATATTTAATAAAGGAAATCCTCTCAGTGTAAGATATGCATACATAATCAATTAAAAAAGGTAAACTATATTTTTAAGAGTCATTAAAATTATTTACAAAATTTATCAATTTCATCAATAAGTAAAAAATAAATTGTAATATAATATTCAAAATTGTAAAAAAATCATCTAAATTTTAATATAGCATCAAGTCTATAAATTTAAAATTAATAGATTGTTAATCTATACTGATTCCTATGATTTAGTGGTGGAAAAATAATGTTCCAAATTATCAATATAATAATCAATAATCAATAAAAATCAATATAAATTAATTATCAATATAAATCTGTAATTATCAATATAAATCTAGAATCAATGAGTATTAAATTAACTACTCTAAAATTTTTGAAAGAAATGTTTCTATGGATATGGAGACTTACTTTTTTGTTTTCTTGATCAATTTTTAAGCATAATTTTTCATTTTAGTTAAAGAAAATTAAATTATAATGAAACCTTTAATTCCTTAGTTAAATTGGTGATTAAGACAATAAAGATTACATGAATAGAATTATGCATTGTAATAAACTATGAAGATTTAATTTTAATTTTTAATACATATTCTAGTTTTTTTATCATGATTCATTTTAAAATGCTTAATAAATGTCTTATATAAAAATAGTTATTTTATATTTGGTATTCCTAACATTTTATTTTGACAATTAAATTTATAATGCAAAGTTATATGTTAAATTAATTAACAAAAGGTAATCTGAAATATTTATTTCTACCTTTTCAAAAACTCAACAAATTTAATTTAAGTGCTTACAAATTAATAAATAAAATATAATACAAGAAAAACTTCTATAGCTTAATAAATTGCAACACTTTTGTGGGCTATATATAATTAAATATATAATAATTTAAATAAAAAAATTATTGTTAAAAAATGTAATTAAGTAATACATTTCTAACAAAAAAACTCTGTTTATAAAAAGTTATTCTACTTTCAAATCTATGTTGAATCCTTGAATTTGAATATTTTTATCCATTTTTTGATATTTCAAATGCTACTTACTTAAGTCTACAGTTTGAATGGTTATTTCTGGTTCCATTACGATATAATGAAGAAAAAATACAGAGTAAAAACGTTTAACGAAGCTACATATATAAATTTGTTCTTAAGAAAGTTTAAAGAATAGCCGTGTTTTGCGCTCGCTTTCTTTTTTCTTCCAACTAATCAGTAACCATGGCTACCGAATTTCAGAAGTTGAGTGTTCGCTTAGCATATGGTACAAAAAAAAAAAAATAATAATAATGACATATTAGGAAATCAAAAAAATTTAAAACTTTTTATATTTTGGGACATATTTTCCTTAATATTTGATTTAAATACTTTTTAATCAAAAACTAATTTGATTTTAAAAAAAAAATTATTATTTTCTTAATTTTCTAAAAAAAGTTTAAAAATACATGTATTCTTGTTTTTTAAAAAATAATTTTTTTTTTGTATACTCGAAATTTTTTTTAAATTATGATTATTAGAAATTTACATTTGCAATGATCAACACATTTAATTTTATTTTTGAGAGATATGTAAAACCTGGCAACCAAATAATACTTGAGCTTTTGCAGTCTTTTCTTCTAAAGAAATTTTTGTATTTTGTTTATTGTGTACGCTCTTGCTTCGAATCTACGAAGGGCAGCTATTCCAACACAAAAGTTAGATTTTAGAAGACGTTTAAAGTAAATTAATAAGCATTCCAAATGTCATCTCGTCGTATTATGAAAGAAACTCAGCGCCTGTTGTCTGATCCTGTACCGGGCATCAGTGCTGTTCCTGATGACAGCAATCCAAGATATTTTCATGTTCTCGTTGCTGGCCCTGAAGGATCTCCTTTTGAAGGTGGTATATTTAAATTGGAGCTTTTCTTGCCTGAAGAATATCCAATGTCCCCTCCTAAAGTACGATTCATTACTAAGATATATCACCCCAATATCGATAAGCTTGGCAGAATATGTTTGGATATCTTAAAAGATAATTGGAGTCCAGCTTTACAAATCAGGACTGTACTCCTATCAGTCCAGGCTTTATTGAGTGCTCCAAATCCTGATGATCCCCTCGCCAATGATGTAGCAGAGCAATGGAAATTCAATGAACAAGATGCAATCGAAATAGCTCGAGAATGGACCATGATTTATGCCAAAAAATGAACTCTGTTATTGTTGTGTAAACATGTATATTACATATATATATATATATTGATCCTTGTTGCTGTGTGCTTTTTAAATGTGTCGGTTCTATCATGTACAATAAGTGTTTATTGATTTTTATCACAAGTTCATTGTCTTTTATTTATGATTTCTTTTAAACTAATATTATATTTTCAATTTACACAAAGCTATCAAGAGTAGTGATGCTAGGATCTCTATATTGTCTATTTCCTTGAAAACATGTTTAATATGAAAAGATGTCATCATTAAACTTAAAAAAATAAGGTACTTTGAAAGTCATCGTATACGTAAGCAATAAATAGATTTTAAGATATTTGTTTTCCTCCATACTTCAGTTAAATGGGTTATTTATGTAATAGTTTTTGAATGGCAATTGTAGTTTTATGGTTCATTCAACATCTTTTAATTATGTATTCCTTTTGGTTATAAGCATTTGACATTCCTAATAAAATGCAAAATACTGCTATTTGGAATTATGTCTATCTGCGTCTTGTGTTTATTTATATAAATTAAATTTTTAATTCAATATTTATTATATATAAACATGATGTTTTCATTTTGCTTTTTCATATTAGTTTTGATATAAATTAGAGATTGTATACTTTTACCAGATTTGAATTAGATGATAAAATCTTATTCATATATCTATAATAAAAAGTTGTTTTTAAAATATTTGTCATGTCACTTAACTTTAAAAAAATAAAGACCTTTACATGAATCATAATTATTGAAAGATTTATAGTAAAGTAAAACTCAAGAGTTATTTAATATTAAATAATAAGTTTTAAAAACTTTAATATGTTGACCTAGTATTATGAATAATTAACAATAGTTCAAGTAAGTTTAGAAAATTAATATAATAAATTATAAATAATCCAGAATAGAATTCATTTCAATTTCTTTTAATATATATTTTTTAGAACACATCAAACTATTTTGTTGCATAAAAATCCAAATTCCTGATAACAGAAATGTAGAACAAATGCTAAAATGTCTAAATTTTCTGGGAGATATATATAGTTAGTTTATTTCTTTTTTTAAAAAAATTTTTTTTTTATAATTGTACAACCTATAATATATAAAAAAAAATGTTCTTGATGGAAGTAATTAATCATTAAAAATGTAACAGCATTATATAAAATGATAAGTTTATTAGAGAAATGTTGGTTGTCGTTATTGTAGTAATCTTAGTAGGAACATGTGGTTTTTAAAAATGTCATTTATCTTAATTTTCTAAATACAAATATTTAAAATTTTGCAAACATATTGAAATAATGCAATTAACTAATTTTTTTAATTAGAAAAAATACTGAATCCTTTTACCTTATCAGTCAGTAAATTAATTAAATAGGAACATTATTTTATGAAGTTGGTATTTTCAAATCAATATATTTAAAACAAATTTCTGTGATTATTTTGTTTTACTGAATTGCTATACTACAATTTCAAATTTTTATTTGTTATATATAAAAAAAAATTAAGGTTTTGCTTTTTCTAGATTTATAAAAGTTTTGTTATTGCATCTAATTAATTTTATTCTATATTAAATAAACATGACATTATTTCACTGACTTAAGATTTCTAAAATGAATCCAATTTTTTAAATATTTACAATTTACGTTAAAATATGTTTTTTCTCTCATTATTTGGCACTTGATGTAATTTACTTCATCATTAATTAGGATGCATTATGGAAACTTCCTCTATTACAACCAGTAGAGAGGAGAAATACTTTGGAAAAAAAAATTATCTTAATAGAAATTGACTTTAAAGAAGGGCTTGATTATGTTGTACATGAAGAAAATATTAATATAGTCAATGTGATAATCAGATGATTTGTAACATTTTTAACCATTGATTAAATGAAATTTAGGCAAACATTATAGTAACCTATATTGTTAGTACATTATTTTTTCAGTTTATGTAATGATTTTAATTGTAATAATGTAGATTTATTTCATTGTTAGATTATTATTTTTAATATCTATTTATTAGACTTCTTTATTTTCTTATTTACATCTGTTATAGAAAGTTATTTATTTCAAAAATAGGTTTTCTTTATATTATTCAATGTGTTAGGGAAAAATTTCATGTATTATCTTAATATTTTATTTCATACACTTCATTATCCATTGCATATATGCAAATAATTGCAAAAGAAAAGTCCATGCAGAGTATGAAGATCAGTTTTATTTATTTCCCTCGGATGTTTCAAAGCAATGCTTATTCAGCTAGTAGGGGGGGGAAATGAATATTTTACATAATCCTTATTTTTAACAAATTAAAAAGAATGCAGACATTCAAGAATTTTTTTTTAAATTCTTTATTAAAAAATGTAAATAGTTTTTTATAAAGACTCGAACTCATGATTTTTTAAAACAAATATCCAAAAATTAATGAATCATTGGCATTTAACTGAAATAAGTTAAATAATAATTTAATAAATTATAACTAGATAAAAATTAGGTGCAATTTATAAGTGTGTACTTGCATTAAAAATTTGTTTTTAGGATAATTATGCATGAAGAGAAACTGCATAGCTAACAAAAACAGAATATCTTCCACTGCTATACATAAAATATTACTAATTTAACAATAGTTGTTGAAAAAAATGTACAATCTAACATATTCACATGATGGATAAGCATAAATGTTATAACATAATAACCTTGGTTTTCTTTTTGAGCAGTTTTTTAATAAAAAAAGTTCATAGAAAAAAGAATAATTCTATACTCTCTGCAACACTATACAACTGTACAGAACAATTGATCTTCTAGATTAAAAAAAAAAAAAAAATCAAATCGAAAGCAATACAGTGATGCCATTCTAAATAACTAGAAAAACTGCATAATTATAATATTTTATATTATTAACATATATGTATAGTAAACTTATGAGAAATTAGCCCAAAAATAAGATGCTAAAAAGATCTCTTTTTTTTTTATTAGCCTGCAAATTCTGAAATTAGCACAAATGTCTAAAATTAGCCACATCTGGCAGCCTTGATGATAGTGGTGAGACAGCTTGGCAGTCTAAGTAACCTAGTCTTAAAATAGTAATTTGAAGGCTTAGTTAAAAGTTTGGTGGTGGAATACTTAACTTCTTCACTCCAAAGCAAATGCTCTTCCAATATTAATCGAAAAAGCCACTGTTAGTATAGTAGTATAGATTTTTCATTTCAAATAAATTCAAAGTGATTTTCAGTCATAAAATGAATAAGCCCTCACTAATATTATATTACCAAATTAAATGGCAAACTAAAAGTTTTTAACTAGATGTTTCTAATTTAATTTAGAGAACTTTGTGGTCCAGCTGAATTTGAATTTTTAATAACTTTTATTAATTTGTAAAACAATTTTTTTAATATTCTTGCTAATTTTAACTAATGAATAAAACGTAAAATAAGGGCATATAATTTTAATTAAAGATTGAGAGAAACAATTGTGCTTAACTACTGAATAAATTATAAATGAAAATTAAGCCTGGCATACTTGTCTTAAAATACCTGGTTTACTTGGCTTTAAAATAATATCAAATTTGCTGTAAGGATTTATAAAATATTTCACTTGAATAAATATTTTATGAGGATTTATTTTTAAAAGGTTTGAAATTCTTATTATTTTTGTATTTTTTTTATATTTTGTATAACACAGCATTTTATAAAAACATAAATACAATAACAAATAGGTAAGTTGTATAATTGTAGACATCTTAATTTCCTTTTAATTATGAAATTGGATTCAGAATTATTTCATTTTAGTCAAATTGACAGAAAGGAATAAAGTTGTAATCAGGATTAGAGCATAATTTTTTTTCCTACCAAACTTTTTAATAGTTTTTGAGCAAAAAAATCATTTTTCTGCACTTAGTGCGTTGGCTACAGGTAATAAAAACATCTTGTTGTAAATCGAAACCAATAAATATCATGTAACTCATCTTTAAATTATATTTTTCTTTCAGTTTCTTAACCAAGAGAATTATTTAAGAATCTCTTTTTATCAAAAAATTTAGACCACTGAAATATTTTTTTATTCAAAATAATTTTTTAACATCTGAGAAATAGAATATTTAATATGATTTTTATTTTTATTAGAATTTATTTTCTAAATGTTAGCATTTTTAACATAAAATATTTTTTATTATTATTTTATAAATTCTAATTATGATTTTTTAATTCAAACCTATTAGATTTTGTAATATGACAATTAAAGCTGTAATTGAGTTTTAAATATTGTATAAATTTTTACTGCTGATTGATTTTTCAATATAATGTTAATTCATTAATTATAATTGATCATAGAAATATTAACTCTTGTATTATACAATATTAATAAAACTGGTAATGTAGAAATTGTAAATTTTCTAATATTTATAACTTTTCAAAATAAAAATTATTCTGATGTCATTTAATGAAAATTGATGGGCTTTTTTTTATTAATTCTAATTTAGAAATTTATTTGCACAAAAGATTTAGAAACAAGATTAATTTTTATAATATGGTTGTCTGAACAGTTATTTCATATAAATTTTATTGTAAAGTGTTTTGATGCCATAAAAAAAATGATATATTAAACAAATAGCTATAACTATATTGATTTTTTTTATCCTTGGTCCTACTTGTTTCTCTTTGCTTTAAAAATTCAGAGTAATGCATATCCTACTATATAATTCTTTTGCAATTGCTTTGGACAGGCATCTGCAAATTTAATTATAATTTGATGTGTTTTCTTGTATTTTACTAAATTTATTTTTATCTTTTGTAATGAAAAATTCTTTCTAAAATACCCAGATTCATTTTTGTTAGTAACACAAAATAATAATTTAACGGTTTAAAATACAAACCACTAAGTGTTCAATTTCCTGTTAAGCAGTTGATAATTTTAAAACTTTACTATTTTATATTGTTACTATGTGAAATCTATTTTGACCAATGAGAATGAGAATTGACCAATGATAACTTCCCTTTTATCCAAATTGTAATTTTAGAATGGGCTATCATATCCATTAAGATAATAAATATAATCAACAGTAATGGAAATTTTATAATTCATTTCTTTATTCAATAGTACAAGTTGCTTATTTAGTTTTTGAAATATATAATATCTTCAATAAGATTATATTTTTTCGAAAATCCCTAATGTTTGATGAAAAGTAATAAATATCTGACGTTTTTAATTTATGTTTGTATACATAAATTATGTTTGATTTTATAAAATGTATTTAATATTTCACAATGAATTTAAAATTTTGCATGAAAATCTGATGCAGCATGCATTTTAAATAAAAAAATATGCCAAGATACTTGTTCTAAAATTTCTTTTCATATTTCATGTTATATGAGATACTTTCATTTCTATCTCAAATCGCGTTACAACATAATTGCATTATAAGAATGTATTATTTTATGATGGATATTTGTTACATCATAAAAATCTACAGCAAATAATGCATTTTGTATATATTATGTAATAAATATCTTGTAAATATTGTTGACAATTCATATATTTTGAAGAAAATTATTTATTTAAATTTAATAAAATGAAATTATTTCAATTAGATATTAAATGTGAAATTGTAAATTTTATATAATGCATTACTAGATATTAGTGAAGCTTTAAGTTTGATACAGATTTAATCGTTTTTGTAGATATTTAGTTAAGCACTTCCTATACAGCTTTTAAAAATATCTTTATAAAAATATTTATAGTGTAATTAGTAGTAAAACTTTTTTTTACATGATGCTTAAATTGTCTTTCTAAAATAATAAAAATGACAATTATTTTTACATTTAAAGCAAATGTTTAAGTAATTGATATTTATTTTTTAAAAATTAATTCAATGGAAGAACTGGAAAACATTTTAAATAAAGTTAATTAATTAATTAGTTAGTTATTTGATTTGTTTTAATAATAATTAAAGTAATTTTACAACTACTAAAGCTAATCTGTAAAACATAAGAATATTTTATTTTACAATTTATCACAGTTCGCACAGTTAGAAAGTGATTTCAAAATGTAAAATAAAAACAACACAAAACTTGCTAAAAGAAGTCCAGCACAATAAGTTATCTAAAATGAAAAAAAAAATAATTAATACAACTTTAAGAAATAATTCGCAATTTTATCTTACTTTTTAAGTTCATGCATTAAATCAGGGTGAAATTTTCAGAATAAATTCAAAAATAGATTGATCATTTTTAATATTAATCAAATAATTTACGAGAAAAGATACATGCAACTATAAACTTCCAAATATAAACTGATTTATGTATAAACCAAGAGAAAGTTTTTTCTTCAAAACTTTTACAGAAAATTCAAAACTCTTAAATAAGCCAAAATAAAGAAATTAAAAAGATTAAAGTTATTTTACTTTTCAATTGTTATATTTATTAATTATTTATGGTATTCCATTATTATTTCTGGTGTATGTTTTAGTAATTTTCTATTAGCAGGGCAAAAATTTTGGCAATATCAGATTTTTTGTGTTCCCAGTGATGTAATAAACCAGCAGTATAAGTAAGTTTGAAAATAAAAAAAAACCTCATTTATATAAACTTATTTCATTAATTTTTTTTTTCATATGCTTAAGTGTATATAAAAGAAATAAAAGCATATAATAAAAGAAATAAAAGCATGTTATATTTGGCAATTTATTACTTGCATCTGGCTAATGGAAAGTACCTATGTTTTTTGCGAGATTAAAAAATCCATACATTAGCCAACCCCTATAATTTAATTTTTAGAAGTTCTAAAAACTCTCAACTTATACACAATATAGAGTGTGTATATATATGAAACAATACTTGTAGAAATGCTTATAAAAGTTATAACTAAATTTTAATATATGTTTAAATGCATAAATTTTAATGATAATGTAAATATAAATATAATAGAGAACAATATTTTAGTTAGTTGCTCAATGTAGTGTAACTTGTTAGTAATTAATTTAAATAAAATTTGGCTTCTAAAAATTTGATGGCTATATAACAATTTAAATTTTTGCAATATTTCCTTTTTTTCAACATACATTTGATGTACAAGTAAAATACATCATAAATTATTTCAAAGATCTACTTTTTTTAAAGGAAAAGGAAAGAATTACCTAATGATAATCATTAAAAAAATTAAACTTTATAAACATGCTATGATATATATTCACTATACTGCTATTTTAAAATAAAATTTAATGAAAATTATACACCTAGGTAACATTAGTAATTTTTAAGCATACAGCCATTAATTTTTGTGTAAGTATACTTTCTTGATCCTTTAAATATAAAATACTTTTTCTGTACTAAGGCTTTAATGTCTCTTAGATTATTAGTAGAGTTAAGGCAAATAAAACAGTCGTTAAATTTTGTATACTAGTCTACATAAAAAAAAAAAATATTTATTTTTTCATTATTTTACCTAAAGTTGTTTGTATTTCTAAACAGCATCATATCTTTAATGAAGCATCAATAACAACTCTTTCATTTTGTTTAATTAATTCATGCTATGGATAAGAATTTAATGAAAAATATAGAAATATTAATAAATTATTTAATTTAAGTCTTTAATCTATAATAGGTTTCATAATATTATTATTATCTTAAAATTCTAAATAAATGCTTACATTATTCTTTTCTTTCTCTTATATTATGATACCACGTAAAAAGCCATTCTCTTTTATTCCATACATATTTCTGGCCATAATGTAAATACAGACTGAAAACAAAAAAGTAATGCCAATGAATGTATTGAAAAAAATATTTTCCATTTAGACTTTAACAATGCAAAAATTTTAATCCGGTATACATAGCTATACAGTTAATAAAAAAATATAGTAATTTACTATTAACATTATATTAAAATGTTTTTAATTATAATAAAAGGAAAATAATGAGAATGATATTCATATCTGTTAAAATGTATTGATATATAGAGAGATTTTTAGTAGTTCTTAAATAAAGAAAAATATTTTTTTATTTCTTGAAATTTTCATATCAAAAAGTTTTATGCAAACCTTGTATGAAACTGCTATTTTCATACAGAAGGCTGGTGTAGCAAGTGTATGTAACCCAATTTGAAATATGCAACATTCCTTAAAATGTTGAGATTGGTGTACATTTTTAAAAATTCTAATAACATAAATGTATATTTAAAATAACGAAATTTTTCTTTTACATATGTAGCAATCTACAATTTTCCTCTAACTACATATTCAACTGTTCTGCCATATTAGCAAACCAAAAAACGGTTTAGTAAACTGTAAAAAGAGCCTCTGCTTAGAAAATATTAAGGAAATTGAAAGGGTTGTCATACAAAATCTTTTCATCGTTTTCAGAATCAAATAGATAAGACATTTACAAATTTACAATTATTATTTTTTTATTTTCTAAGATATTTTTTATTAAAAGATTAAATTGCTTAACTTTCTCAATGGTTTAAAAAAAAAAAAGTCTGTGAAAATAAATATTCAGATTATTATGTTAGACTTATTATACATATATTTTGGTTGTTCATTATCTTTTTTTTTTTTCCCCCGCTTAGTAATTACCCTTAAATGAATAGATCTTATGTGTTGTCACAGAAAATTTGCTTTTCCAAATGCGGCTGAAGAAAATTTTAAAGTTGGAAATGCATATGATTAGTATAGGCTAGTTCTTAGTTAGAATAATCTGTAACAGGATTTTTATCTATTAGACTGAAAATAATTACACATTGCTAAAAATTAAACAATCATGCTTACGCTCCAAATACAGCTCCACCTAAATGAGCAGCATGATCAAATAGCCTCCATCCTGCTATAAGACCTACCAGATCAAGTGCCATTATAGCTTTTATTGCCTAGAAACAAAAATAGGATAAAACATTTTAAAGGTAAAATGAATTTATCAAATTAATATAATACAAAAGGAAATATTTTTAAGGATAGAACAACTTTTCTTTACATTTAAATAAATATAAAACCAAAAGAGAAGCCTCAAATAGTTGTGTCCAGTTTATGGCATAGAATTTTAAAAGTAAAATATTTAAAATTAAATATCATTTGTGGACTAAAAATTATAATGAAAATCACATTTTGATTACATAATTAAAAAGTGTACTAAATATAACATTTTGCATAAAAATAGTTTTTGTACAATAATTTTGAAAACATTTCACAAAATAAGAAACATTTAATTTGTAAAAATCTTTATATGATAATTAATTATAAAAAAAAAGCATAAAGAAAAAAAATTTTAATGTGTGTATTTTGGACACCTTTATATATTTTTTTATCTTTGAAACATTTAAAATACATCGAAAAATACAAACAATACATCAACTTACATTACCAGCTGAAAAGGTAAAAAATGGAAGCAATATGATTTGGAGTTGGATATCTGGAAATTGGAAACACATAGATGAAAGTATAGCCATCAAAGCACCAGACTAAAAAAGAATTAATAATAGATATAGCATTAAGCAAAACGTAATGAGAAATAATATTAAGCATAACATTTATTTCAATTGCAAAATATTAGAAATTTCACAACTCTATTCATAAAAAAAACTAAAGAAAATTCCTGCTTTAGGTTTTGGAAAAAACAAAGGTAAATTTTAGAAAACCGTGCGATATTTAAAAATTTTATATACAGAAAGTTCAGTATTCTATTTTGGGTTTGTGTAAATAAAGCTAGAGTTGAATATCAAAATAGAATAAATAGTATGACAAAAAAGAACTAGAAATTTAACTAAAACACAGCCTAACTTTAAAAACAATACAATAACTTAAAAGTTGTAATTTTTACAGTTTTTATTAAATTAATTTTGATATATACAGATATAAAAATAATTTCACAATAGGAAACTTTCATAATATATTGTAGTGAAACTTGTTTTCCCTTTTGTGTTGCCAATGGCTTAGTGGTTAATTATCTACCTGCAATGGGGAAGGTATACCTACCTGATTAAAGGCAGAGTGCCTAAAAATTGTTTTTACTTTGTGTGTGTTTCTTGTTTCTTCTAGAATGCTCCTTTACTTTGTATTGTTTTATTTCTAGATCTTTCCAAGTTGGGAATGTTTTAAAACCTATATATAAGTTGTTGTAATCCCCATTACGATAATCTCAAGTTGAGATATCATTTACTTCGTCAGTGCACCTTGATCTATGCTATAGTTTAGTGGAGGTAGCGGATAAAATCAATGTGACAGAAGAGCTAAGCAGAAATCTATGCCTTCAAGGAATCACTCATATATTTGGCTTATTAATAGTTCAAAGTAGAGGTTCAAGAAAAATATCCGAAACAATGAAATCTCAAATCAGGAAGACAAGGTTTCCATCTCTAACCAATCCTTCTCCAGTCCCATTACTGACCTATCAGGTACATAGAAATCCTTCATCTTTTTCAAGGATGACCAGCCAGATGGCAGAGCATTCACAGTCCTTGGTAGATAGCTCTAGGACTATGAATGCATCCCAGCCCATAATCGCTGGGATGAATAAATGCTTTTGGCGAACGTCATCTTTTATTTTTCCGGAATTGCTAGACTATGATTTGTCAACATTGAGGATACTTTTACGGATTTGACCACATTCAGAAATTCCCTGAACAACATATTTTCTTGAACAGAAGATCTGAGATGTTAAGCTTAAAGACAATTACTTACATGTAAACAGCGAGCAGATGAGACGTCTCAATAATGCATCCAAGGCGTACTGGCTCTGTGCCGAAGAGTTAACTCCTTTACGACAGAAGATTAGAATGTGGCCTATCCTATGAAGGGGATCGCAGAAGACTTCTAACCACATCCTGGTGCAGGATTATCCAGTTTGATAATCCTGCTGATAAATTTGTAATACACTGCCGTCAAATAGAAAATCTTTGGCGAATACGAATCGCCAGGCCCAAGTTTCAATGACTGTCCTGTGTTTGTACTGTGTCACTCGGTACAAGTGACTTGAAATGCCTGGTTGTAATATCGGAAGTAGTTCCAGAAGATTCTTCCAGAAATACAGTAAAATAACGATGAGACTGAATCTCCAAATAACATTTTAACCGTTGTCTGGGACCAGGTTATGGAAGCTCTAGCTCCATTTGCAGTACCAAGAAGATGCGATAAGATGCCACAGCACCGAGTTTCAATAAAGCCATAGTAGACATGTTCAGGAACAAACAATATCACTCCACAATGTGAGACAGACCTGTGGAGAACTGCCGACCATGTGCCTCTCTGTTATCAATGTGGACGTCTGGGGTATGTGCTGTGATACTGCATTGGAAGACGACGTGTATTACACCAGAATATTTAAATTCATGCACAGCCTACTCCATCCAGTTATATAAGCAACTCTTCATATTCTCGTTGACTTTTCAGCGGAACACAGTCATTGTCTCTAGTAGAACTACATAGCATGTCTCAATGCCGATCTAATGAGAAAACTAAATCAGGCGACCTGTTTAGGTCAGGTAGCAACTGAAGAAAATCCTCTGCCATACACTTCAACTACCAATGGAAAAGGACATTATTTATGTCATAGTGAAAGGTAAATGTAGAAAAATCGCTGTTGATTATTATTTTTTCATATCTCTTACCAGTTAAAAGTCCTACGTTTGCTGCAGATGGTCCTGTTCAAAAAACTGCTTGTAGAAAATCTGTAGAAGCATCAGGACGCTGAGTATTGAAAATAGATTTAAATGGGACCATTTGAATTACTTGTGTTTCCATAGTGCAGCCACAAAATAATACTCGGTTGGAACTTTTTCCAGTAATTGTTAAATTATTAAAACTAAAAAGTTGATTTTGATATGAAAAAATATTATACAATTATTAAATACATGAAGAACCATGAAAGAAGATAAATTTACTTAAAATAATTTCTCTACAAAAAGAAGAAGAAATGAGGGGAAACTCAAAGAATCAGAGAATAATTAGAATAAAACTTTTTTTTAACTTTTTAAATTTTTTTCTTAAATTATAAAATTTGGATACATTATATTCCTCTTTTCATATACAGAACTATTCAAATAAAATTTATAATTATTTCATAAAATAAACCAAACATAAAAATAGGAAATTACATACAGCTCCTAAAGATGTAACCAATCTTCCTGATGCAACTTTAAAAACATAGCTAGCAAATGATGATATTACACCTTTAAATACAAAAAGAAAATTGTAAAATAAAACAAACCTAATAAACAGAATTTTTTATCAGTTATAATTTTGCTATTATTTATTTTTTTTTTTTTTAGAAAAAAAAATCCATAAAAAAATATTTTTGAGCTAAACAATAGCATTATAATATTTTTGACTTTAATGAATGCATGCTAAAATAAATCTTTTATATGCCATTTAAAATTTTGACATTTTTACTCACAATAAATAATTTAATGAGTAACAATAGTAAATTCAAAAAATATATTTTCTAAGTTATTTTTTTGTTAAAATAAAATGTACAAAACAGAACACAATAAATATATTTATAGGTGTACCTGCTATAATAACTTAATAAATTGTCTCAAATAATGTATGCAAAAATAAATCATTTATAGGCTATTTAAAATTGTAATCGAATTTTTTACTCACAATAAATAATTTCATGCATAAGCAAAAGTAAATTCAAAAAATTTATTTTCTAAGTTACTTTTTAGTTAAAATAAAATATGCAAAACAGAACACAATAAATATATTTATAGACATGCTTGATATAATGAAAAAACATTAAATTATTTCTTTGCTTTCTTCATTGATTGGAAATTTAATTTTAACTAAACAAAACATTTTCTAATGAAGTTGTAAAACATATATTCTGTCATAAAATCTGATCATTTTTATTAGATTTTTTTAGCAAAGAAATAATTATCACATAGGAGGAAAATAAAAACATGGTTAAGTAATAAGCAATTAAAACTTGAAAAAAAAAAAAAAGGAATGTGTTTAATCCTTTTTCACACATATTTAGACAAAAGAAAACCTTTAATCAGGAAACTAGGAAATAACTTTTAATTATGTTAATTAATTTTTAAAAGCAGATTGAAACAATTTAAAATATTTTTTGGTCTTATATTTCTTTTGCCAAAGAAAATAACAATAAAGGTTGTATAAGTATAAATGTTTTTTTACTTTATCTGGAACTGCTTGAATTGGAGAATAAGAAATTTTTTTAAAATTATTATGTACATAGTATTTCCCAACTAATTTTAATAATAATTCAAAAATATTAACACAAAAACTAATTAAAATTCTTTACACAAGAAATACTTTAAAATGATGATTGTTCATTAATAGCTGCCTTTAATTCAGGAAAGTTTAGAAAATTATATGATAATGATTTATAAATAAAAATATTAGGCTGAAAACATTTAAAACATGTTCATGTAATAAATTCTGAAATATTTATTCTATTATTATAAAGTCATTAAAAAGTAATAAAAAATATTTTACCTGCACTACAATACAAAGCTACAAATTGTTCTTTTCCATAAAATGCAACAGCTCCATCAGAAAAACTGTATAATACATACATATTACAAGCTAAATGAAAAAAGGAGTAGTGGCTAAATGTTGATAAAAACATTGGCAAACATGATGATCCTGTAAAAAATACAGTAATTTTAATAACATTAAAATTTTTCTTTTAAATATTCATAAAAAGTTAAAATTTCATTAAAAGTTTTAAACAATTACATTATACATACCTGCAGACAAAAAGATATATTTTGTATGAATATTCATAATTATTATATGTTATAATAATGTGTCAATAAAATTTTGTAAACTTCTCCTGTACATAATACATAGGATATATTTTTTTTTATCCCTAGAATAATCTATATGTATTATGTGTACATTATTATGTTGTGTTATTTATTATTATAAAAGTTTGATTATTAAGATCCAATGAGTATATTTGACATTTGCATTTTAATTCCACAAGAGGGACCTCTGATATTACAGAGATGTACAACATAATTTGAAAAATATTTAGACATCTTATTTTATATTTTTTTAAATGTATTTAAAAAATAACAGTTCCTTCTTTCAATTATGGTGCATTAACAAAAGAAAAACGTAATAAAAAGAAACTGGAATGAAAAAATACAAGCTAAATTTTGAAAAAAATTTAAATTTCATCTTACATAAATATTGATGATTAGAATTTGACAAATTATGTATATTATTATTTATCTTAAAAAGACTATTTTTGAAGAGAAAAAAATTAATAATTTTTAAAAATTGAGCTAATCTGTTATGTAATTTATTTTAAAAACAAGAACAAATATAGAAAACAAGGGAAAATTTTCTTACATTAAGAGGAAAAGAAAAAGAAATTAAAAGAAAACATAACATATCAATACATTGTTTTGCAGAAATAGACAAGATTTTCTTAAAAATTTATTAGAAAGTAGAATTATACAAAAAAATTTAACTGAAAAAAAAAAAACTACTCAAGGCAGGTGAGGCACTGAAGTACTGTGTCATAAAAGGGTACATAGCTGGTATCCTCCATAACAGAAATACACATAAGTTAATTCCAAAAATTGTTAGAGCAATCTTTTGGCCTTCACTTTTACTATTCCACCAAGCATTTATCTGAAAAAGAATATTTGTGAAGAAAGCAAAATTAATAATTTTAAAAATTGAGTTAATCTATTATGTAATTTATATTAAATGCAAGAAATTAAATACATCTGATTGAAATAAAAATGTATTCTTATTTAATATAATTTGTCGAAAAATTCTCATGTATATGTGCTATGACATTTTTTTTTTATAAACATATTTCTTAAATGACATTAAAAAAAATTTTCTTCACAACTAAAGTATTTATTAATTCGATGTGTTTGGTTTTATAAGTATTTTAAATTTAATTTTGAATGAATACAATAAACTGACATTATGTCATTTCAACTAAGTTTCAGATCGTTTTCAACACTAATTCATAAAATATAAAAAGAAAATGCATAATTTCACAGATTTATCATTATTTATTCTATACACAGAGCATGGCAAAAATTGTATGGCAATAAACATAGATTTCCAAATTTAATTGAAGAGCTACACTAACTCCTACACTACTACTATTGCAACCAAGACCACAGTTAATCAAACAAACATAGTGTAGTTTTGAAATGTGTACAAATTTACATTCCGGAACTATCCTGTGAGTGTAGTATCTATAGGCGGGATGATGGATTCTGTTACATTAGTAATTTCGGTTGTATTTACAGGCAAGTATCAAGGACATGTCATTGTGGCAGAGATGCCATCTTGAGAAAGAGCATGTTCTGGAAAAGTTCTGCTGCCCGACAGTTAGTCAGATTCGAGGACTTTCAAATGTTTTCGAAAATTTCAAAGGATGCGTGGTATAAATACTGAAGACAATCGAGAGTTTGCCAGCTCCAAATTTTGAGTTCATTATTTTGATTTGAAGTTACATGTATTTTGTGTAGATTTGTATAAATATGGAAACAAAACAAAAGATAGCAAGTGAAAATCATTTAAATTTAGTTGAATGAAAGAAATCTTCCTATGGTTGAGTTACAAAACAGTGAGTGGTTATGAAAGTTATCATTGTATACAGGTTTAATTTACACATGAATTACTTTAATTTAAAATTACAAGGAGAAAATCAACTTCTGCTTGATGCATGTAATCATATTAAATCTTTCGACAAAAAATTATTTTGTTTCAACTTCCAATTGAACAAAAAAAATGTTTCATCCATTTCAATACATGCCAAACATTCAGTCAGCAACTAGTGGCTTTTTTTTTTTTTTTTTCCTGCTTTTGAAATTATTTATCAGTATGAAAGCACCTTCTCCAAAACGAAATATAAGAAAAATATTTACAGATACAAGTTAACTGATGAGTATTTGAAAGTTGCTGCAAATAATTTTCACTAGTAAACTTGATCCACAACTGCAAACATTAGTAAGTGGAAAGTTACAGCTACATAAATCTCATTAATCCTAATTATAGTTTCCTAGTTTCATATAATTAACTACAGTTAAATGTTCAATTTCATTATGCATGTTATTTATTGTGTTCCTTGATTAGTCGTTACATAAAAACATCTGCTTGTTGTTCTGTATGATTTATGATTCTGTAAGTTTTACAATTTAATCAAAATAAATTGTGGTGGATCAGATTGATTGTGTTCACAAGCCAACATCAGCCCACAGGCTGTAGTTTGGGGATGTATGATATTATCCATTGAAAAGTTTAAAATCAAACTGGAATAATTTCTTTTAATTATCTTAAATTAATATCTATAATAAAAGAATTTACAATGGATAATCACTTTAACAAACTAAATCCTTACAAATTCTAAAAAAATAATAATTTAATTAAATATGAATCTTTATATGTATTCTAGACGAATTAATTATTAATATGAAAAAATTTAAAGAGAATAATTTAATTCATACTAAATATAAAATAAAAATTAATTTAGTTATTATTATCCAATATTACTTAATTTTTATATAATTTTATTTAATTATTTTTTAGATTCATTAAAACTGATCCTTTTACATAAGGATCATTATTATCAGTTCCATCTTAATATTTTATCTTTGTAACATTTTATAACAGAAGAAAGTATGTTATCAGAATTTAGTTTTTTGTACAAAAATTAATTTAATATAGGAAATAAATAATTTTTTCTATAATTTTCTATTATCCCATATAATAACACATTAATGTAAAATAATATATTTTTTCTAATAACATGAATTCCTGAAAGCATTAAATTTAATAATGAAATTCTTAACATCATAAAATTATGAATTTAAAAGTAAAAAATTTGTAAAAAAAATAAATAAAAATAGTTACCTGTCTTCTGATTTCAGATCGTTTAAATCCAGAACTTTGAGACCTAAATGGAGAGTATCTATTCCCAAAATTTTGTGCGAACTTTCTCATTTCTTCATATTGCCAAATAGTTGATGCAACAAAACAGCATCCACTAAACTGGAAAAAAAAGAAGAAAAAAAACACTTATGCTTACTTTCAAAATAAAAAATTGAATTTAATGCCAATAAATTTAACATTTAAATATTCTGCAAATAAATATGAGATGCCAACCTCAAATATGACTTTTCAATAGTATCTCAATTTTTCATAGTCCCATAATACTACAATTCTAATAACATCCTACTTAAGTTTTCCAATAAAATTTATCCTTCTTTTAATAAAGACCTCACAGACCAACAATTCTTTTTGGATAAAAATTGCAATAGTGACAATATATTTATTTGTGCATGTTATTAAATAAGATTGAAAGTTACCTGCTTAGTTACTAAAACAAAATTTGCATAAAATTTCTTTTAGTGCTACTTTTCTTTTTAAATTGATGGAAGTTTTTTTAATTGCATTAAGTTGCAAAAGTGATATAGATTTCTTTTTAAATTACCATAGAAATCTTAAATTTTTCTCATAGTCCATAAATAATGCAAAAGTTTTGATATTTTCCATACAAATTAAGGATAATCAATAGTTGCTGACATCTCTGATATGATATTAAAGATTATACAATTTATTATTAATTCTTCATCTATATAATAAAAAAATAAACTTTTACAGCATAATGCACTAAGTTCCTTCAATTATTTCAATAAATCTTTAAAAACATCACTAAGAATTCATTCAAACATATATAAATTTGCATTTTATCCATGTGTAATTGGTTTAGAATGAGTTTTGTCAACAAAAAGGGATGCAATTAACACATAAACATTAATATATTAGATTGGCAACATAATGATTGTAGATTTTAAATAAGAAAGAAAATTCAAAATTTTTGCTTAAAAATATGACTTTGTTGAAATGGTTATTGTCTATGTTTGCCGATGACCTTTTGCCATCTTTCAGGCAGTGTCATAATTCCATCCATTGTGAAAAAAAATAATACTAAAACTTCTGATTTTTCCCAACAAAAAACTGTATTAAATGTGATTTTACATCATCAGTATAATTAAAATTTTCACCATTTAAGGAGTTCTGCATGGAATGAAATAAATGGTAATCTGAAGGTGTACTGCTATATAAGACAACACATCTCAACTTAGTTCCAATAATTGTTGGAAAATGACAAAAGATATATGGGGCTTTGTCATATATATTATCATACTGGAAAACAACACCCTTACGATTTGCCAATTCTGGCAGCTTTTCTTGAACTGCATCGCTCAGTTTGGCGAGTTGTTGAAAATGCATGTTCGAATTAATCGTTTGGTTTCTTGGCAGAAGTTTAAAGTGCAGAATTCCTTTATAATCCCCCCAAACTGACAGTCTATATATATTTTTTTATTTTGGTGAATCTCAGCTTTGTGTCTTCTGGGTTAATTGTTCTTGCCTCACCCACGATCTTTTCCGATTAACGTAATTAGAAACTATCCATTTTTTTGTCGCCAGTTATGAGTTGTTTCAGAAAAGGATGAATTTCGTAGTGCTTGAGAAGTGAATCACAAATGTTAATGCATTGCATTATATGAATCTTCTTAAGCTGATGAGGGATAAGTAAAAAGAGTTTCTAGGCATAGCCAAACTGTTTAAATTATTTTTTAAATGCATGTATGCGATATGTTGAGCTTCTCTGCTATGACAATGTGAATCAATAATGGGCTTGATGTGGGTCTTATCAACTTCAACTGGACTGACAGATCACTGCACATTTTTCAGTGAAAAATCACCAGTACAAAATTTGGCAAACCAATTTTGGCACTGCCTTTCTTTCAAGGCTTCATTTCCATATATGGTACATAACTTCTTGTGTGCTTTAGAAGTGTTCTTGCCTTTTTGGAAATAATACATTAAATTATATCTGAAATGCACGTTTTGTTCTTCCATTTTTAAATTGGTATAAAACGAAACTAAATAATTGATCGATACAATTTTTTTACTAAGTTAAAGGCAGAAATCCAAACAGCAAGAAACCAATATAGGTTAGGTGCTTTGAATAAGTTGACAAAACAAAGAATGTGCTAAGATCATCTATTGACAAAATCCACAATCACTTACTTGCCAACCCAATATTATATACATTTATATTCTTCACATTTTTTAAATATATTCCATTTTTTTAATGTAAAAAATCATTATAAAAATCTTTTCTTCAATTCAAAAAATTAAAAATTGATGATATATTAAAAGAATAAAGAAAAAAAGTATTTTTTAATATTTATCAGGAGAATTCAATCTTATAGGATAGGGCAAAACTCTTATTCTGTGCTTAACACATACAAATTTAATAATATTTAAACAAAAAAATAGTAAGTAATGCATAACGTAAAATATCCACAATGACATAAAAAATAGTATATCATAACAATCATTGATTTTTTTTTTTTTATACAGCTTTTTGTTTAATTATTGATTAGACACAAAGTTTTAATTGATAAAAAAAAATATAGCAGAAAATAAAAATAGATTATATACATGAAACTTTAATTAAAATAACATTATTTTTTTTTAAATTAGAATTTCAAAAAATAAAATAAATGTCTCAACATTTTGAAGAAATTTATGCTTTTACGTTGGGCTGCTTTCAAAGCAGAGCTGGAGTACAGAATTCAAAGTCCTATTTTAAGTTATATAAATCATCTCAGGTTAAGTACGGCAGCTTTTATGAGAAGTGTGGTAAAGGTCTCAGAGGAACAATTTTAAATTAAAATAAAAGATTTTTTTTACTATAAATTTTATAATGTTTCATATACACATATATTTATACAATTTGTTTAGAAAAAAGTCAAATAAACTTACAGAAACTGTGAATAGAAATGGTTTGATAAGACATCTAGGGCTCAGTCTGGACGTTACAACTTCAGATACTTCATTAATGTTTCCATCATTTTTTAATGACCATCTTGAATTTTTTGATTGTCTGGTAAACGTTTTTGAGATGTTAATCACATTATTGTTCCTGAAATATTTTTTAAGAGATGACACATTTCCATAACAAAATATGAAAAAGAAATAAAATTTATGAATTGGTGAGTAAAATTTGAAATTTAAAAAATTTTTACAAATTTTATGAATTGAAAAGATATTAAAACAGTTGTTTACGTTAAGTTATTCATTTTAGTAATATAAAAAATTTGCATAATTAAGAGCTGATATAAATTAAAAGAGGAAATAGCATAAACAGTTGATTTAGAAATAAAAGCTTGTTTTTTTTAATATTTTTTCTTATTTCAAACAAAATGGTGATATGTTATTATGTACTCAAAATAAGTAACTTATGAATACATAAATTTTAATTAAAATGCAAAATAAAATATAATGAAAAACAAGTAATATAAAGATATGATTTGGGAAACATTCCAAACAAATACAAATGATATAATGCAAAATGACGACAGAGACACAGAAAATAATTTTTAGTTGTACCTTTGGTTTGTATGTGAAATATTTAAACAAAATAATCATTATTAAATAGGAATTATAACTACAGTGTTAATAAAAATAAGTAAATATATATATTTGATATATAATAATATTGTTAAGGTATTATATAAAGTATAATATTGAAAATATAGCACAGAATAAAATATAATACATAAAGTATAGTATTAAAGGAGTAAGGGAAAGTTTATCTGTAGTAATAATGTCAGATTTCCCATGAAAGATTTAAAATTATCTTATTTGGTTTTCATAAATAAAGAGTTCTTGGATTACAAATAAAAAATAAAGTAATTTTCGAACATATATATTAACATAATCAATAACAAAATTAAAAATAATAACCTTAAGTGGCATAACTTTCGTTGCATTACACTTAATATCATATTGAAAATTAAAATTTCTAGGAAGTGATCAATTTCTTTCTAAACCGGTATTACTCAAATGTTTGTAAACATTTCATAATACAGATTTGACTTGACTTGACTGGACTGGACTGGACTAGGTGCTTTGAGATTTATGCTCGCTCAAGCTGCTTTATCATAATTTATCCAAATGTTTTGCAAATAAAATAGATAATGTGATGTTGAAAGATAAATTACAATCAAAGAACTAAAAAGCCCAAAATTCGTTAATCCATCATACTATATCGATCCATGAAGATATTCGATAGATCTCATGTTGAGTTTCGAACATGATTTTGAATTAAACGAAATAGTGAAAGGAATTTTTGACAATCAAAAGAAAAGAATAAGCAGAATAAAAATAAAAAAAGATGAATTGATAAAGCTATTGATCGATTACATCACAACACTATAAATTGGAAAGATGTTAAGAAACTACAAATATCACATATTACAAAGGAAGAAACATAAAATAAAACTGAACGATTTAAAATAACATTGAAGTCCCTCATTGCTCGCAAGGTTTCAAGACATTTCTCCAAAAAAAAAAAAAAAAAAATGAAGAATTGTTACAGATTTTGTAATGCGTATTTTCAATCAGACCAAATACCTCCCAAAAATAATAATAAATAATTGTATTCGAAAGAACTTTATAATGTATTTCTTTGCTCCTCATATTTGCGGCCTGATGGCTAATTGGCTAGCGCTCTGGCCGTTGGCACCACAGGTTTCAGGTTCGAATCCTGGTGTTGGTATGCAGGGCAGGATTTTCATGAAAAGAGGCCCCAAGCTATTCCACTTATGATGCCCTTTCACCTCCGATTTTAAAGTTTGTAAATTACATGAGAGATAATAAAATACATCATTACTGTGATATATATCAATATGTTAAATGAAACATATTGTTATTGGTACCAATCGTTATAAAAAATGTGGCCGGATAATAAATAAAAAAAAAGTCGAGAACACTTATTTGGACAATTATTCTCAGCACCCTATATAGTATTTGTAACAATAATTAATAAAACATAACACACAACATTTACGAAGAAATAAAATTAAAATAATAAATATCTATGACTACGAAAAAAAAAAAAATTATTATATTTTCTATCAAATTAAATTAAATATATTCAACACATTGAAGATTAAAGCAAATTCTATTCAGATAAATTTATTTCATAGTAATTCGCATTTAAAACTTAAGTATGAATTATTATGAATTTTAAGTTTTAAACTAAACCAAAAATAGAATTTTATTCAAACATTAATTTATCCTTATTTTCGATTCAGTGTTTTTAGTGTTTACTGTTTTTAGAATAGTGTAATTCTAATTTTGCTAATAATTTGAATGCAAGCCCCTCTTGATCTTGAGCCCCTAGGCTAAAGCCTAGTTATCCTATAGGAAAATCCGGCCCTGGTGGTATGGATGTTTGTTAATGATTTGTAATCCACGTTAAACTGTAAATCCCGGTCTAATTAGCCCAAAGTGTGCACAAAAATCTAAAAGGTAGAACTTTTCCTTTTGATTTGTAGGATAAAGTCGATGACTAGATTTAAGGCTATGTAAATGAATAAATTCATGAGCATGTTTTCTTTCTACTTATTGTTTTTTGTTTCTTGCATTAACTTCGTTGTTTGCTTAATTATAAGATCCTCTGGCGATATTCAACGGAAAAGAGTGGTGTCTACTATTGACTTTGCGAGATAGTCAGCTAGTTCATTTTCGGGTCCTGGCTAGCGCTCGGTACCACAGGTTTCGAGTTCGAATCCCGGCGATGCCATGGATGTTTGTAATGGTTCGAAATCCCCTTTAAACCGTATATCCCGGTCTAACACGATCGTAGAGCGCTGTGGAGAGTGACATATTAAAATAGGGACGAACTATTGCTATATAGTGATTAGGGGATTATAGTCCTTGTTGCTTCGCATCCCCGTATACCTTCGATTCAAATCAAAAATAAAATAGTTCATTTTCTGTGACGCGAACATGACCTGGAGTACAAATGAATTCAATTCTTAAAATGCTATTTACGATAGTTAAATTTGACTTCCAAGTGGTTTGATGACGCAATTGAATTGAAAGTTGTAATTTTATAAAGGTAGAAGAACAAAAAGACTGTCTGTAAGGATGATATATTTGTGAGCTGGGAGAACGTATGACGAGAAAGTTAAAATCAATGCAAGGGCTTCACCAGTGAAAATACTACTGTAATAGGGAATCTGACCTAAGGAAGACTCTCGGGAAACAATATTGATGACAGCTATTGAATGCATTAGATATGTATTAGATGCATCTGAGATCGAAATAACCTTTTCTTTCCGGGATTTATCTTTATATTGTTAAAAAGATGTTCAAAGACATGATGGGGAAGTGTGCAGGTTGATTTTCTTAACGCTTCCTCCCACACAAACGCGGCGAATCTTTTTTGAATTCAGGGATTGATTTCTCTTCAACAGGAGGCATCTCATAAAACATCTGAATAATTTCCGATTTTTCACCTCTTTCGTAAATATTGCGGCATGTTCAGGGCCGGGTTTAGATGAAAAGAGATCCTAGGCTATTCCACTTATGAGGCCCTTTCACGTCCCATTTTTAAGTTTGTAAATTACACGAGAGATAATAAAATACATCATTACTGTGATATATATCAATATGTTAAATGAAATACGTTGTGATTGGTACTAATCTTTATAAAAAAAGTGTGGCACGGTTAATAAATAAAAAAAGTCGAGAACACTTATTTGGACATTTATTCTCAGCACCCTATATAGTACTTGAAACGATAACTAATCAAACATAACACACAAGATTTGCAAAGAAATAAAATTCAAATATTAAAAATCTTTGATTACGAAAATAAAATATGTAATAGAAATTATCATATTTTCTATCGAATTAAATTAAATATATTCAATACATTGAAGATTAAAGCAAGTTCAATTCAGATAAATTTATTTCATAATTTCTCCTTATTTTCTATTCAGTGTTTTAGTGTTTACTGTTTTTAGAATAGTGTAATTCTAATTTTTTAACGACTTGAATGTAGGCCCCTCTTGATCTTGAGGCCCTAGGCTGAAACCTAGTTAGCCTATAGAAAAATCCGTCCCTGGGCATGTCCAGTTGTCAGCGCTTTTGATCACTGAAACCTTTCTCCTCTTCAGCTGTAAAACAATCTCTAACACCTACACAACGCGTTCGAAAACCGCCGATTAAAAAGATTAAATGCAGAAGATATACATTTGTTATTTTCAGTGAACAACAAATTTTCACCATGTGGGATCACAAGATAGAGACAATAGGTAACGGCCACTCTTTGATTTTTCTATTGACCACATTCCATGGGAAGAGGTCACACATAAATTCACTATGTATTACGAACATGAGATAGATTAAATATTAATGATAATTGTATATTAAAACATAGAAAAAGAAATTATAAAGTGTTTTTAAATGCATTTATCACGACACAAAACACTATAAATAGTAAAACATATTTTTGTCAATGTACGAAATACGAAATGCAAAGTAACAAGCTACAAAGCGCTTTAGGATACAGGATTCTATCTTTTTCTTTTGGATATTCGATATGTCTGAGGACGCGTATTAAAAAACTTTAACAATACTGCATAACTGCATTTTATACGAAAATTCTATTAACACTCTAAGCCACGAGAAACTTCAATTTCCTTTATTGTCTTTTATTTTCAATAATAGTTATTCAATTTTACTTATTCTTTTTCCAATTTTATTGTATTGTGATCGAGATTATCAATAGTTTCCTCTATTCATTTCATCTTTATATTTATTCTACTTATTCATTTTTCTTTTGAAATACAGTACAATGTTTCATTTCAAAATCATGCTCACAGATCAACACGAGATCTATCAAATTTGAAAAGCTATCCTGTTTGATTTTTTTTTTTTTTTATTTTAATTTTCGCATCAATAATGGATATATTTTCAGAGACAAAGAGATTTTCTTTATCTTTCGTGAAGTTTCGAATTTTTGTGAGATTTTTAGTAATGAATATTTTTATGAAACTATATCTATTTTTAATAGATTTTTAAAAAATAAGAATATAATAATTTAATACTTTATTAAAAACTATTAAATTGGTTTCTGAATTTTGTTTTGGCACAGTTATATTTACATTAAATATGTTGTTTAATTGAAATACGAATTATTTAAAAGTATTGTAATAAGAAATAAATGATAGTTTTAAAAGTATCAAATAATATATGGGTTTCAATGTAGTAACAAAAACATTTTATATGTTTACTATAAGTTACTTTTACTTGCATAAGCAAAAGCTTTTTTTTATTTTTAAAATTAAATCAAAATATATACGTATTCTATTTTTGAAGAAATATAAAATTATTACTTAAGACCAAAATAGCACTATGTCATACATAAGAAGAATGAACACTGACGGTAATTTGATTTAGGTAAATAATGGACAATTATCCTAGTTATTATTTTAATAAATATTATTTATCAAATCTTATTTTTGAGAGTTTTATTAGTTCTAGGTACAATGGCAGATTTTGTATGGAAAAAGAATGCAGCTTTCGAAATTCAGTTCAAGAATAAATCAAAAATCAAAAATTGTAATTCTTCAAGTCACATCAGAAGACCAGTCACAGACTTCTGTTAATTTGCAAAGTTTTATTAACAAAATTATTATAAAATTTGATATTTTACAAGATAATTAAACGATGTCAAATAAAACAGAATTGTAGCGAAAGATTCAACAATTTTTAGCAATTAAAAAAATTTAGTTCTGAAGTGGTATGCATGTGGGTGAATAATTTATGAATGAGAAATATTAATAATGTTTTAAATTAATTTAAGTGCAACATATTTATTTGAAATAGTTATTATAGAAATTTTTAGCAGGGTATATTCAATATATAGTATAAAAATTGTGTATCCAATCACCAAGAAATCTTACCCTATTAGTTCCTCCAACAGATGGTAGATAGCGCCACGATATAAAATCTTTAACGTGTATTTAAAAAAAAATTTTTTTTTTAAAGAAATCTTACATATGTGTCGAAAGATACGCATCAGTAAATGATTTATTATACGAATCAGCAAACGAATTGAATCGGCCGTCTATATGAATATATATCTATATAAAAAAATGACTGGTCGGACAGTTTATTATTAAAAATAAAAGCAAGTTGAAATGAACTTCCTTGATAATCGTTAATTTGACGCCAAACAAGATTTTGCGGAGTGATGTTAACAACGTGATATATATACCTTCTAAAATATTTGGCAACTTTTACAAAGCAGTGGCTAAAAAGGCTGCAATCCATCTGGCAACTGTCTAGTGCGCATGTATTTACTAAACAAAATACGCGGATAACAAGGATTCAAAAGCTAAATTTGTTTGTATTTTTTCAAAATAAAATTTTTTTTCGTATTTACAGGTATAGCTCAATATTATTCATAATCAATTTTGTAAAATGAAGTGTTGCTAGCTTAAGTATTGTGTCATAACGAAATTTGATAGCATTGTATTTTTAACCATTTTGTTTTTATATCCCTAGGTGGATTTCATATTCAAAATGAGTCAAGTTAATCGGCAAACATCGTTTATAGTTTCGGAAATCTTTGCAGATGTTGGAGAAGCATTTACACTTTTAGGAGAATTGGAGATGTATCTGAATCCCGAAGCAGTCAATCGCAACAAACTTCCAGAAAATGAAGTACGTGCTCTACGTGCCGCAATTAATAAATTTGGTAAAGATATTGATGTAATCTGCCAAAGAATAAAAGAAAGAACTCTCCTACAGATTAGAAACAGTATGAAAAGACATGCTTATGATGAAGCTGGTTTGCCGTTGAGAAAACAACAAATAATCACTGTGACTAAACCAGCTATTCCGCAAGAAAAAGTAAGAAATGCAGCCAATGTATTATCTCAGCCAACTGCAAAGTCTGCTGATATAACGCTAAATATGCTAAATGCTACTGAGCAAGAAGTTGAAGTGGACGGTCTTGCAACTGCAAATAAACTTGATTATGGTTGTACTGATGGTTCATAAATTTTAATTATGTACTTGCATGAATCCATTTGTAGAAAAGGATATCATTTTAAGGCAAATATTATTTCATTGAATGTATATTCACATTCATCATCATGCTTTCAAGTTTTAAAAAAATGTATACTCTACTTATGTATTGAAATATGAACTTTTCGTAATTTATTAATTGCAAAATTTTATTTATAACAGGAAATTCAATGAAGCATTATTATTCTAACTAAAAACTCATTTACTAAATCAAACATAACATACAGCTTGTCTAAATAATATCTCTGATTATTCTTAATACAATTTATTTTGCATTATTATTTCATCTAAATTTACCAAATAGAAATCACGTTATTCAATTTGCATGTTTTTTATTTTGCAACATGTTTGTATCTCTAATTAACTTAAATCATGATAGTTTTATAATTTATTTATGAAACAATTATGCTGCAACAAATTTGATTATTCTTTAAAAAGTTATAAATTTAATATCTTTAAGTGATGTTTCTTTTTGGAATACATTTTGCTATATATAATTTGTAACAGAATACTCATTTTATCTGTGTGTATTACTTTTTACTTTGATATGCATATGTCATTGTTTACTATTCAGTTAACAAGATACCAGCTAAAATGTTCATAATGCAGCTCATTGGATGTTTTGTTATTATATTATGCTTCATAGACTTCTGTCAATTATTTGCTTTATGTCAATATATATTATTATTTGCTTTATGCCAATTTTTAATTTTTTGCAAAATACCTATGATTATGGTGACACAATAGTTAAAATTCATTAATCTGTGCTTTCTGAATATTATTTTTAAATTATAAAAAATAATTGTTTTAAAATAGATATTATCTATTTATTCATAAATTTAAAATTTTAATCATACTTTTGAACAATATTTTTGGGAGGTTTATTATTCAATTGGAGTAAATATATTGATAAAAAATAATAAGCAATGTCTGTCTAAAACATTTATCTTTAAATTCTGCTAATTCATTTAGCACATCGTTATTGAAATCTATAATGAAATCCATTCTTACCAAAAAAATAAATACAATATAAAATATTTGTGGAAAATTATTTAATTTATAAAATATGACAAATAATATTACAAATTAATTTAATTAATGTTCATGTACACTTTGTACAAAAAATATTATTCACAAACTTATTTATACCTTGCAAAGATGTTGATTTGATCACTTCATTACATTAATGAGTGGAACATTTATAAAAATTTTGCAGAAACCTGGTTTCTGTGGAAGAGGATTTAAATACCATTGGTCTAAACTATAAAACTTTATTATAAATATATAATAAATTTGATATTTTGTGCTATATATACATAAGCCTACAAATAATATATAATTTAATTATTGTCAATTTTGTTTTCCTTTAATTTTGATGATGAAATAATCATTAAAACTGTTATTGATGCGGTTTTGCGAAGACCAAAGGAAATTACTTGTTTATTAGAATTATTAAAAAAATATTTTTCTGTGTATTTTTTCAGAATTAATATTATAATAAAATGTTTTGATTAGTGGTCTCTACGCTTATTTTTTATATATATAATGAAAACAAGATGTTGAAATATTCTTATGAAAAGAAAAAAAAAACAATCTTAAAATTCTTATGAAATCTTCTTATATAATAAGAAAATTATATAAGAATATTTCAATGCTTGAATATTTGAATAATAATATTATTTAATGATTAAAATAATGCTATTTGGTTTTTTTTAAGATTGAAAAGTTTAAAGTTTTTACCATCTTTATAAAAATGTATATCTATCTGTAGTTCACTTTTCTATTAAAATTGTGTTTTTAATGACCTGACCGATAAAAGGGCCTTTTTTTTTAAGGATGATTATGTTTCATAATTATCAAAGGTTTTTAATTGTATAAATACTTTCTGCTCTTCATAATTTAATAAAAGAAAATTGTAAAAATATACATTCAGAAGTAGTTTTTATGTGTTGTCAAGGTGTTTATTAGATTTTGGAAAAGTATTAAGCAAAATATATTGTGAGTATTTCTTTTTTTTTTTTTGTGTGTGTTAATATAATATATCTAACATTTGAAGAAAAAAAAAAAAAATATTCTTTCAATTTAATTTGTTTAATAGACTGCAGTGGGGATTTTTAAGTTTGTTTGGTGAATTTTTTTTTTTTTTTTTTTTTTAATATCTTGTGAGAATGAAACTTATTAAATTTATCCCTTTAAATATTTATGAAAAAAACTTATAATAATCAGTTATATCTTAATGAAACTATACATTTTTATAAAATTATCCAGATAAGCTATGCGTGGTCAATGGATGAATTTAATCTTTTATTTCATCTTCTGAAGTAATTTTGGGTAAGTTTTGTTATCTCTTGAATCAAAATAATTTTAATACTCTTATTTATTGTTCTGAATTGTTTAATTTTCCTACTACTATGTTAAAAAAGGATTATTTGCAAATTCAGTTCAATACATGTGAGACAGGACAGTCAGAGTTCCTATGGACTGCCACCAACTTGGATTGCTGAAAACTTTTGCCTTGGCCAATCTTTACATTTTAAAATGAATGCTTTGAAAATATATATGACAGTCCAAGATAAAATTAGTTTTAAGGAAGAAGCATTTAAAATGTATAAATAGTAATCAAAAGTATATAGTATCGAAATTTATATATAGTTAATTATAGCAAGATCATTCTTATTGATTTAATAGTAATATAAAAAGTATATGGTTTAATAAAAAAAATTCTCTTTCTTGTAGTGTTGTCTTACAATTTTTCAAAAATAGAATATCTGGCAATGAAGCATTACATTGTTGCTTCATGTATCAAAGGGACATCCTGTTTATGAAATCTATTTCGTTTTCAACATTTAAATTTTCAATTTCATCACTGTTTATTTTAACATATTTGAAAACTATCGCAAGTCTTATTTTCTGCTTACAAATATATTATTTCTGCGACATTCTGAAACATACAGTATACTTTTCAGATGGTTTCGCTTAATGTTCTTCTGATGAAAATGACACACACACACGAAAATCTCAGAAATTATTTAACATACATTTATTTCATTTCTTTATAATACATTAAAAGTACACGTTTTTCGATAAGCTCATTATTCGAGTGGTGACCGCGGTTTACTTCATGTTAAAGGTAATTAATTGCTAGCGTGTTTATTTATTTTGAGAAAGTGATTAATAATTAAAATGGTAGGATCAGATTTTAGGTTAGAAAATTTGGATTTGACGATTTTTTGTTGCTGAAGAGATTTTGCACAAAGTAGTCTCCTCTCAACTACATCATTAATTCAACTTCTCTTTCTGATGACCAGATTAACAAAGAATATATATATATATATATATTTTTTTTTAGTAAATGAAACGTCTCTTGCTACAAAAAATCTTTGTGTTATTGCTTTATTTTTGTATTCATCATTAAAAGTGTTTACCCTGAAATTTAAAACTTAAAATAGTCGATCCGAAATCACAGATGCTCATTTCATGCTAGTGCTGCCATTGAATATAATTCATATTCTCATATAGTTTTAATGTATATTCTCATATATAGTTTTAATATTTTTTAAGTGGACGTGTGTTTAGATTAATTAAACAATTTTTTAAAGCAATTGTTCGCGCCAACGCGCAAGGATACCCCTAGCGGCGAAAAAAGTGTGTGTATGCATGCGCCTGCGAGCGCATAAGTATGAGTGATCAGTGTAACGCCAGAGTGGCTGTGACTGTCATGTAAATAAATCGTTGTTAAGTTTTCATTGTGATTACTTATTGTGTGAGTGTGATATAGTCCGCTTGTGAAAGAGAACATGTGTTATTGCGACAACAGCAATGAATTAAAAAGATGAACGAATTTAAATGTTTAAAATTAAATTTCACTTCATAAACGAAGCCAAAATAGAAGAATGTATTTTTGTTGGTATTCAAGTGAAGAAAGAGATCAAGTTGTTATTTAAGAAGGGGTAGGGGTAAATGAATGCTGGTTATAAAGTAACTTGAGATGCTTTTGAAAAAAATATTTATAAACATTTGGAAAACAAAGCAGTTCAAAATTATGAAGAAAGTAATAAAAGCTCAGTTTTCTCATTGAGATACGATGTGTCTCTAAGACTTGATTTCCTACATTTGTAAACCTGTCCTTGATAATATGAAAGAAGTTTTAGAAGAATATGGAGTAAGATTCCACAAGAATGAAGTACATTTGGAAAAGAGATATGATAAGTTAAACGAAAATATATTAGCGACTTATTACTGTATTATAAACCTGGATTTCCACGAAATACTAAAATCGCACGTTTCAGAATGTGAACCAATGAGAAGCCTAATCTGCCCGCTCAAGCCTGCTCCACTTTGATTGGGTCGATGTTTTAAGACTTGCATGATATTCTAACATCTGCATCTTAATACATGTTGTGAATCCTGCTTGATATGGGAGAAACTAAAATCACGATGTAAAAATCAAAGAAAAACACATGGAACTTTATTAATATCTTACAAAGTTGAAAATTAATACATTCATCATTTTTATGTAAGGTTATAAATGAATATATCAATCTTTAAATTGATTTAATATTTTTTCTAAATAAACCCGTTTCTCTTATATAATACGTACTGGTGAAATTTTGAAGTCATGCTTAGATTTAGGAATGTCACAGCTACGTAAATCATTTCCTTTTTCAGGGAATAGATTTTTTTTTCTTTTAACCAGTATAATTTGATCGAGTGTCAAAGTGCAGGAGAGCCGAGGTTCGAATCCGTTGCCGACAATGCTATACTCACTACTTTCAGAAATGAGGAGTCTGGATGGTGATTGTGACACTATGTAAAAGAGTCTCGCTTTGATATCCAGACTGCCTGGTGGGAGTTTTCCCGGGTTTCTTCCTTACGGCATGCAAATGCGGGACAGTTACTTTCAAAAATCTTCCCAGAAGGCTCTGCTCTATTCTTAGCATCTGTCGATGGGTTGTTCGCGAGATACATAAGTACTACATGAAATTACTACTGCATTCTAAAGTTATAAAGAAAATTTGTGAATATAGATGGCGCACCTACTGGTGATGTCAGATTAAGTTTTTGTTTTGAATTGTCAGTCGGATTCTAGCGGCCTCAGGCTCATATATACATTACACCATCAAAATATAAATAAAACTTTCTTTTATATCTAACTAAACTTTCTTTTATTACTAACAATTTTAAGGTGGAATGTTTATTAGTCTATCATCAGGTAAACTGTTGAATATCCTATCTATAGGCCTGCAGCCATTAGCTGTATATTTTTCTAATGGCAATACAAATATGGACCTGTTTCAATCAGAATACACTATTCTACGCTTCAGAAAGGGAAGCCAGAGTGGCTAGCGCTCGGTACCACATTTTTAGGGTTCTAGTTCCGGCGATGGCATGGATGTTTGTAGTGGTTCGGAATCCACTTTAAACGTAGGTCCCGGTCTAATATGATCGTAGAGCGTTGCGGGGGCTTTGTTATTCCGTGTCCGTGACTTATCTTCAAGTTACACGCGCCCCCTGGCTAATGCAAAGTAAGTAACGTCTGTGCAGCGCTTGCCTTAAGGCATCCAAGATAGCTGTCTAAGTGTTTACCAGCTTCATTAGAAAGAAAAAAAAAGGCTTCAGGAAGGCCTACCTTCATTCTTCACGGAAACTACCGGGGTATTTTTAATGAAATATTGTCTTCAATAAGTAAAAGCAATTCATAGTTATATATTTGGTGCATAGAACATATTCTTTGTTTTATTTACAGTATTGCATTTTAGTGGTTTACTGAAAATGATGTTCATGGATACTATTACAAATAAGATGCTGAAAAATCTTTTAAAAGCTATTTTTGAAATTTGCCAAATTGCTCACGCAGTCATTTCTTATTCTTATTTCCTGATTGTTGAAAAAGAGCTCGAATTTTGCCCATTCATAAGAAAGGTAAAGATCCAACTTCTCCTTCTAGCTAAAGGCCCATTTTTCTTCTTTCTTCATTAAGCAAATTACTATATTTACGCAATTGAATGGAAAATACAAGTATCCTTTCTCTACTTCTAAATGGAATCGAAGCCTCAAACCTCTATTTATCATGACTTTTCTTTCCTACTGCCTTCACATATCATTGAGTTGAAGAACGCTTCGCGTTCAGGCACTCGACATCGTTATTCAATAATGATGAATAGAAAAGGTCATCTAAAAAATGAAACTAAAAAAAAATATATATATATATTCTCATTCCTCAGTAATTTGGCTTTACTGAAAAGTTATCTACAACGCATCAACTACTTAATCTCACTGAAACTGTTTCCGAGGGATTTTCCTGGAAATTAGATACTGCTGTTGTTTTCCTTGATGTAACAAAGGCTTTTGATAGAGTTTGAGTCAATGGGTTAATCCATCAATTAATTATTTTCAACTTTTCTTATTAAAATTATCTTACTAACAGAACTTTTGTGGTCTAAATTGATAACACAGATTCTTCTGTTCAAAAAATTCAGGCTGGTGTTCCCCAAGGTTCAATACTTGGACCATTTTTCTACAATCTTTGCGTTAATGATATTCCGCAAATTTATAATGTGAAAATCAGTCTTTTTGCAGATGATACAGCACTCTTCACTCAAGGTCGTAATTATTTTATCATTAGTAAAAACCTTCAGAATTATATTAATCATCTTGAACAATGGCTTATAAAATGGAAAATTCAATTAAACGTTGAGAAAACTGAAGCTGTACTATTCACGCGTAAAATGGTTTTTATGCTCCTATCAAAATTTACAATAATCTTATTAATTGGGCTGGGAAAACTAAATATTTGAGTGTAATCTTAGTTCTTAAATTGAATTATGTTCCTCACATTAACTATCTTTTAACGTTTACATCGAAGGGGTATATGGGGATGCGAAGCAACAAGTACTATAATTCCCTAATCACTATATAGGAACAATTCGTTTTCCTTATTTAATACGTCTCTCTCCGCAACGCTCTACGATCATGTTAGACCGGGACTTACAGTTTAAAGGGGATTCCAAACCCCTACAAATATCCATGGCACCGCCGGGACTCGAACCCGAAACCTGTGATACCGAGCACCAGACACTCGGCCATTCAGGCCCCGAGTTAATGTTTATTCTACGACGTGAACAGGGAAACTGATTAGCGAGGTTCCATAGCAACAAGTTTAGTTGTTTTTTAGCCTGCAGTGAGGGCAGAAAATAATTGATTGGAGGCTTTTCCGCTTGATGTCAGGTGGGAGATACTATAAATACAACCCAGAGGATTTGTCATGATGCGTAGCATTTTATTTTATAAAATTTGTCTTATTTAATATGTAAATTGCAGTTATACTCCAAATTGAGTAATCAGAAAATAGGCTGCAATACTTCTTTATGTGATAAAACTTGATTCTGCAAAGAAGGCGGCGTGACTTCCTATAACATGTGTACAAAGACGGTGTACTTATTTTTATGACAACGAGTATATTTAAAATTACACCTTTTCATCGTTATACGGTAATCTGCATTAGATTTGGCAACTTTATTGTAAACTTGATTGAAAATCGATATTTAATTACTACAGTTAGTAATTAAGCCTCTGATCTAATTCTAATATTTCGGATTTTTGAGTGGAGTCAGTAAATTTTGGCGCGATAAGAAAACTAAATAAGTAAACAAATGCATCATTTTCGTAGGAGTAAACATAATATGTTATCATTTTATTTGGATGTGAGTTTTGCTTAATACAATAACATTTTTTAAAGCATTAATTTTCATAAAATTAAAGAATAAAAATAACGAGTATTTTGTATTAAATTTGATATTCATATTTCATATTCAAAACAAATTTTGATATCAATACATAAAAACATAGTTAATTATTTAAATATAAACTCACTATTTAAAAAACTTTAAAAAGAATTATTAAATTTTTAACCAAACATTTTAGAAAATTAAAAATTACTATAAATACCACTACTATTAATTTTAAATTTTTATTTGATATTCTGAGTTGCCTTTCGAATCAAATAACTTTTCTTGAAAAAAAAAAATCACAATGAAATGAATCAATAACAGAAATAAATTTAGTATATTTGGTACTAAAAATTATCACATGGCGTGACAAAGTAACAGATTTAAACCAAAAGCATTTTAAAACATAGAAGAGTATACATGAAAGCTGTATGATTAGGTACAATTGGCAAACATCTTCATTAGTAGCATCATGGACCAAAAAGTTTGTCTAAATATTTTAAACACAATTGTAAAGAAAGTGCTATTAACTTATGAAAATTTTTTTATTTTAATAAGAAAATTTTCTATTTTTTAGGCAGCTGACAAAACAGGCTTAAGCATGCGAATGATTTAACATAAATTGTGCAGTTTAACATGAATTATATCATGATTTACTACAGTATGATTTATATTGATTTTGTGACATTTTTACATTTAATGCAAAATAACATCTTATTAATATAAAAATGTTTTAGTTCTTTATAAGGAATATCACTCTGCTTGCTACATCATTTTAAAACACTATATATATTTCTCTTATCTCCAAGGCATTAAAACATATGGCCATGTGTGATCTGTACTTCAAATGACAATGTAACAGCACTTTGAATTTATATGAAAATGTATATTAGAGCAAAATTAAACAGTCTCTTTAAGGCAGAATGGGAGTTATTGTTATAATGTTGGTCAGATAAAACAAGCACTGGAGTATTATTCTATAGGTTTAAATAGTTAAACAATCTTGTAATTTTCTAAAAAAAAATTACTTCAATTAATTTTATTAGTTATCTAATTTTATTTGAGATTACTTCAATTAATTTTATTAGTTATCTAATTTTATTTGAGATTACTTCTCTTATGATATTAATATAAGAATATTGTTTGTTACTTGTTCAAAAACTAAAAAGATAATGTCATTTTGAATTTTTTTAATTTTAATAAAAATATTTGTGGCTTTTCAATTTTTTGAAGTTGTGTATAAAGCAATTATTCGTATGCTTTCAAATAATTTGAAACCTGTTTTTATTTTTTATAAAATATACTGTGTTAAGTAAAATATATTCTCATAAGTTTGATCTCCAAACATATTTTATAACTTATAATAAATTTATTTCAGTAAACTTGTTACAATCAAAAGTTAAAAATTAAGAATTCAAATGAGCAGCATTTCTTTAAAATCAATATTAATTTTATATTCTGAGGCACTGTTACATTCTGTTATTAATATGTTGCATTTTAATTAAAATGCAGTGCTTTAAATTTGTTGCAGAAGAATTGATTTAAAATTTTTAATACTTGAATATAAATTCTTGTAATTAATAACTATTTTTTTCACAGGCATTTGTAAAAATATACTTTTATAACTTGTAGAAAAATGGCAGAGCAAGAATCTCATAGAGTATTTTTAGTACCTGGTAAGCATTTACATTGTTATAATATAATGATTTTTGAAATATAGAAATGTTTTTTATATTTACATATATTAAATAAAGTTTATTATATCTCATTGTTAATGATGTTTTAATATTCAAGTATGCATTATTTAAAAAAAAATTTCTATAAAAATAAATTAATATTTTTAAATTTTACTCTTTAGAAAGTGAAGTAGAAGGGAACTATTCTATCATTCGTTTGAAACATCCAAGAACAAGTAAGATTTCTTGCCTATTTATTTCATTATTTATATAATATTTGATGAAATCATCACAGATTTTTATCAATGCTTGTTAAAAAAATTTGAAGAAATTATTTAAAAAAATTATTACAAATTTTTAATTTACTGTAGAATTTTTTTATTTTATAGTATTACTTATATTTTCAAAATTCATTTTCATTAAATTTATTGGATTTTTTATGTTACGTAATTTTTTTGTGTTATATTAATTGGGTAATTATTTAAGATTTGTCATATTTTAATTTCACAAAAAGATTCATAAATTTTTATTCTAACAAACATGCCAAAGAAAATACATGTTATGTGTAAAACTATTTTTACCCTAGAAAATTGAATATTTTTAAATTAATGTAAATAAGACTTTTTTAAAGTATATGTAAGATTAAAAATATTAAAAAGTTTTTGTATATATCCAAAATTCTAAATAGTTAACTATTTATGTCTTGCAATTTGAATTTTCAAATTTACATATTATCTTTATCTATAGTATGCATAAATTGTGCAATATGTATATATATACCTATATATATATATATATATTATTTATCTTTTTTTTGTAGAGACAGCAGTTTTGTGTGCTTTAGATTCTTCTAACATATTGCATGAAATTGTTCATTTCAAAGATGAATTTTCTTCTTGGTTTGTTGGAGATTCTGTTATCGAAGGTAAAATATTATTCTGAACGAATTAATTTGTGTGCTGTTGTTAATTTTTATTACTTTTTCATGAAATGGAATTAGACTGCTTGACAATCACTAAAGAACAAAGATATTTTTAGAATAATTTATAATAGACATTGTTTTAAAAAATGTAATTTAGTACATGTTTGCCTTTTTTTACCATATAAAATTTTCTTTGAAAAAAAAAAAGATGCTTTTTACAGCAATTATCTATAGCCAAAAAAAAAAAAAATATATGTTGTTTTCAAAGTAAGGATATAGGGAATCCTTTAATAAGGAATATGGCTTCATCAGATTTACATGCTCTCCACTAATTTATAGAAAGCTTTTATCTCAGATTGTAAAAGCAATTATGACTTATAAGCATGCTGTATGAGATTTGTCAGAGGAATATGTCATGCAGAGAAATATGTCATGGCCATATCATGATCTCAATAATTCCCTTTTTTAGTATCTTGGGCACTTTTACAGTTCTAGGTGAGCATGCACTATTATCCATGAACAGAAAATTTGAAACCATTGCGACCATGAAAAAGTTGAATATGATCCATTTGAATCTCAATGCAATACCATTGTAGTTTCACTTGTATAAGAGTATCTTGCTATTGTATATATTGCCTGCTCGTACTTTCTGATTGTTGGCTAGTATGTAATATACATTTAGGTGATGAATCATAAATTGGATTCAAAACATTACTATGGACCATTATTGCTCAACTGTGTTCAATACTCTAATATAATCTTTTCTGATGATGCTTTGCTAATAGCACAATATGTGTATACTTTAAAATATTTTAACTAATTTAATTCAGTTTCTAAGAAATGATGTAAGCAGATATACAGATATAAAATATAATGCATTTTATCAGGAGTAAAATTTATGTTTCTTGTCATTATTAATATCTGTCATCTTAGAGAATGGTTCTATTTCCATTGCCTCTAGTATTCGTTTGCAAAGCAGTTGCACTTTTTGTAGATTTTTTTTTTTTTTTAACTGAGATAATATTCTTGACACTGCTGTGAATTATGAGAAATTAAATATGAATTAACAATGAACTATTACTGCTGTGCAATATGAATGACACTTAACGTTGCAGTGAGATCCTTTGCTTACTTTTGCCACAAAAAATGAAAATTTGCTGGATTATATTCTGAAACCAAAACAATTTTCTCAAGCTTTACTGGTGAAATTAATAAAAATTCTTGAGTACTAGGTTTTTATATATGTTTGCTCTGAAACACTTTCTACTATATTTTTCCTATGACTACACAGGTATCAGAAAAATTTAACATAAATATGTTATTCTTTTGCAATTATAAAGCAGTGTATATCTTTCTTATGTGTGTGCAATACACATAAAAAAGATACATATGCATACAAACATGCACTAATAAAACTTTGCACTGTAATTCTAGAGAACTACTACTAGATTCTACTGCACATTCTAGAGAAAAATTGCAATTTAAATTATGAAATACTTTGTTTTACATTACTATGATGTAAAATGAACTATCCTATAACATTCTACATAACTTATTTTAATAAGTGAGCTATTGTCTGTCAAAAGGGCTATTTGTCTGTTCTATATTTACATACAATCATGCTGTACAATAGCTATATTAATTTAAAGAATTTTACAATTTCTTTTCTAAATTTTCTAGTCAAAATGACATAGTTGTTGCTAGTTCAAAGCATCATGATTAACATACTATTAAAATACTGACATTAAATTATGAAATAGAAGTTAAGTGTTGTGTTACAAAATATTAGTATAGTATAGTATACAAAATATTTTGAAACAATTCTTTATATTTTATAAATTGTAAATTGATAGTTTATGTAAATGAAAAAATAAAAGTTTCATTTATATTTTCAGATGGTCGTATTTTTATGATGACTGCGGTGGATCCATTATTTTACATTCTTCCTTATGTAAATCAGGTAAATTTTGCATAGAATATATAAATATATAATCACTTATTGTTTCATATAAGAGACTTTATTCTTTTGTATATCTAATTAATAAATAATAAGAATGTGACATTTCTATGAATTTCTTAGAAAGGATAAAGGATTTTGTAAAACCCATTCAATTTTTAATGTTTGCCTTTAATACATATTAAGTAGAAAATTAAAAAAAGTGTTTACAAGTAGACCCTAATTTCGGATGATTTAAAATAAAATAACTCATATTTTTACTCCAACTCAAGATTACTTATATAATCATAAATAATTGTATTTAATTATGTCAAAACTATTTTTATTTACTTATATTTTGATAAACCTATTTCTTGTAAAAAATCAAATACATCGCACAATAATGAAATATTAATTCGACAGTTTTTTAAAAAATCGTAATTTTGTTATAATAATAATATAATTAATATTATATGTTATAATATTTGTTAAAATATCTATAAAGTAATAAATAAACATTGCATAAAGTAGTAATAAAAAAATTCTAATCCTTCCTGGAACAAATTTTGAATTTATAAAAAAATTAAATTTGAAAATTATTATTATTGTCACAGAAGAATTAGCATATCATTAGGTGAATTATCTCATCCATTATTTTATTAATGTTCAAAATAAAAATATTTTTTGCAGGGAAAAAAATCAGTAAAATATGCAACATTATTTAAATGCGTAAAAATAATACTCATTTTATTGAGGGAAATAATATTTTATTTCTTTTTGCATTTACTAATATAAGTTAATTAATGCTTTTGTAAATTTATGCATTTTTATCCAAGTAAAATCCAAATTATAAGAACATAAAAGAAATAACTGAAATCAAGAAAAAATATGGTATAGAGAGAAACTAACACAAAATTTATTGATGCAAGAAAAATTTTTATTAGGCAAATATTTAAATATAAACAGATTAATTTTCAATTTCTCTGTAGCTGTAGATTTAGAATTGCTAAGACAGAACACTATTTTTTTATTTTTACTTTATCATTCCAATACATTTTGCTTAATTTTCTTCACTTAAAAAATTTATAAGATTTTGACAATAGTTAATTGATATCTTGATCAGAAATGCCTTCTTTATCAATAATAATAAATCAATTCTTTATCAATAATAATAAATCAATTCATCATGAATTTAGAAGATTCATGTTCTGATGTATAAATCCTAAATAAAAATTAACATATTTTCTCATACCAGAACATTTATTTCAACTTTTTTCAGATGTAATTTACATTGAAGTAAAATTTTTAATTATTTTGGCTTATATAAAATTTCCTTTTGGGGGATAATTGAAAATTATTTTTAAGTAGAATAAATAAATGCAAATGTTTTTTAAGTTAAGAAAATATAGTTAAAATTTTTAATTTACTTTTAAAGCACATTGATATTTTATAGAATTGTTTCTTACATTAGAGACTATTTTCTACATTTATCTTTTATTTTATTCAAATCATATTAAGAAAAAAAAAATACATTTGAATTATGATTTTTTGTTGTTGTTTAAGGATGGGAAATTTTGCCCCCTGGAAGATCTTCTTGTAGATGAGGATTTTCCAGATATTCATCATTTGTCCAAATGCTGTGATTTAGAGGAACTTTTAAACATATTTGATTCTAAAGGTAATCTTAAGTTACTTTTTTGTTGCATCCTGCATTCAAAAGCATATTTTTGTAAAAATAAATATTTATATTTCAGAAGCTGCAGGGTATCAAGTTTTTAGTTTTAACAAAACAAAAAGTTTACACTGGTTACAGAAGAAAGCAGATTATATGTCTTCATCTTTAAAGTCAAAAGAGATAAGTATAACAGATGGTTCCAAAGCATCATGTTTACAAACCAATGATAATAAAGAAAATCCTGGTAAATATATGTTTATAAAAATTCTTTATATATATATTTTTTCATTTTAAATAAATTTAACAGGTGAATTTTTATAATTGATTCAATTCTAACATAAATATTGACTTATAAGAATAGATTAATTATTGTAAAATTATTTTTTTTAATAAATAATTGTATCACAAAGTCAAATACATATTAACTTTATCTTTTTTTGCTTGATTTTTTTAAGTATTATAATTAAAAGAATTTTACAAAATACTTTGTTAATTGTTTAAATAAAAAACAAGATATTGGTCAATGCATTAAAAATAATATTCATGATATGTGAACAAATGATTATTAGTTTGTAAATAGAGTTGAGGATTTAAAATTACTTAAATATATTTTTAACATAATTTAATAAAATATTTTTGAAATTTTTTATTTCTAGAGGTTTTACAGAGTTATGCATGTCATTTGATATCAGACTACTTGTCAGAAGAACATTCTAAACAGCTGTTTGAATCCTTAGGGTCTGGATTTTATTTATTTTAATTGTATGACTTATTGGAACTGATTTTAATTGAAAATTATAAATAACTTACATTTAATTTTAACCTTCCATTATTTAACTTGGAGATAAAATGTTGTGATAATGAGCAATTTGTAAGATATTGATATACCATCCAATTCTTATTTTTTTAAAAATAGTCTTTAGTCTGGAAATCATAGAAGAAATCAATATTAGTTATTCCTTTGTTAGCTGTTATACCCAAATATCTAATTATAAATTGTCTGTTTTATATAGAAATAATATGAAGTAAATGCAATGTCTTTTTATCCATAAAATATATGGGTATTGTTTTGAGGTGGGTTTTTCATGTCTATGATCACTCTCAACTTTGGAAATTTTATCTGAATTTTTCTTAAAAATTTTTTCATGAGCTTTTTTATTAAATTGTTTGGAATTCTTTATTTTTTAAAATTGCTGTTATGAGTTGTGCTCTTAACAGAAATTTTATAATTTAGTTATTATTAAGTTCTAAATTTATTATTATAAACTAATATCTCCATTCATAATTTGTTGATTTTCAAGATTTCTTTAAAAATTTATTTTTACTTGGCAAAATACTTTACTTTTTACAACCTACCCATAATTTTAGGGGCAAGCTGTATATCAGCCTGACCGATTTTATTTTTATTGATTTATACCCATAAATTCTAAGAAAATATTTTCATTGTTATGCAAGCAAAAATGTTCTATTATAGATTGCAAATGAAAGAGGAAAAGCCAAAATTAGAAAATTCTCAAGGAGCTGCTAAGGTAATTATTTGAATTGATTTATTATTATTGATAAAAAAGGCATTTCTGATCAAGATATCAATTAACTATTGTCATTAAGTTATTATTCATTTTCTAATCTTATAAATTTTTTTAAGAAGCAGAACACATGTATATCGCCAACTGATGATTACAGCAAAATGTATTCAATGAATTCCATAAATGAAAAACAGGTATTAACTAAATTCAATAATATTTTTATATGTTATTTAATGAATATGAAAAATATTTGTATTTGATATTCATATAATGCATGTCATTTATTAATATAGGATTCTGATTGAACTGAAGTTTTAATATATAGCATGTTTAAAATTACTTAGTCTACAGATGACTATATATATATATATATATTGTTGTTGCATATCAATTGATAACAATATATTTTATTTTTATTAATTGTTTAATTTATTTGGTATGCAAAATTAATTATATTTATTCTGTTCTAGAAACCTAAATTATCTGCTGCACAGAAACAATTAATGAAAGTAGACAAGAAAGGAATGAAAACCATTTCATCATTTTTTCAGAAAAAATAATACATATTATCTTTAAAATTTATATTTAAAAATCTAAAAATGAATTTGATTTGTTTTTTCCCCTCATTAAAATTGTAACTTTCAGGAATGTTACAGATATGGAAATTACAAATTATGGAATTTGTAATTTCCTATTGAAGCCGTTTTAATTTTTCATAATATCTGGCTATGATGTGGAATAGATATAAAGGTTAAATGACATTTAAAATGGAATAATTATTTAATTTAGAATGTTAAAATGAATTATTGTTTTATAAATATTTGATTATAATTTCTATTAAAAAATTTTATGAGGATTATTCAGAAATATTTCCCATATATTAGTAAATATTTTCCATATATAATTACTCTCTCTATATATATATAGATAGAGAGATACCTTAATGATTATATGAGTAAATATAATAATTAAAGTATGTTGATAAACTCTTTAAATAATGGTTAAATATTGAAATAAGCTTTTTTTAAGTTCCATAAGACTGGTCTAGTAATGTAAAGTAATTTTTATGAAAATAGTAAATGGAAGATCCTTCCTATCATTATTTCACTTGAGAAAATATTTGTTGAAAAAAAGTCCCTATATGTAATGTAAAAAATTAATCTACATTTCAATTGTTATTATCTGGAATATAATGAAAAATTATGAATATATAAATACAGATGAAGTTTGTTTTAAAAGTATTTTAAGATCATGGTATCCATATTAAACTACTTATAAGAGATTGGTTGTATATGTATAAAACATCAATATTTTTTTAATAAAAACTTGCCACATTGAAAATTATGTTTATTGTTGTTAGCTACCATAAACTATTTTAGAATTCAGCTTTTAATGTTATTCTTAAACAAATTACAATTTTACTGTGTCTGCTGAACAAAGATAAGATCTTATGTTAAACATATATGTACTCATTTATGTTTATTATGATCCATAATAGGCATTATATGATAAAAACTTAATAGTAATAGCCAACATCAAAAGTGATCTCTAATGCTTAAATGATTTTTTTTTTTTTTTAGTTGATTGTTGAATAGACAAAAAGGTTTTACTATTTTCATTTTAATCAAAGTCATGCCTTTAACCAATTAAAGTTTCAGCAAATTTCTTTAAACTCCATAGAGTGAGTTCAAAAGGAATATCATATCTTTAGGTCATAGATTGAAGAACTGAAAATTTGCAGGGAAAATAAATAATGGAAAATCAAAATTAAGAGGGAGAAAAAACTGACAAAGCCTACGATGTTACACCTCAATAAAATGGTTTCTAAAGTTGATACTCTAATATAATCAAGTATGGATAAGTTTTTAAATGCAAATCAGCAGGCCATAAGCTACCAAATAACACCTTGAAGAAAAAATATGCATGAAATAATCCAAGTTCCATCAATGATCACCTTATTATAAATAGTTACTGCATTATTCAATTTATTAAAGATTTAAAAAGAATAGCTTAATTATACAATTTTGCAGTTATTTTAATTTCTTATTCTATTCTGAAAATAATATTGTATATATCTAAGTAGATGTGAAATTATTTAAGTATGATGAATAGGAGTGTTGAAAAAAAGTTTAGACATTGTTCTATATCTTGTTACAAATCATAAGTTTGTCCCAGAGGTGCAGTTAAGCAGAAAAGCAGTACAAGTGAGAAGGCTTCTTAAAAGGCAGGTGACAACTGCTAAGGCTTGGATCTTTCAGATACAAGCCAAAAATTCTGAAGTATAAAATCTAAGTAGAGGTCAAAATAAGCAAGACTTAATTTTTTCAACTTTAAATAACAATTGACCGCAACCAAAACGTTCCATGATTTGGATGAGTATTTCTACAAAGGAAACAATTTTTTTGTAACCAAGAGCTAAAATCAATCCAGAATATTAAATTGAAATTTTTTTAACCTTTTGAAAGATTGTTAAAATATATCCAAATAGTAATAGTCCCCACCCCCCATCAAGACTCGGCAACTTTTTACAATGCTAAAAATATGTTGAAATTCCTAAAAAAAATTCTTAATGCTTTAGCACTAAATGCTAAAGTCTTGACACTGCATCATGAGGCTATTTTTTTTTTTATGAGCATATTTTAAAAACAAACTAAACAAGAAAAAGTTTCAACCATGGGAGGACTGAAGATGTGAAGAAAATCACAAAAACTACTACATTAATATCATGGCTAAAGCAATATAGACAAATCTTCTATGCTACAGGCTATTATATTGAGAAATCATTAATTTTTACATTAGTATTAAAAAAACACAAATATTAAAAATGACCTTTAAAATTTTTTTTGTACCCTGTAAATATATTTTTTTTTAATAATCGCTGATTTAATAATTTTTTGATAATTTGATTTATTATTAAATCATAATGAAATTTTACAGCTAAATATATTAAAAAATGCAGCATATTTGTTAGAGGAATGAATGAATAATTTAAATCAAAAATTAACCTGACCTAATTTTTATTTAAAAACAATTCCTACTTCAAGACATTAATTAGAACAATTATATTTCAAATGATCAAACATTTCTTATCTTTTTTTGAGCTAATAGAAAAAAGCATGATTAAATTTTTATTAAAAATTCATCCCGAAAGCCAATCAAATGGCAGAGAATTCTAAATTTCACAATATTTTTCTAAATAATACAATATTGTAACTTTATTGCATTTATGATGAATTTTTAAAATTTTAAAAAGCATTGCGGGTTGATAACTGAACAAAATTTAAAATATTAAACAATAAAGATGCTTATTGTTACGATGATTATCAATAGTAGCTCAGATAACATAGAAGTTAAAAAAGTATTTCAAATTTTGAAAACTGAATCAGAAATACGAGTTTATTACATAAATATACAGACCATTAAACGATTAATTTTATACTAAGCAGGAGAATGAAACTGTAATGAATAATTTAGTTCCCCCTGCCCATTTCTAAAGGGTTTTTTATATAATGATAAAAATTCTTATAAGCTTCTCTAAACATCTTTATTAAGCAAAAATACCTAAAGTTCATAAATTATATATTATTTACAACTACCATCTAAAGTCTAAATAATTTTTATTGCTTTAAATATTTATATGTTTTTATTTTATATAAAATATTAAACATGAAAATATATATAATCAATTTTTGAAAAATATTTAAGAATTATATTTTATTTGAAAACTTAATAGACAAAATGTTCACTGACAAAAAAAAGTTTATTTATAGTTTTTGATAATTTAAAAATATGTACCTTACATATCAGTATAAATAAATTTTAATAGAATTGAAATATAAGCTTTTATACTTCATGATTTATTGCTATAACAGTGAAGCTAACACTAAACACTGTGTGCTTACATTCAACAGGATGAGAATCTTTTAGTAATAACAAAGGAATACAGTACACCTTATAGATCAAATTTTGCTTAGGAGCACATATATATATATATAACAGTTTTTCATTACCAAATATGTTTACTTTCCATATGGAAACACACAAACTAACAGACATCCAAAAAGCATGCAATATCGAATTCAAGTGTCAGCATCGGGTTTCATAAAGACCACTTCGGCCAATATATCGCACCCATTTTATGACATCATGATCACTGTAATTAAGTTTAGGTTCAAAAACCTTTAGGTACCGGACTTTGAGACCAGATGGAGCAAAAGGTACTTCAAAATTCATTGAAATTGGTGGACGATTCCATTTCTTCTTTGTATCTGTTTGTAAAAGTTCAATTTCAGCACTCAACTGGGTTTCCTTCATTCCAGCCATACGTTTAATTTTCCATACAATAGCATTTTCACTGGCTTTATACTTGGCTTTGCCCTTCATGCAAATGAGTTGAACACCACTGGTATTTAAGGGAGTTGGAATGCGGACTTCTATTTTTTGTCCTATGAGGGAAGACTTGAAATTAGATTTCAAAACTACTTTAACTTCCATCTTAGTACGGCCAACTTCTCTAACAAGTGGAATAATTCGAAATGGGAAGCTAATATCCTTAGTTATCCTGTATCTCATTAATTCAAATTCACCATCTGGTGGAATGAAACTAATACTATGCTCACTCTCAAATTTACTTAGTTTAACACATTGATGGAATTGACAATCATCAATGGCTATTGAGGTTTTCCCTGAGCTACGACTTGGATCATCTAGTGAACTACTCTTATTTTTACTCTCCATAGTGATTTTATCATTAATTCCAAACTTGCATTCAGGCATTCCTGAAAGATATGACTTCATAACAACTCTTCCAGCTACATGAGCACTCAAAACTTGACCTTGAGGTGACATCAACAAATTGACATACTCTAAGACATCAAGGAACAACTCATTCCTACGATATTTGATACCTTCTCTTCGCCATCCAATTTGCCCCGTGACTTGAGTAGTAATCTGGGTCTGCTCCTCTTTAGTTTGAGATTTTACTCCTTGCTGAGTGATGAACGTTTTCAGAATCCCAGTATCTGTATTTTGTGGGTATCCAAAATCTAATATTTCATCAAGAAGCTCATATATTAAGACGAAGTTATTCTTTACATTCTCTTCACTTATTTTTCCAAAATAAGACTGCATCACTTCTACCATCTTCAACAGGAATTCAAATACCATAGCTGCATTGACATTTTGCTTGGTTACTGCTGCCAGCCATATATTACTTCGTTTAATATGAAAAAAGCTAGTGCGGGCTATGTTGGTAACAGGACTACGCACTTGCTGTCGAGCATGAATAACATTGACTCGAAAAGCATCCACAGCATTTCTTCCGATGTCATCTCTGAATACCCTGGAAACAAGTACTTCCCCTTTATGGTTATATATAAATAGTCCTCCAATCATGTTGACTTTTTATGCAAGTCAGTCCTAATAATAAAAAGAAATACAGGATTAGACAAATATTGAATAATTTAAAAATACATTATAAAGGAACATTTCATTCTATTTTACTATCAATTTGTAATGTAATTATTTAAGTAGCTTTTAACTCCAAAGAAATATTCACTTTTAAAATTTTAATAGTTTTCTTATATATTGATATTCTTGAAGTTATGTTAAAAAAAACTACGCCTTTTCCTTATTTATGAATGAATTATCAAGTTTAAATCACAAAGAGAAATAATTACAGTATAACTTAAATTTCAAAGAATTAATAAATTTTAAGATTATAGTTTAAATAGAGTTATAATTTAATTACATAACATAACACAGTAAAGGTAAATTAAACTGTAACAGATATAAGTGGTTTCCAGATCAATATTTTTATTGACAGTAAAAACCAAACCCATCAACTGCTGTAAAAAACACTTCAGAATTTGAAAAATGTTTACTTAATTCATTTTATTCTAATATAACTAACAGCCTCAATTGTTTTTTTTTTTTTCCTTTATATATACTTAAGATTTAAAAACCCAAGCTTTTTATGTTTTTCAAAAGAAAAAACAAGAATCCGAGATTTCAAATAAAAACTCAAGCATTAGTAGCTCTGCTCTAAGATTTACAAGCTCAACTTTATAATAAACAATTTAAGAACTACTATTCAAGCCACATAATTATCGGAAAATAGATTATGATTAAATTTTTTTTTTGTTAAAATTTAGTTATTTCCGATAATGACCTAACTTGAAGTTTATTTATATCCAAAAATCATTTAATATATAATAAGGATTATGCATTAAATAAAGTTCATAAAAGAAAATTACCAAATTACAAAACAAAATTTAACATTAAAATTAATCATTTAATATGAAAATGACGTACTTTTGATCTATTACAAAAGAAAGGAATCTATTATAGAAGGAACAATTCTTTAAAATATTTTTTAATTTATGATAATGAAAATTTTAATAAAATTTCTAGGAAAAATCTACCTTCCTATTTTAATTAAATATCTGAATTAAATATATTTTAATTTTTTGTTAAATTAATTTCAATATGCATATTTAAATTCCTATTTGACAGTTGGTTAATAAAAGTTATATAAATACAGTTTTTACTTCAATATGAATATGTTTTGAAGCTATTAGTCTTCATTTACGAAGTTAATTTGTCCACTTCAAATACTAAATGCATATGTAAATTTAAAAATTGTCTAGAAATTGTTTTTAAAGTCAAATTTGCATTTCACTCCACTCAGAATATATGCCACTTCTGAATTTTAGAAGAAAGCTTTCTATTCAATCAGCATTATAGCAAGAATATCATGTATTTATATATGTTGATCATCTCTTTTTTTAAACAAACTTGCATTAAGTTAAAAATCTAATTGTGCTGGCTTAGAAGATGGAATTATATGAATATAAAAATTAAAAGATTTCAAAAGACTTCGATAACATTCTAATTCCTCTAGAATTTATACAAACCACCTAAATCTGAAAATGGCATCAAGGAAACAAACTAAAATGCATTTTTAATCAAAGGTTTGTTCCAACAGAAATATGTCAGAAGTTTATAGAAAACTTAACTTCAGTAGCAAAATTAATCAATAGGTTAAATGGAAAAGGAATGGAATAATATTAAAAAATGCTAATTTAAAAAAAAAAAAAGAAAGATAAGATTGAAAAGAAAACAAGATTCAGTAAATAAATGTTCCAATTAGGGAACACATTTAAAATACCAATACTCGGCTTTAATTATTTTCGAAAATATAACAATCTAGATAATTCCAGATAAAAAAAACATTTATAAACTACACTGATAGACTGTAATTCCCAACTGAAATGCCGAGCTTCATTATTATTCAGAGTATTTTATAATGTACAAATGTGAAAGATTGATTTCCAATAAAGTTTATAAAATATTGATCTAAAATTAACAACTTGAAAGCATTTGAGCACAAAGTAGTAAAAGATTTGATGAATTATAAGTGCATAAACAAATTTGATTGAGAAATTTTAAAGGAGAAAAAAAATATTTTTTGATCAATAACAAATGAAAATAAAATAAACTTTAATCATATATCATTGTATATAAATAAAAAATATTTTATTGTAACAGTTACAAGAATTTGAAACATGGAAATTTACAAGAAATAAGTCGCATTAAGTGTCTATTCACATACATAATGATGCAAGATCCTCTTCGAACACTATTTTTTAGATGAAAATTTAGGGATTATTAAAAAAATGTTATAAGCAGTCTATATGTTATAAGATAAAGAAGAAATCTTTGCAAATTAAAAATAAATTGTCTATAATATAGTTTAAAAAAGATTAATTCTAAAATATATATGGTATGAAAGATAAAATTTTAATTTTAATTAATAGAAGACTTCTAGAATAAAAATAAATCCAACATATATTTAAAAACACTTAAACTTTATAAAAAAAATAAAAATAATCTTGCAATTCACAGAATAGTTCTAATGAGTAATATTTAATAAATAAATAAAATATTTTGAAGACCTCAAGAAGTAATTTGCAATAGATATTAATATTTCGAAACAGTAATCCTAGTTAATAATAAAATTTCTTTTTAAATACAATATATACAAATAAATTTCAAGGTAATATTAAAAAAGCTATCAAAATTTTAAAATTGTTTTTTAAAAACGGAGCTTCGCTCGAATTTAAAAAGGAGCAGTTTTAATTCGTTAAATAATTATAATAAATGAAAGTTTCCAAATAATCAAAAAATAATTACAGTTATTCTGTTTTCACTGCAATATATATAAAAACTGTCTGAAATTTCTCAACAGTTCAAAAGGTCAATTTAATATATACCTTTTACAAAGAAAAGGTAAAAATATTTATTCCTATTGGACAAAAATATATGTAATTTTGAATGAAAAATAATAAGCACATAAATATCTCACGTTTAATGCCGAAGTCGTTATGTTGATCTATACAAACAGAAACAAGAACTAGTACAAGTTGATTTTAAATATATTGCTCCTTTCAAATAAAATGTTTTGTCTTTTTTTATTTTACCGAAACATAATGATTGTACAGAACAAAGTATTTTTTCCCACTGCATTCATGAAATAATTTTAATATATTAATAAATGTTACCTGTAAGGATGTACTAACGTCACCAGGACACAATGAAATGAAATGAATAACATATACAAATATATAATGTAAAATGAACATAAGGGGTGTATATTCATTGAATATTACAAATTTACCTCATAAAACAAAGCAACCGCTTGAATAAATCAAATATACCACATTTTTATTAAAAGGTAACTCCCACTTATCAATCTGCTAGCTTTCGCCGCAATTCGAACGCTACACATTGCCACTTTTTCGTACTAAATTACAATTTGTTTCCCCTTAAAAATACTGAAGGACTACGATATTACATATTAGCATTAAAAATGTCTTAAATGAACTAGTTAATGTAATTTTGCATTAGCAAAGATATATATTAGAACAGATGTATATTTAGACATTTTGTATATTTTTCAATAAATTCATATTCAAAATTCCCCAATTTTTTAATTGATATTAAGTATATGCAATACTTTAAATAAAATTGGAATCTAATATACCTACAATTTATTAGTTTTTGTATTGTATTATTTTAAAATTTACGAAGTTTATTTCCTATTCATGAGTGCATATATATATATATATATAACGAAAAGAAATGTAACTTATTGCCACGTCATTCTGCACATGTTACATTGTTGTTGATTGTGTTTTGACGACTATAAAAGTAATAATAAAAATTATGAAATATTTGCAATTTAAAATTTTGACATTCTAATCTTTTTAAAAAATAATATTTCATGTGTTTTTAGAAGATAGTAATGTTATTGAGCTTTAGTAGCGAATACAATTCAATTTAAACCGAAACCTTTCTTTTTTCTGCGCCAACATGCGTTTCACTTCTTTCAATAAAACGAAAGCAGAAACGGACTTTCTTAATTAATATTTTAGAATGATTTAGAATTAATATAAAGAATGATACAAATTATTAATGTACATATTATTTTTAAAAGAGGATTATCTAGATGGAAATGAGGCATTTCGGTCTAAATGAAATAATTTAAAAGGAAAGAAATAGATTCACAATTATACATTTGCATTGATTTTGCTTTAAGTAATGAAATAAAAAATGTGTAAATTATTGTTATTATTATTTTTTTTTTCTGAACCATTTCTGCTACTAATTCAACTCCATAACAGCGAGTTTTCTAAAGAAGTCATTTTCAGTATTATTTCAAAGTGTTCAAAATATTGAATATAATCGATTATAAAATTAACATGATGAGGCATCAAACAATTTATGTAATTGAGAAGAAAATTACCAAGATAAAATATTAAAGGCAGGAGGTACTATAAGATGGATATTTGAGGGGGGACTAAACGAATGCCTTTTACAATTGACTGATTTAATCAGCCTTGATTTTTTTTAAGGGAATATCTTTGTCTCTCGTTTACGAAACTCTATTTAAGTCTGCTGAATGTGAAAAATTTAATTTATTGAATGGATACGAACTGATTAATACGATTGTAAAAAAAAAATGTTTAAAAATAATTTATTTTTTCAAACAGCCGAATGTTGTTCATATTGTTAAGTGCAGATTCCTTAACTGGTTTGGGCATGCTATTCGTACAAATAACAGCTACAAATTTAGACAAATCGTTTTGGCTAAATCTGTTACTACCAATAGGATAAAAGGGAACGCCCAGATACGTTTGGGTAGATGTTACAGAGAGGATTGCTGAAATGTTTTTGGATTATTTAACCTTTAAAGGAAAAAAAAAAAAAGAGTTTGACCAGAGATAGACGTGTTAACTATTTCTTAATGTAAATGGCGATAGATGGTGCCACCAGCACAGAAATGTAATGAGGTGTGATCGCTACGGGGACTCCTAGGTAAGAACAAGGATGGATGTAAGTAACGAAGGTTGGTGATGGCTCTAAAACGTATATAAAATGTTATTAAATATATATATTCAATTTTTAATCACTGAGAGTCATTTTATCTGATGAAAAGGAAGAAACACGCTAACAGACTTACCTGACAACGTTTAATTAGGAACTACTTGGACCACCCTGGATTGTCCCACTTCGAATGATGATGAAATGACTCATTTGTCTCCTGTGTAACTTTTGTGTTTCTGTCTAACTATTATACTTGCTATCAATGATTACTAATAAAAAAAAAAAAAAGAACAAAAGGTGTTAGTTTAAATGTAATTATGTTTTAGAGTTTTTAACATGAATTAGAATCCACCCTGTAAATAGTAATTTGATTTACATAATACTGCAATTGACTTTTATTCAACAAAAGAAAAATTTCTATTGCGATGCTTTAAATTTAAAATTTTTAGAATATTCCTGCATTTCACATTTCAAAAAATACTTATTCCAAGTGTGGGATCGATTTCAGAAAAAAATTTCAATATAAGAAATGCAAATATTGAAGTTATATTCACAATATATTTCATTATTCAATAGGGTAATCAACAGTATGTAACTAATAAATAGAGTTTGAATACATTTATTATCTTGCCATCACATTGAATATTTGTATTATACATTGAAGTGCATGGCGCATTGTCATCCATAAAAAATCCCATCGTTGTTTGGGTACATGAAGTCCATGAATGGCTGCAAGTGATCTCCAAGTAGCTGAACATAAGCATTTCCAGTCAATGTTCGGTCCAGTCGCACCAGAGGACCAAGTCCATGCCATGAAAAACAGCCCACACCATTACGGAGCCACCACCAGCTTGAACAGTGCCTTGCTGACAGTTTGGGTCCATGGCTTCGTGGGGTCTGCGCCACACTCGAACCCTACCATCAGCTCTTACCAACTGAAATCGTGACTCATCGGACCAGGCCACGGTTTTCCATTCATCTAGGGACCAACCGATATGCTCACGTGCCCACGAGAGTCGCTGCAAGCGATGTCGTTCTGTCAGTAAAGGCACTCGAGTCGGTCTTCTGCTGGAATAGCCCAAGAAAGCCAAATTTCTCCGCACAGTTCTAACAGACAAGTCCCTTGTACGTCCCACATTGATTTCTGCGGTTATTTGACGCAGTGTTGCTTGTCTGTTAGAATTTACGACTCTTTGCAGACGTCGCCGGTCTCGGTCGTTAAGTGCAGGCGGTCGACCACTGCGCTGTCCATGGTGGGATGTTATGCCTGAAATTTCATACTCTCGGCACACTCTTGACACAGTGGATCTGGGAATGTTGAATTCCCTAACGATTTCCGAAATGGCATGACCCATGCGTCTAGCTCCAACTAACATTCCGCGTTCAAAGTCTGTTAATTCCCGTCGTGCGGTCATCATCACGTCAAAAACCTCTTCACATGAATAACTTGAACAGAAATGAAAGCTCTGCGAAAGCACTGCGCATTTATACCTGTTCTACGCGATGCTACTGCCATCTGAAAATTTGCATATTGCTATCCCATGACTTTTGTCACTTCAGTGTATA